>KL647324.1:243048-257279 GCA_000727475.1 Sarcocystis neurona
CTCTCTGTGTCTCGCCGTGTCTCTCTTCTTTCTCTCTTGCCCTCTGTCGTCGCTTGGCACTCGTGGGCACTTCTCTACTTCTATACGTCTCTGCGTGAAGGCAGAGATAGTAGACTGCCGACATGCGCGCGTATACATATACACGCACGCACACACAGAGGCAAGGGCCGTAGGGCCGGATCAATACCGTTCTGCATACGGGTCCACACAGAGATTCCGCTGCCCCTGCAGATCCGGCGTTTGAAACGAACATACGCATATATATCGAATATATGGAAAAGGCAACTTGTAGACGTTAACTCCTGTGTATGTTGATCTAAGAAGAGCTTCACAGAAAAGTTCTTCTGTGTATATATTAGATGTGTCTGAGAAATGCGCTTCAAGGAGACACTTCCTGCGTATCTCTTTATCTAAAGGACTCTTTGGTGAAGAATTTCTGTACGTGTATATATGTATATATAAGCCACCGTTCAGAAGAAAACTTCTTATATACAAATATATGCATATATATATATATAAGCCACCATTCAGACGAAAACTTACGTATATATACATATATGTGTATAGCAACGTCCACGGAATACTTTATATATATATGTATATATATCTATGAGGTAACGTTCCCAGGAAAACCCACGTATGTATGCAGTACTATGTATGTATGTGCATATGCGGGTTTTACCACATGAGTGGAGCTTCCTGCGTGCGCATGCAAGCCTTGCATGTCTCCTTCTCTAAAGACTTATCTGCATGTAAGAGAAAGCCAAGTAGGCGAACGCCAAGCCAAGGAGTGATCAAGCCGCGCGTTGTCGCCCCTCTGCGTGCTCTCTCTTTTCCTCTGTGTCGTTTCTCTGTGAATTCCTCTCTCTTCGACATGTGAGAAGAAAAAGTGACTATCCTCCCACGTAGGTAATCAAAGCAAAAAATACACGCATGCATGTGCACTCCTCCACATATAGCGGAGCCTCGTTCCCCTAAGCAGCCGACCGACGCGCAGACGGCCGAAAATTTGCTGTGTCTCTGTCTCAGCTTCTTTGTACGTGGCTGACCTCTAAGACGTTCATATCGGTAGATGGGAAATACATGAAGTGCTGCATGTGAGGCCTGTGTGGGTTCAAATGCGTCTGTGCATGTCCTAGTTCCTCCCTGCAGACGGGAGATTTGCTGTTGTGTGCGCGTGCGTGGACGTTTAGGTGAAAAGGAGAGGAAGCCTGGCCTTCTCCCCTTTTCCTTTCCTTTGTCGGTTCGCGTGGCCTCAACTGGCCACCACGCGTGGACACTCCTGTAGCAGGTCTTATTGCTGCTCCGCGTGTGTCTACCTGCGTGCGCGTCTTGACCTGCTCTTCCACACACATGAGGAGCCACGCACGCGGCTCAGATCGTCGCACCTCCGTCAGAGCCTAAATAGAAAGTACACCAGCAAATATAAGCGTCTCTCTACATGTTGCGTGCACATTCGTACCCGTACATACACAAATATAGAGAGAGGGACACACAAACATATATATGTGTATGTACATATGTGTGCGTGCACGTGCGTATGTATATATACACATATATATACGTAGACACGTCCTAGGGCCAGCGTGAGGACGACGCGGTTGTAGCCGCGCAGGCTAGCTGCCTCTTGTGTCTCTGTGCGCGTACCTGTGACCAAGTGCATGCGGATATATATGCACACATATACTGATACAGTCCAGCCGCCTAGACATATACATCTATATGCATACGCGTGTGTGTGTGTGTGTGGAGAGACTGAGAGAAACATGCGGGCCTCCACCTCTTCCGATGTATAATTTTCTCGGAAAGTACATGCATGCCTGCATGCGGGGCACCGCATAAGCGAAGGGTCGCGTGGCTGTACGTGCCGCAGAAAAGGCTCTTCTTTCTCTTTCCAAGATTTTGTACGAATGTTCCTGATGCGGGCTCGTAGGTCGCGCCCCAGTGTCTACCGACTATTTCACCGCCCTCGCCAAGGCAAGGACGTGGCATGACTTTATTGCAGCCGTAAGCGATGCTTTGCCTGTTCTTTAACTTGCTAAAAAGAAGTGCGTGCATACGCCTTCCTTCCTTTTCTCTCTGCAAGTGTCTCTGTGTGTGTGTGTGTGTCCCATCTATGACCTATGTCTCCGTATACAGTTATGACATATATATATATATATATATATGGTATATACGCACATATCAAGGCTGGCAAATATCAGATACACATATGCATATATGTATATATATACATATATATATATATATATGCATATGGTATACACACGCATTCCAAGGCTGGTAAACAACATATATATATATATATATATGCACACATATCACGGCTGGTGAGTATGACACATGTGTGTGTATATATATAAATAGGTTTAGAAACACACGTCAAGGCTGGCGGCAACAGGAAGAACTGCCCTTAACGTATTAAAAGGAGCTGCATATGTGAGTGTTCTCTCTACACATATATGCACTCGACCACCCTTCCCTTTCCTTCTCTCTGTCTCCGTATACACATATATATCAAAGCTGTCCGCGACTACAGTCATATACCTCGTAGATGTGCTGCTGCTGCTCGTGGTGCCGGATCAGGGCAGTCAGCAACTTTTCCTCTGCCACGCCTGCTGGCCCTCCTGTCTCGTGTGTTTCTCGTGTCTGAAGCGGCGCCGTCGTTTCTCTCCCTCTCTATGCACCCTGTGCCTCTCCGTGTTTTCCTACCGATGCATACATATATGAATATACGTAGATACGCAAATACATATACACATATATATATATATGTATATCAGCAGCATTGATACTACTGATACACATATACATCAGTACGCGTATCTCTCTCTCTCTCTATATATATATAGGTAGACAAATACATAAACATATATATATATATATATATGCATTCATGCAAGGATACGTACGCCTGTGTGAATGGTCACACGTACATATACTAATATATACACAAACACATGCACGTGTGACCGCCCGTGCACACATACGTCTGTCTATCTTCTCTCTCTCTCTCTCTATATATATATATATATGGAGGTATAAACACGTATGTGGAGATTTGACTGCATACAACTAAAGTATTTCTTCTTCAGTGTTGCTTCTGTTGACTCGGCCCATCTCTGTGGCGTTGGCAGGGAAGCCTAGCTCAGCAGCTTGCACTCGCGACCGTCTGGGCCACAGCAGGGGGAGACATAGGCGGAACAGTGGGAGGGGCGATCCCCATACGGACTCGGACTGAAAATTCTGCCTTCCGCGACGGTACTTCTTCAGCGGCAGACTGGCAGGTAGGGGGGTCTACTCGTTGCCGTCTCCTTCCCTGCTACGTTCTTTCCTGTTGTTGTCGCGAGCTCGTCCTGCTGCTGCTCGTGAAGGAGCTGCTACTGCTGCTGCTGGTTCTCCTTTCCCTGGCTCGTCGGCTTTCTGCTGTCGCTGCGCGGAAGTTGGAGCGCGGCTGCAGGTGTGCGTGCATGCGTGGCTCTCGTTGCTGCTCTTGTGCTTCGACAGCTGCTGCATCTGCGGGTCCTGCGCCTAGGAGAGCTGCCGCTGCTGCGCCCGCCGCCTGAAGGGACGCAGCTCCTGCAGCCGCTTGTGCGTGCGTGCGCCTCTGTTGCTGCTGCTATGATGACGACTTCCTGCTGTTGGTCTGCCGCTACTGCTTGGCAAGACTGGACGGCTATTGAACCTGTGGCCTCGTGCTGCTGCTGCTGCTCTCCCTAGGGAGACTGCTGCAGCTGCTACTGTCGCTGCTGCTGCTTTTCGTAAGTAGACTGCTGCAGCTACTACTACAACTGCCGCTGCTTGTATTGCGGTCGCTACTGCTGCTGGTAGGGCCCCTGTCGCTGCTACTTCTAATCTTGCAGCTACTGCTGCGGCTGCTGCTACTGTTGCTGCCGTTACTGCTGCTGCCACTGCTGTTACTGCTGCTGCTGCTACTGCTGCTGGTACTGTTGCTGCTGCAGCAGCTGCTGCTCCTGCTGCTGGTCCTGCTACTGCTTCTTGTGCTGCAGCTGCCACTGCTGCCGCTGTCAGTGCAGCTGCTGGTGTCGCTGCTGGTGGTAACGCTGGTGCTGGTACTGCCACTGCTGCCCCTGCTACTGCTGCTCCTGCCGCTGCCGCTCCTGCTGCTGCTGCTTCTGCTGCTGCCGCAGCGCGTACCGCTGCAGCTGCTGCTAGAGCTGCTGCAGTGGTAGTAGGACTTTGCTGCTGTGGCTGCTGCTTTCAAGGCTGCTGGTGCGTTGGTGCCTGCGGCTGAAACTGCTGTCGCTCCGGCGTTCGTGCCACGGCTTCCGCCTGCTGATCCGAGCGACGGCTGCACCTGCTGCTGCGGTTGTGGAGCGGTTCACAGCATGCGACGGCTTCTTCCGTTCACGACGCAGTCGGCGTTTGCCTCCGTGGCGAGGCATATACTGCAAAAAACAACAGAGGCATGTCTGGGACTCCGAGCCGCTGCTGGTGGCGCTGCTGCTGCCGTTGCGTTTGCCGATCCCCGGCTTCCTTTCAACGCCAGACGGCTGCGTAGATGCCTGTGTGTCTGTGTCTACGCCCCGCTGTCCTTCGTACGCCCCTCCGTCCATGTGTCAGTCTATCCGTCTGCCTCTTCTGGCTGTGCGTGCGTCTCTACGACCATCTAACACGCTTCCTTTCCATTCTACACCGCACGTTGCTGTTTTCTTCTTCTCCCCACACTCTCTAGCTTCCTTTGCCCACAGCCCTACCCCCCGTAGACGTCTGCTGCTGCCTGCGCCTGGGTCTTTCCTCTTCTTGACTTTCCCTTGCATGCGTTTGTCCGTCTTCTCCGGCCGTCCACACCAGCTTTACATCTCTCTCTCTCTTGCTGCTTTTTGCTGTCCTTCGAGTGCTTCGCCGGCACCGTCCTTCCGGCTGCCTTGTGCTGCGCTCCTCCTCTTCATTCTTGGTCGACGAGAAACGACGGCTCCACGCCTCTTGGTGGCCTTCCGTCCTTTTCTTGCTGTTCTAGCTTTGCGACTCTCCTCCGCGCAGAGCCCCAAAACTTGGGTTTTCCATAAGACGTGGCAGGAAAAGTCATGGACGACGGGCCCTTTCCTATCTCTCGTCCGCACAGTTTTTTGTGGTGGGGAAGACTCCTGCAACGGTATCTGGTCGTCTTTGAACCCCTAACTTTCATTGTTTATAAGTAGGGACATCGTACAGCCGGCGAGGGCCCCATGCATTGCTGTCTCTTCGTGTATGTGTGTGTGTATGTGGTAATGTCTTCTGCTTGTTTTCTTCTCTCCGTCTTGTATATGCTTGTGCTGGTGTTGCTGCTGCTTGTGTGTCGCCTGGGCGCTCTTGCGGCCCCTCCTCCGTTTCTTGCATGCAGGGGGTTTTGCCTCAGACGAAAATGGCCCACGCAGTTAACCCAGAGCGAGGCTTTGTCGCCATGGCCAACAGCAAAATTGCCAGGGACATGAACGCGCTGTACGGGGAGTCGTTTTCCGCCGGGTAGGCCGTGTCGATGTGCTGCTGCAGTCAGGGAAGCAAAAGGCAAAAGAAGGGCGAGGGGGAATGGAGGAAAGGGACCGGAGAGTGCGGAGGAGGAGGCGAAGGAGGAGGAGGAAAAGAGGAGGGGAAGGAAAAGGAAAAAGCGAGGCCCTCCGGCAGCAGCAGCCGCAGCAGCAGGAGCAGCAAAGACGAAGAAGCCAGGGCAGCAACGCCGCAGCAGCGGCCGTCGCAGCCGAAGCAGCAGCAGCAGCGGGACAGCGGCAGAAAGTCCGCAGCAAGGGACGAACAAAAGGCAGTCCCGTCTGCAGGGATACGCACAACACCACCTGCAGACCAGAGGATCAGTCGCGGTCGCACGAATCCTTTCCACAGTGACAAGAAATATAGATATAGAGAGACAAAGAGAGAAGGTGACGCTGCTTATCAACGAAATGGCAGACGCGGTAGCAGCAGCAGCATTTGCACAGGTCAGGATGTCCATATAGATATATACATATATATATATATATATATATATATTCGTAGATATTTTGGAACACACGCACAAATGTGCATGAATGATACTTACCCACAACATATAGAGAAATATATATCTCCCTTTCTGTCTCTCTCTATATATATGTATATGCATGCGTGCTTGTAGCCTTATTTGATAGCTTTGTTGGCGTAATAACGCTTCCTTGTCAACAAGAAGACAACGAGAGGTCGATACGAAGGACTGGCGCGGCTGTTGACGGACTTTTGTTCTGGGTCTGTAGCTACGCACAAAGAGATTTCTGCTTACATCTATTACAAAAGCCGTGGATGGGCTGCTGCTACTGCACACGAGAAAGGACACGTTGCTGCTGTTCGTCTGCGTGCTGCGTTTTCCGAGGAAGAAACGACGAGATGGGTGAAATAGGGACAGGGAAGGGAAGATAAAGTTTACAGGAACGGCTGCTGCCAACCAAAATGAAAGCGCGACGGTTTCGAGTGAGAAGGAGGTGTTCAAAGTCTTTGTGAAGAATTTATTTCGACCGCCGTGCCTGCTGCGAAGGCGGGCGCGCACGCCGTTGCTGACACGCCAGCAGGGACCGACTCTGGGCGGCCGCTACAGGAGGAGAGGCGGAGAGAAGAGAGGAACACAACTAAGTAGCTACATATACAGATATGCGCAGATATGTATATGTGTTGAACTGCTTAAGGAGAGACTGTCGAGGAATCGCGGGGCGAGGGCGGTTGACGACGCCAACACAGAGCGACTCTTGGCCGCAACAAAAAGAGACGGCCAGCGCAAAATAAATAGATATCCAGATATGAATAGGTGACGTGTATAGATAAGTGTCAATATATGCGTGTATTCAAATGTGTGCGGAAAAAAGGCTGTCGAGGAAGTGCAGATGTGTGTGGACGGGGCGCGAGTGTGGCTGCTGACGCCAAGAGAGACCAAAGAGACAGACAGACAGAAATAGACAGAGGTTAATCGATAAAGATAGATGTCTAGACAACCAAGTAGACACGTACATAAATACATACACATATCTATGCATATGTGTTGCAGTGTGTGCATGTAGGAAGGCTGTCGACTAATTACAGGCACACATGTATTACGCATCTCCACACGTATCTGCGCATGTATGCGCGTGCACAGATCCAGCTTTGCGTGTCTATTACAGCGAAGCACCACTAACGTGTGGTGGGGCCTTTGAGAGAGACGGAGAGAACAAGAAGGAGAGGTCGAGACGACGGAAGGACAGCAAAAGAGAGACCGAGACGCGCAAGGGAGGTTCTCTTCATCCGTGTGTGTACACACATATGTGTGAAGGAATTCTCGGCCTGTTATGCTGAGGGAGAAGGAAATCCAGAAAATAGGGCACAACCCCATGTATGTGCGTGGAAGACTTTTCCTGGGCGCGTATAGAGAGAGTTCCACTTATCGTCCGCATGGAGACACGGGTGTGTACGAAGGAAGCTTCTGCATGTCATACTGAGCGAGAAACGAACGGAAAACACTTGTTAGAACCACGTATACATATGCACACAAGAGAGGGAGACTTGTGAGACGCGTACAGAGGACCCCGTTCATATACGTGGCTGTACGAAACTTCTACGTACTACACTGAGAGACAAGTAAATACAGAAAGTTCACTATGACCACGTATATATGTATATGTATGTGGACACATGTATATATATGTAAATGTGGGTGGAAGACAGATGCGTCTGAGACTGACGGAGAGCTCCAGAGGGAAGAGTTGGGGACCGGCAAGTGAAAGAAATGTGCGTGTGTATATAAATCATCGGTGCTTCTTCTTCTTCTATGAAAGGGCCCGACTTCGTGAGGATCTGTCCTACGCAGGTTTCGCCAGCGCCGGTTGGCGGAGCTGCTGCACAAACTGACCAAGAGAGGGAATATTACTGTCCAAGATATGATCGCCATGCAGGTCAGCAACGGCTCACACACACGCCTGGGCATCCTCGATGCTGGTATACACTTCTCTTCATCAAAGAACACCTCTCCACACAGATATATGTATATATCTGTGTGGAGAGGTGTCGGTCTGTAGAAGTGCTATAAACGCTCACAAACGACGCTCACAAGCAACGCTCACAAGCAACGCTCAACAAGTGCTATGCAGGAGATTGTCGCCGTCTACCTAAATCATCCATACATCTATAACATATATATATATATATATGCATGCTTGTGTGTGTGTATATATATATATATACATATATATATATGTGTGTATGTAGCTGGTGGACCACAGGATTGCAGTGCCAACGGGGCAGCGTGAGCCGGCATGAAACGCGTGTACATAAATATATAAATATATATATATATTTATATAGCTGCCTACGTATACGAATTGTTCCTATTCACAAACATATGTGGCAGCAAAGGTGTATGTGCAGGTCAAGAGACTGTGTAAATATGTACGTATGTATACATATGCATATGTGTAATAACACTCACGTGTAGACATACGAGGAGAGAGAGAAAGAGAGTTATACTCATGTATATATATATGTAAATATATATATATATAGATAGATAGATAGATAGATAGATCTGCGTGTATGAATACATGCGTCTTTATGTGTATATAAAGATATCAACGCTGTTTGCCAGTGAGGAGGGACTTTCTCAGGAGTCTGCGTGGTGCTGGCTTGGTGAACAGAACGACGTTGAGACGATCAGCGGGCGAGAATTTGGAGAGTACGTGCTGCAGAAAGTCCTCTTCGCCTACGCGCCGCGGACAGCAGATGCCCCGCAGCAGCAGAAGGAAGCGCAGCACATCCGAGAAATTTGCAGAGATGAAGGCCTTTCTGATGAAGATGGCACCTGGTAAAAGGACGACCTGCTTTCCGTTCTTCGGTTGCTCGGCACCAGGGCGCTGCTGCTGCTGCTGTTGCTGCTGCTGGGTCCCAGTGCCCTCTCCTGCTATTGCTGCTGCTGTGGCTCCTGCTGCGGCTGTCGCGTGTGCACCGAAGCGTATGCTGCGACCTCCTTGTGGTGTGGCACCTGCCGCTGCTGCTCTCCTTCTTTTTCTTTGGCTGCTGCTGCTGCGTCTCCTCACCTGCCGTCCCACTGCCGCTTGCTACTATGCTGGTGTTGCTGCTGCTGCTGCTGTTCTTCATTTGCTGCTGCTGCAACGCGCCTGCCGCTCTTCCGCCAAGGGTGCTCCTCTCCTTCTGCTGCGACTCTCGTTACGCTGCTGCTGCTGCTCTTCTGCTGCTGTCTCTCCAGCTGCTGTCGCAAAGCCCGTGCTCCTGTGCTGCTGTTGCGGCGGCGGCTGAGGCAGGCGGACTGCCAATTTTTTGCTGCTGCGTGTTCGCGCATCGACGCTGCTGCTCTTCTCTGGCGAGTGCCTCCTTTCAGCTTCATTCTTCGCCTACTGCATCTTTTCTCCTGTCTCTGTTTTTCTCCGGTTCTCTCCCCACGGACGCCTGCGCCGCCTTTGCTGCTGCTGCTGCAGCTGTACTGCTGCACGTCCTGCGCTGCTGCTTGTGTTTGGACTACTAAGTACTCTCTCTCATGCATCTTCCCACTTCTGGTGCTGCTGCAACCTGCTGCCGACTTCCTCGTTATTAGTTCTCGCTGCTGGCTATGGCGCTGCTGGACCCGCGCCCCTTTTCTGCAATTCTCCTGCCGCTCGCGCTTCTGCTGGTGCTTGCCTCTACTGCTGCTGCTGTCCGCGTCGGCTGCTTCCTCTACATATATATGTGTCTATATATAGGTATATTTGCATGTATATGCGTATGCATATCTGCACAGTTGTATACTTATACGTCAATGTATATATATGGATATACGTGGGAAAACAAGTATAAATAAACACCTGTATACACGCAAGTGTCGAAACGTTTCGTAAGCGTACGCACGTACCGGTACAAACAGAGACACATATCTTCGCGCCTATGCATCTATATATGTATATTCCTGTCTAACCCTGTGTACACCTGCCCTTGTATGGAAGACGTTCTGTGCTGCTGTCGAAGCTTCTCTATACGCATTCGTATATTTCTCTGTGTGTGCATGCGTGTACATCTATATATATATACATATGTACATATATATATATATATATATATGTGTAAATATCAGTTTGCTGTGTAAACAGGAGTCCGCTGCTGACTGCTTTTACGTTCGCGTGTGTGCACTGCTGAACGGGGAAGGCTGCACAAGACGCTGGGGAAGTGGGACGGAGACATGGGGACGGAGTCTATTGCGGCGACGATATACGACGTGTGGGCGCAGTGGACGGTCCAAAACCTCTTCAAGTTGAATGGCTTCCCGGACGAGGCCACTGAGATTGTCCTAGGCAAGAACAGCGTCTCCTAGTTCCTCGTCGGCGATAGATCGCCACCTGCAGCTGCCGCAGCAGCAGCAGCAGTCGCAGGGGAAGCAGCAGTAACGACAGCAGCACACACGCGCATAGGCAAAACACTCGCGAGACAGATGCATGCGCAGCAGCAAGAAGAGACGCCAAGACGTGCTTCTCTCTCTGAGACCGTCTGCAGCACAAGCAGCAACCCCGCAACACACACAGAGACTTCAGTGGCAGCAGCACGAGCAGCACAAGACACTCTCTGTCCCTCCGTCTGTGTGGATCTGCTTTACGAGCCGCAACCACACAGGACACAAAGAGAGGTCAATAGCTTCAACGAGAGAAGCGCACGACACCGTCTGTCTCTCTGCATCTCTCTGCCCCTCTGTGTCTCTCTCTGTGTCTCTCTACATCTGCTTCACGAGCAGCAACCCCACAAAACAGGCACAAGGCCAATTGCTGTGACAGAAATACGTGCCTCTATTTTCTTCTGTCGCGCGAGTTCCTTTTCAACCGAACCGCTGCGGAGAACGCCTTCTTCTTTGGTGGACCGTAACTGCTGCTCTCCTCTCTCTCTCTTCACTTGTGCTGCTCTTCTATTCCGTTCGTCTTCTCCTTCTCTCTCTCTGTCCCTGCTGCTCTCCTCTTCCTGTCTTTCGTGGTCTCTCTCTGTGCTGCTCTCCTCTTCCTGTCTTTCTTGGTCTCTCTCTGTGCTGCTCTCCTCTTCCTGTCTTTCTTGGTCTCTCTCTGTGCTGCTCTCCTCTTCCTGTCTTTCTTGGTTTCTCTCTGTGCTGCTCTTCTCTTCCTCGCCTTTTCTCGCCCTCTGTCCCTGCTGCTCTTCTCATCCCTTCTCTCTCTGTGTCCCTTTCTCTGTGCTGCTCTTCTCTCACTTTCTCTCTCGGCCTCTTTCTGTGCTGGTCCCCCTCTCCTCTCTCGCTCTCCCCTTCTCTGTGCTGCTGTTCTCTTCCTCTCTCTTTCTCTCTCTCCCGTGCGTTGCTCGCCTCTTCCTCTGTCTCTACTCTCTCTGTGCTGCTCTTGTCTTTCTCTCCTGTGTGGCTGGACACTCTGCTGCCTGCCCGGTTTGTCTGCATGCAGTCTCAAGCCGCAGACGATCAGTGACTTCACGTACGTACGTTTCTGTGCGCCAAACCTGCGCATGCGTCTGCCGCCGTCTTCTTCTCTTGCAAGTGCCTTGTGAGTGCATGCGATATCTAACTGCTGTTATCCCCTAAGACGCCTCCGCAAGGTATGTAGAGAGAGACAGAGACAGAGACCCAAAAGCGAAGCCTTTGTTGTCTGCCTCAACCGTGTCTTTTGACAGCTCTCAACGCAGTGTATACATACATACACACGTCTGTAGGCAGATGACACATACGCACATACACACATACATACATACGTCCATACATACACACATACATACATACCTAAGTACATAGATACACATATACACACATACATACGCACACAGACATGCGTACGTACATACGAACATGCGCAGATGCATACACGCATGCATGCATACATATCTATGTATGTATACACATACGTACGAAGATACATACATCTAAATTTACATTCACATCTATATGTATCTACAGAGTCCTCTATTCATATACATATATGTATATACGTGTGTAGAAGACGTCCAGCTATTTTGATCTTTGTAGTTTCTACACGTCAGATCTGTGTGCGTACACGTGCCTATGAATCAACGCCGATATAAGGAAACAGACAGTCAACCACTTCACATCCCGTCGTATATGTGTCCGCAAGTGTAATCTCGTACTCCTGCAACTCAAGGTCTTTGCATGCATATATATATATATATATAGGGAGAGAGAGAGCGAGGGAGAGATAGCGACAGTATATATATATATATATACATGTAGAGCAAGAGTATATATACATATACATGTATCGAGTTCGTATCCGTATATGTATGTATATATATATATATGTAAATGTCTCGACAAAGCGTGAGAGAGAGTAGACATATATACATATATATAGGTATATGTACATATACGTCTGTGCATGCGTAGACACCAAAAATTTGTATGCAGGCGTATCTCTATATACGGTTGCATACATGTTTGTATCTCGGTAACTCTTCCGCAGTTGCACGTGTTCCTATTGAGAATACACGGATAGAGATAAGCGTCTGCAAGCAAGTCGACGCCTGCGTTGCACTCTGCGCCTTGGGCCCGCCCGTCTGCGTTCCGCCGCAGTCAAAGAGAGAAACGTGCCCCTCTCCTTTTTCCCAGTCGACTGCATGCAAGCGACGTCACCTGTCTCGGGTGTCTAGACACCCGAAGGTCTGCGTGCATGCGGGCGAGCCCTCCTTCTGTCTCCTCGTGCTCAGTGAAAAACAAGGCGCGTCGTTCAGCCGTCTTTTTATCGGTAGGCACTCCCCGAGGGACAGAGAGACGCGCCGTCTGTGGACAGAAAGGCGAGGAGACAGAGGAAAGACACAGAGAAGTCCAGAGACAGAAGGCGAGAAGAAAAAAGGGGGCAAGGCAAGGAAGGCGAGCCACTCTTCACCTGCCTGTCTTATATCTGCCTGCGCGCACACACGCATACGTGGCTTTCCGTGGTGCATGCAGTATTTATCAGTTCCTCAAAAGCTAGCGCTCTGCTGCGTGAACCCCCCGCGGCAATGCTGGCACCTCTCACCCCACAAACCTTGCGGGAATACGTGGCTGCTTTTCTTCCTCCCAGGAAAGTCGCCGGATGGTACGTGGCTGCCGACCATGGAGACCGGCACCCACTGGCCCTACAACATCCTGCGTGCACTGCGACAGAACGGTACGCGCCCGTTTTACGGATTGAACGGCAGCCGCCGTCTTCTTCGCTTCTCTTCTTCTTCTTCCTCTTCTCTTCTCTTTTCTCTCAGAAGTGCTCGGCGGCCGCGATCCTCCCTCGCACGCACCCAAGTTGCTTGCAGACGTGCGGCAGGTGTACATATACATACGTGCATATATATATGTGGGTGTGTCCACAGGGAGAGAGTACAAGGAGGGAAGGAGGGTAAGGGGAGAGGACGAGAGATAGGCAGACAGAGCTACATTTATGTATCTGTCTAATGATGTCTGCATACACGCATGCACATATGTAGGTGTACGCTGGTTCTCTGTGGAGATATATGTATGTGTATACATGTATGTAATGCATGGATGTATGGATGAATGTACAGACAGGCTGATGCGAGCAAACGTGCCTAGGAGTCTTATTGCAGTGCTTCTGTTCTTTGTTCTTCTGGCAAGAGGTTCTTTGGCCGCTGCGCGAGCCGCTTCCTCGCCGATGGCTACCGAGGAAGAAGAATTTAGTCCTGCATGCACGGGTGTGCTGACGCTCGGCCTGGAGGCTGTCAAAGGAAGCCATGCGCGACGCATGCGCATGCGAAGCAGCTACTGCTCTACGTTACTCGCTACTGCTTGCTTCGCTTGCTGGGGCTGAAGCTGCTGCTGCTCACACTTCTGTTTCTACCGTGTGACGACGGCTGCTGCACTCCGCTTTTTGCTGGCGCCTGGCCGCCTGCGCGGCTGCCGCGCCTGCTGCCTCTTCTTTCTTCCTCCGGTGTAGCACCTGCAACGGCTTGACACTGCTCCTGTTGCGACGGCTGCTGCTGTGGTTTCCTTCCCCTTTTCCGCGGTGCTGGTTCCTTCTGCTGTGCAGCACTTGCTGCGTGTCTGTTGCATTCGTCTGCTGCAACTGCCTGTGCTACTACCTCTGCGTCTCCTTCTTCATTTCCTTTCCTCTGCAGTTTTCACTGTTGCCGTTCTCTGTCGGTGCCCACTTTGCTCTTCTCACTGCTGCTGCTGTTGGTATTGCTTCTGCTACTGCGATTGCTGCTGCTGCTGCTGCTGCGGTTGCTGCTGCTGCTGCGGTTGCTGCTGCTGCTGCTGCGTTGCTGCTGCTGCTGCGTTGCTGCTGCTGCTGCGTTGCTGCTGC
>KL647324.1:257631-277027 GCA_000727475.1 Sarcocystis neurona
CGATTGCTGCTGCTGCTGCTGCTGCGGTTGCTGCTGCTGCTGCGGTTGCTGCTGCTGCTGCTGCGGTTGCTGCTGCTGCTGCGGTTGCTGCTGCTGCTGCGGTTGCTGCTGCTGTAGAGGAAGTGGTGGCAGACGTCACGACGCCGGAGCGGCTGCTGTGCAGCAGCGCAGCTGCCACTTTGGCGTGGCTGAGAAAGCGATATGGAGAAGACTCTTTGAACTGGAAGTGGGGACTCGTCCGCGTGTGCTTCATCGAGCATATTCTTGCTGGTGGCCTGCGTCTCCTGTACCACACTGCGTCGGTCGGCCCTCTCCGCTGGGGAGGCAGCACCGCCACCGTCAAGGCCCACAGCAAGTCTGCAGGACGTACGGCAAGCTTGTCCGCACCAGCAGCAACAAGAAGTCAAAGAGCCTCAGCTGTCACATACAAAGAATAGACTTGCATTCGTACACACTGGTGTATACCGGTGTGAATTTCTCCCTATGTACATACAGAGACGTGCACGTTTTCTACCCATTTATATGTATACATGTAGTACTCAGCTCTTCCTGTGGAATCGATAAATTACATACATATGAAGAGAGAGAGAGACAAGAGTGCCTGCATGCATGCGTACGTGTACGAGTACTCATGTTTCCATGCGTATGGGAACGTGAACGTACTAATCAATGCACGTACTAATATACACACATACAAGTCTACCATTTACTTGTACGCGTGTGAGGGAGACACAGACACGTAGAAGAAATGAATACACTTTCATATGTATATATGTAAACATGTCTATACATGTGTGGACGCGTGTGCGGTGCATGCCTTTCTATATGTATCCATATTACACAGGTACAGAAGAAACCGCTCATATTCTAGAGCAGTGTGTCGCTACCTGCGTGAAGGATGTACGCGTATATACACACGCGTTGTTCACGCTCGTCTCTCTTTCCTGTATAAACTCGCTGCAGAGAAGATGCTACCCTCAGGCGTCGAACCGTCGCCGGTATCACCTACGCTCATATATAGGCTGCGTCCACCTGAGGAACTGCATTTGTCCGTCAGTAACTCGTTCTTCATGTGTAGTAGCCGCGCAGTCGTGGACCAGCACCCACCTCAGGGGGCGTCGCTGCACGTGTCATGCATGCACTGGGAGAAAGTGGATAATAAGGCCGAGGTCCCACCATCACCACCTCGGCGTCGAGGTATGGGTGTCTGCCTTTGGCGGCTCTTCAATCTGTATATATGTATGCATGCAACAGACCTTCCATGTTGGAGTGGCGTGAAGGTGTCCGTGGTGGCAGTGGGCAGCTGCTTCTAGACACAGACACACAGAAGCGTTGGTGTGGATCGATTTATTGTCCTGTGAATATGTCTGCATGCGTCTCTACGTGCGTCGCAAGGATGTATGCATACCGTCCTGGTCGCCGTTATTTGATTACGGATGTACAAATGTATATCTATATGTATATATATATGCATACATATGGATAGATACGGTTTTCCTTCACTGCCTCAGAAAGAATGTATGTGCATGTGTTGCAGAGAGAACGACAAACACGGATAGAAAATGTTGGTCAGATACATGTGTGTGTGTGTAGAAGCAGCAAGAGATCATCGTCGAAGTTGCAGCATAGGTAGGAGGCCTGTGCATGGCTGCGAGGAGTTGCATGCGTCTCAGAGTGCGGCCGCATTTCGAGTGTGAGAGGATATGTTTGTGTGCTTGAAGAGGAGTACGTGCGCCTGCGTCCATATGGGCGCCTCTACACGGGTAAAATTAGAGGCGTACTTTTATAAGTATGTATAGCTGCGTATGGCTGTGTCGGTATATTGAGGCTTGTGCATGCAGACGCAAGTTCACCCACGTGCATAAGTAGGTATACGTGCATATAAATTCAGAGCTGTAAAGATTCCTGGGGTACATGGAAGGACGCTGGTGTCTCTATTTTGGCGTGAACGTGCACTGATGTATGCCTGCATGCGTTCTGTTGGTAAGCAAAACAGGTGTGTATGTGTGTACGCACACGTACATATATGTGTGTGCGTGTTTGTAGCTACAACTGTAGACGTCCGCAGATGGGCACGCGAATGTTGTTGACTGCAGCTGCGTGCCTTATCTACGTCTCGACGTGTGTTCTTGTGTGTGTATACGCTCTCGAAGGGGAGCGACGGGGGGATACTTTCTACACTGCTGGATTTCTCCGAATATAAATATATGTGTATGTCTGTCCATACAAACGCATGCGTAAGCACGCATGTCTTGAGGCGGTAACTTCCCGTACGTCTGTTTGTCTCGGTTCGTGTGTGTACGTGAGGATGGCCAGTTGCCCCATGCGTGAGCACACGCATGCGGCCGCTGCGCGCGTGTGCATATTCCACGCTCACGCACGTCAGGGCTGCGTGCATGCAGGCAGTGCTCACACGTTGCTGGCGGGGGCTGATAAAATATTTGCAGCACCTGCGCCGTGCATACGCATTCATGCTCTCACTGTGTTCGCCACGTCGTCCTGCATATGAAGAAGAGCATTTGATACCATAAAGTATCTGCTTCCAGTCCTGTTGCGTGCACGCGCAGACGTCTCTGCATGCATGCGAAGGGGCGTGCCGGTATGCATGCGTAGGTGCGCGTGTGTGTGTACGGGTTATTGTGTGTGTGTATGTGTGTGGACGTACATGCAATCACGTACATTTCCATGTTCTCCTACGCGCAAGCGTTATGCGTAGAACGGGCAGCCCATCCAGCGGTGCAAGCGGAGACGCTTGTGCATGCATGGCACCACGCGGGGAGGTAGGCAGATGCCGCGCATGCAGGCTACATGCTGTGCCTCACCGTTGCCAACGACGACTACTACGTACAGACAGACACGTGGTGGGAAGGTGTGGACGCGGGCATGCATCACCAAGAGAGGTCGACAATGGGGTTTTGTCTGCTGCTTCTTTTTGAACAAAGCGGAGGATAGCGCTGCCGTGTCACTGCAATCTTCGCGATGAAGCGCACTGCCCGTTTGCATGCAATTATTGAAGTTGGTATCGCACTGCTGCAAGCAAATTCTCCAGCGGCGTTGCCTTTTTCTGTGCGCAGCGGCTGCATCCATAAAGGCGTACCTGTGCGGACAGAAGCCTTCTGCGTCAGTCTCTTCTCCTGTGTTGTCTGTCTCTGCGCAGACGGCGCGGCCTGGAGAGGCGTGCGTGCACCTGCTTAAATGACAAAAGGCATGGTGGAACTCTGTGCCGTGCAGCTTGCAGCGTTTCTGCTGTAGTTGCGGAGATTTTTGCGACGGTTGCATGCAGACGTAGCATGGCGTGTACGAGTCGCGGCTGTCGTTGGGCTGATGCAGTGCATGCGCTTCCGCCAACTGCGTCTGCTCTGGCGGTGACTTGGTTAACACCGTAGCGGGTCGTCTGTGTCTGTGTATACACGTGCGAGCTGCTTGCGTGCAGTGCTCAGCATGGAGAAGCCGAGGGAGGAAATTTACGCGATAGCAGGGATCGCGCCGGTGCTTCGGATGGTGCGTCCTGCGGTGTATGTAAACGACGTTCTGTGGTGTATGTACACCACGGCAACGGAATCGGCGCAGAGAGAGAGATAGACAACAAACCTTTTCCCGGAAGAGAGGAGGAGCACCCAAGGTCCACCAAGAATATTGAGAACTACACCGTTTCTGTTCTTCTCTTCATCTGCAGTCGCTTCTCTCAGCCACCGCGCACCTCGCGTCGTGCGCGTACAAATGCTCCGCTCTCCGTGTCTGCATACGCGTGTGTCTATATATATGTAGGTGTACAGTCTCTGAGGGTAAAGATTTGTGCGACTCCGTCCACACGTACATGTGTGCATGCACTTGCTGCTGGTTCTTGATTTTTATCCCTGTTTGGGGTACTGGCAGGTGCAACGGCAGACCCTGTGTACTCACCGAGATGGTGTGTGGAACTTGCAGAGGACCGTATGTACTCGGTGTCCCTCTGTATTAATATTTCAACACTTGTCTTCTACACACACACACACACATTCGTAAACAAGTGCAACTCTGCCTCTGTCTACACACATATGTAGATGTATATATGCATATATATATATATACTGATAGATATAGGTGTTCATATATACTCTCATATAAGTATATGTATATATATATATATATAGAGAGAGAGAGAGAGAGAGACGCAAGTAGGCAATCCTATTGTATGTACGTATGTGTCCACACGAGTAGAGAGAAGGAAGATGCGTTGATGTGTAGAAGGGTGTATGGATAGATACACACAGATAAATTCACCAGCTGCCGTCTGTCTGTCTGTCTGTGTGTATGTGCTCCTTGAGGTGGTGTTGCGTCTTGCAGTAAAGATTTATTTCCGTAGACACTCGTGATATGACCAGTGGTTCCTTCATCTTCTTCTTCCTCTTCTTCTGCTTCGGGATCGTCCTCTTCAAAACAGCTACCAGCCGAGAACTGTAGGCTGTTACACAAATACACGAATGCATGTATATGTCTGTCAGCGTTGACGTGTACACGTTCAGCCACACTATATACATATATATATATATGCACATGTGTGTGGATATATATTTGTATATATATGTATATGTATAACCCTCAGATATCTGGATAGCGGATATGTATGTACACTTGCGTCCCTTATACGTTTATCAACACCGTATGTACGTATATATGTGTGTGTATATATATATATATATGTGTATAACTTCCAGATAAGTGGATAGTGGATTTGTATGTATACGTGTATTCCTTGCGCAGGTTGTCGATCTAGGAGATCTGAAAAATAGCTACTGGGCGGTGCTACCAGGAGTATCCGGCTGGGTGGGTAGCAAGCACTACGACAATTTTGCTTCTAACATCGAAGCAACAAGAGGTACGAGACGTTTTACGTCGCCTTCCCTTTCCTCTGGTTTGTCTGTGCCGATGTGTAGACCGCGTGCAGGAGGACAATTTTACGTGCAAGCGTCCTCTCTCTCTCTCTTCGTCCGCGTGCCTCTGTATAATACGTGTATGTGTATACGTGTGTGCACAAGTCTCCAACGCTACGATATATGGACAGGCGTGTACAGAGAGACAGGAAGTCCACGTATAAGCAAGCAAAAGCAGGATGGCTCTCCATAGACTGTGGTTCTCGCGCGCGAGGGCCTAACTAGAGCCCCACGCCCATATTCGTAAGTGCCGCGTTGCGTCTTCCACGCCGATACGCTTGTGTGTGTGTGTGTGTGTGTGTATGTGTGTGATGTTGTGGTGAGCCACGTACACGTAATGTGGACGCATGCGTGCATGAACCGCGTCTTGTAGAAAGGTCCGGGGAAAGCTGGACACACGTATACATACACGTGTGGGCGAGTAAAACCACTTTGATACCATGGGACCCTGGGCGCACACAGACCGATGGGAAGCAGAGATTTTCTCCTGTGGCTGATTTAAGAAAGAAAGAAATGCAGCTTTTCTTCTACTACTTCGTACCAGACTTCAGCCGCGGCGAGTGTGCGTGAGGGAGAGCGAGAGACGCCCGATATGGCTAGAGAATGTCCGTTTCCTTCTCCTGCAGAGCCCCTGAACAAGTCGAAAAGTATTCGCTAGAAGGCGTCTGCGGCTCCCACCCGCCGGTCGTACACCCAGCGAGGCAGTCCTGGGTGTTGATAGTGACAACCCCACCTGCAGAAAACTCGTAGTCGTAGTGGTAATAGTAGTAGTCGTTGTTGTCGTAGCAGTTGTAGTAGTTCCAGCAGTTGTTGTAGCAGCAGTTGTTGTAGTAGTGGTAGTAGGAGAGATATTACTATTAGTAGTAACAATTGTACTAGGATTAGTGTACTAGCAACAGTACAGGAGTTTTGTAGAAGTACTTGCAGGAGTCGTGTTGGTGACGGCAGTTTTAGTAGAAGTAGTAGCAGTAGCAATAGTAGAAGAACGTGGAGCGGCAGTACTCCTTGTTGTAGTCTTGGGGAATATATAGCAGTGTATTAGTGCAGTAGTAGTTGTTGTCGTTATAGTGGCAGTAGTGTGCTACTCGCAGCTGTCGTAGTAGTAGTAGTAGTAGCAGCAGAAGTGCCACGAGCAAAGTCTTCATAATTCGAGTGTCGGGTCAGTTCTCCGTGACAGTTGCAGTAGTCGCAGTAGTAGTAAAAGGAATAGCAGCAGTAGTAGAAGGAGTAGCAGTAGTAGTAGTAGTGGCATTAGTAGTAGCACTTGTCACTGCTGTTATCGTAGTGGCTCTGGCTGTTGGAGCTGCCCTGTCGCAGACGTGGTGTTACTCCCCTACCGAGGGGAGTAGTAGGAGGACCGTCAGACGCTGGCAAAGTAGGAGTCATCGTCGTAGTGGCTGAAGCCGTGGGATAGTCCTGACTGTACCCTTAGCAGTAGTCATAGCAGTAGTGGTAAAGGTAGTGTTCGTAGTAGTAGTAGTAGTAGCAGTAGTAGTAGTACTAGTACTAGTATTAGTAGTAGTAGTAGTACTAGTACTAGTAGTAGTAATAGTAGTAGTTGTTGTAGTAGTAATTATAGTAGTAATAGTAGCAGTAGTCGTGCTAGGAGTAGTAGAGGTTGCACTATCATGTAGGATAAGAGGCACGAAAGTGTCACTTGTGGCAGTTGAGGTATATAACCGTGGAACAGGGTCGTGGGAGCAGTGCAGGTAGCTACAATAGCAGGAGCGCGTAACAGTCGCATCAGGAAGAGGCACGTATTTCGTAAGAAGACGCGTAGTCGTCTGCTCTAAGGGTAGAGCACCGTGAGAGAGGAAGAAGGGGAGTACCAGCGAGAGTTGACGCCTTGACGGGGAGAAGTGACGATGCTTCTAGCCCTCTTGGACGAGGCTGTCGGTAGCAGAAGCGGTAACGTAGAAAGAGCAGGTATGTGAGTGGAATCGTGAGAGAAATACTGGCCTCACCAAGGCAGCAGTGTTGCTGGTGATACACGAGTGCCGTCTGGCTGCTGCTCTTTCGGTGCGGGAGTTGCACAACGAGTGACTCTCAAAGTGGTTATTGTTGTCGTTCTTAGCACGTGCTGGAGTAGCAGTCCCGTCTGTAACGCGCCAGTTTGACCCCCCAGGGGTGAAGACAGCAAAATACCAGTCCTTCTTCTTCAATGAACCGTAGTAACAGTATTTTTTAGTAGTAGTAGTAGTAGTACTAATAAGAGTAGTAGCTGCAGTAGCAGTAGTAGTAGTGGTAGGTGTCGTAGTAATAACTGTAGGAGTAGTTGCTGTAGTAGTAGTGGTAGCAGTAGTAATATAAGTGATAGTGGCTAGTCGTAGAATCGGTGGGAGATAGTGGAGGAGAATTTTTTTTTCGAGAGTAAAAGAAAAAAGCAGACACACCTTGATAGACAAATACTGTGTGACGGGCGTGCCGAAAGACGAAGTCTTCGTCTCCTCACCAACGAGGTCTATTGCTTGCAACAAGCAATAGCGCTCCTGCTTTTACTGATGCACCTGTGTAGACGCAGTCACTTCTACCGCCGCTGCTGTTGGTACGCGGATTTGAGCGGGGTCGTAAATGCTATTCTCCACGTGCGGCGTGCAGGCGACTGCTCATGGTGCTGCAGTGCCGCAGGTGCTGCGTTTCCTACTTCAAAAGCTGCAACTCGTATGTACAAGTCATACCGCGGATCTCTGTCTTCTGCGCTGGCGTGTCATCGCTGCTGCAGGCACCGCGCATATGCGGCCAATGCTGTGGACAGATGAGCAGATTGCAGCAGCAGCCGTGACCCACATGAGACTGCTGCCGAAGGCTTGGCCTTCCGAGAAAAAGGGAGACCAAAAAGACAGCCCACCTAGAGAAGAACTGTAAATGTGAAGGATAACTCCTGTGCCGCGTAGGGTGCCCCCATGCGTGTCCTTTGACAAGCAAACCCTGTGTGGATGCAGATTTGTATCACGCTTCGGGTCATACTCTAACGTGGTGAAAGAGAGTGCGGAACGTTCCCGTACGTGCAAACGAAGAGGCGGAAAGTAATCCACAGAGCAGCAGCCGCATGCGTCGAAATCGCAAGGGCGGCGGCGGCGGCAACCGGTGTCGCGCACCGTCAAGTGGCGGCCGCTCCTCCTGTTGACAACACTGCAGAGGAACGAAAAGAGCAGTGCTTGGTGCTGCGGAGTACGCCTGAGCACCTCACGCTGCCAACAGACAGAGAAGCGGCACCAAATATAGCAGCACTCGTGTGACTGCAGAACAAGCAGCACCAGCAGCAGCAGCAGACCACTGGCAGAAAATTTTGTAAACTGTCGAGCGAAGGCAGTCACGGACGCAGCGCAACGTTGCACGTGTGCTGGTGCAGCGTGGAAATATCGGATATTTCCTGGTATGCAGTCGTCGCTCGCTGCCACCACGATTTCGCAGCGACTCACGGCCGTACTAGTCGTCTCCCTCGTCTCACCGTTGGCTGCGTCGACATCACGGCACCTCTCCTAAAGTGAGATATACTTACGTAACGACGAAGAAATGCCTTTGCTGCTACTGCCGCCCTCAGGCCGGATCGCTTATGCTGTCCGCTTTCCGCCACAGAAGAACATCGTTTGCGCTCACTTGTGGGGAGACTCTGCACAATATTTGGAGGACTTTGCCGCACGCAGCATTGTTGCAGTAGGCCCGTTGTCCCGAGAGACGAGTTCCCGATCAAAGAGGTTGCAAGTCCAGGCACGTAAGGGGCACACGGTTCGGGGGCAGTTGACTGCAAAGAATGGCACTCGAACTGAAATGGAAAAAGGTACAAATGCGAGTGAGAAACTGAAGACACGCGCTGCTGCACACAAGACAATGCGAGGGGAAATTGAGAGAAAGGTGTGGGCGGTGCGGTGCAACGCAGTAGGATGTGAACCGTGTTGCAACTTAGAGAAAGGATGCCAAGAGGGCAAATTTCGTGCCAGTCATACAAAGACGGCGTGCCACGTCAGGTGGCATGAAGCCCCTGTACGACACCGAAGTCAGCGAAGAAATCGTGCGCAGATTTCTTCCTACAAGGAACCGTAGCTGCTCATGTATGTGTGCAGGTATGTAGATAAGGTGCAAAACATGTGGTGTATCAGGCATCCGTACTCAGCTGTTACACATCACTCTCTGTAAGTGCACGTGTGCGTGATGGCGCCTTGTACGCGGGTGGTCACTTGTCCTATATCGACGTGTCTATATGTAGCCAGCAACTCAACAGACCGAAGCTCCGGAGCTATCTAGTAGCTGCACAGAGCACGTTTGGCTGTATCCACGTTTGGCTGTATCCGACTGCATCCACCTAAAGTACAAATCCTACGTCCACCTTTAATTATCTATTCGTATCATCCAACTCTGACGTAGAAAATCTTGGACGTGCACGTGATCTTGTGCATTCGTGGAAAAAGTACTATCTACCTGAGCACCCGTACCACCGTTTCTGCTGTAGGATATTACACACTATCAGGTATCTACGAGTTCCACACCCTACTCAGGTAAATTCATACGTGTATCTGTAAATGTTTGCATATATACGCTCGAATTCACCTGAGTGGATTCACTCCACTTGGTGTACAGTATCTCGAACTGTTCACATGTCTACGACAACGTGTGCACACAGTGACTCTAAGTGTGTGTGTGCGTGGACCGGTGTGCGCCGTGGAGCTCGCAAAAGTACACCTGAAATCGCTTCGGCGTTTAACTGCGAATGGCACATCATTATCCCAATGCAATGACGCTCTTTCCTACCGCTGCCGCCTTCAGCAGCGCAGCAGCTCTGCAGCTTCACGCGCAACAACAGCTCAGCAGCTTCAAATGCAACAACAGCAGCAGCACGGAACACAAAGCAGCAGCAGCAGATGCAGCACCAGTTGCGCATGACACGCTTCGAAGTAGTAGAGCAGTAGTAACACGTCCATTACAAGGCACGAAGCGGCTACAGACACAGCAGCAGAAGCGGCACAGAAGCAGGAGGAGTGCGAGCGTGCTACTGTAGTAGCAAGAAAAGCCAACGTTCGCCGACAAAACAACCACCGTCGTCGTGCGCAACGAGGTGCGCTACTACCTGACATACCGTTACGTACATAAGTTCATATCTACGTATGGTGTGATTCACATCAGGAAGCTCTAATACTGGGCGTGTTTCCCTTGCTTTGGTTCTGCGGACATCTGCCCGTGCATTCCACGCGTCGCCCTGGGAGCCCGTAACGCACGCAGTAAGGGAGTGCAGACACGACAACAGCAAAAGTTCGAAAGAATTTTATCTCGCCCGGTGTCTTCCTCCCCAGTGCAGAATGCTGGGAGAGGACGGGCTCGCACATGTGCTCTACAACGTAACCACCAGAAGCGCATATTCAAGCAAAGTTCTTCGAGACTTTTTGTGTCACTCTGCAACGCACTGATAGAAGAAGAACGCCGTAAAACCTGTATCTCCGTGTTGACAGCAGCCGCGCTTCTTAGCTCCGTAATGTGTCGAAGAGTAAAGAATTGACTAGTAAAGTGTGTAGATTTATTGCGCTGATGGAAGGGAACATCGCGAAAAGCTCTTCAGAGGCAGAATCGGCCTTCACTCGGGGAAAAGGCGACGCCAGAAATCGTCCGTTGAACGGCGTCTTCGCCACAACAGACAGACAGCAAGAGACTCCTGCACAACAGCAACACGAGGAGCGCGGAGGTGGGGAAGAGCAGAGAAGAGCGACTTCAGCGCAGGACGAATTCCCCACGTCACCCCACGCGTAGGGCGTTGCTGGTCGTCTGTTGTGCAGCTCAGTCCCGCGCGTCGTCAACTTCACCGGAGAAAGAGAAATGTTCAGTGAAAATACGCGACCCCGCGTACATCGGCGACACGTTAACACTACCAGGAATGATGGTAAACTACCATTACCTGTACCACTACTACAGAGGAGGAGTATTCGTACCGTTCCTTCTCCCCATACCGCACGGCTAAGTCTGTTCATGTTACTCCACGTATTTTCAGTACACCTGCTACTGCTGTGAACAAGCCACGGCAGCGATATATAGATAGATAGATAGATGGAGAGGTAGATAGATAGAGAGACAGCGAGATTTTGTGTATGGTGATGACCCTCGTGTGTACGAATGTAGATGTATGTACAATATATATGCACAGATGTATAGACGTAAGTAATGCATGTGTAATAGCGACGCTATGACGGTCCCTCGTCATAAATACTCGTGTAAGCCCGACAACAAATCCCTCTCCACAGGAGCCCAGTTTATACGTATGAGACGCGAGCTATATACCTGTATAATAACTGTTCGTTTACTAGTGCTGTGGGTCAGACTCCTCCGCTGTAGCTACTCACCTTCTTCTACGTATAGCTGAAATTTCTGGTACCTGTAAGATACAAGTATACATAAATGCATGCATATTCCGTGTGTACCAATGACACGACTAAGATTTCGAATGATTCTTTTCTAATATATGTAATACTGCTAAACGATTGCAGAAACTTTCAACAGTAAATACACGCCCTAAAGCGTACACACGTATGTAGGACGGAGTAACGCTTCTGACCGAATGTAGCACTGTACACCTCCAGGCGTATCGGTCTTGCTGCCTCCTGTCAGTATAGGATACAGCAGCGGTGCTGGCACAGACCTGAGGGGACTTGTACATATATATATATATATATATATATATATGTTTACATGTACATACACGTGTGTATGTATACGTATACATGGGTGCATCTTTACAAGCACCCGGTTTCTGCTGCAACAGGGAGTGGTGCAGCAGCGGCTAACATAGGCTGCGACCTACGCATTGCATGCACCAGCCTCTGAAATTTCAGGAGGCTCGCTATACGACAAATTTCTTTTTCAGTAGCAGCAGCTACATCAGCAGCTCCACCAGCAGCATTCGACCACGCTGCTGCGGCTGATTTGCGACACGGGGATAAAAAGTCTGTGACTGAGACGCTACCCCTTTCTCCTTAACGTGCTGCCGTTGTCCTTCGTTGTTTGCCTTTCCCGGCTGCTCCTTCTCCTGCAGCTGCCGGTGATTCCACGCCGTGGTGTTGCATTTGCTGCTACACACACGTTGCTGCCATCGGCCGCGTTGTCACAGTGCAGGCCTTGCTGCTTCTGCTGCTGCTCCGTTCGGTCACTCCTGCGATACCTGCTGCTTTTCCCCGGGCTCCGTCGACTGCAGCTGCTGTGGATTTCCCTTCTCCTGCTGCTGCTCTGCTCCTTGCCTCCCAGGCTGCCTATAACGCCTTCCCCAGCGACTGCTGCCCCTTCTGCGGCTGCGACCCCTGGTGCCGCTTCTCCCGTTGCTGCTCCTGCTGCTGCTGCTCCTGCTGCGCTTGCTGCTGCTTCTTCCGCTGCTGCCGATCCCCCTGCTGCTCCCGCTCCTCCTGCTGCTGTCTTTTCCGCTGCTGCTGCTGTTTCTCCTTCTTCTTCTGCCACCGTTCCCGCAGTTGTTCGTGTTGCTGTATCTGCTCGTGCTGCTCCTCCTGCTGCGTCTGTTGCCACGGATCTATGCCCGCATTGATGCCGCAGTGTCTTTCGTATCGAATAGTGAGCAGCTGTGCCAGAAAATGCCTCGCCTCCTTCAACTGGTGGGGTTTATACTCGGAGCTACACGCCCTCTTCAGCAGCTGCAGGCGCGCAATGTCCTGTCGCGTCAGCAAGATCTCCTGCAGCAAGGGAAATCGGTAGCAACTACAGAGACACAGTAACGTTCGCGCAGCGCGAGGGCAGCAAGCGAAAGAGAGGCTCCGACGCGTTCCCACGCAGGCTAGGGAGGGACGGGACAGAAAAGAAGAGGAGGAAGGAGACGGAGACGCAAAACTATCAGCAGCACCAGCAGCAGCAGGGACCACACTCGAATATAGTCGCAACACGAAAGCTCAACAACAGCAACAGCAGCAGCCCGCACATGCACACGCAGACGGTCAAAGGGCCGAAGAATCGAGTCGCCAGAAATGAATTTGAACAGTGAAGCGCTGTACACCAGAGCTGTACATATAATATGCGCTCACACAGAAAGACATCGTAAACATATATATATATATATATATATGTACACGTGAATAGCGTATATATCGACCACAAAGTCCGTATATGTCGAGATTGTCAATGTACTTCATAACATACGCATATACATCTGCAGTATCACAATCTATACGCATTCTTACCGGCGTGTTCGCTAGCCACACCTACATATATATATATATACGTGTATGTATTTATATTCATGTATATGGGTGAAAACAACATACCTATGTAGATTTTTATCGCTGACCACAGGAAGCATGTAAAGCTTTGTTGTCATCGCTTCGTCGTTGTGAGTGCCGTAGCGCCTGCGTCGATTGCAGGGTCGGCGGTAGGAGATCGGAGTCTAGCAGTGATCTTCTTATGCAAGCAGAGATCAGCGCTACTTTGCCACCAGCGACTGGCGTTGTTTCTTCTCAGCGCATGTATGGTCTAGATGTGTATGCTGCATGCGTTTGTGTCGGGCTGCAGACAAGAGACGCGTTGACGGGGATTTCCACGCACCCCGTGTCATGCAAGGACTTCCTCTAGAACACGGAGATGTTCGTTTCATCGTCCTTCCCTATGTACATTTTCACGCGGTGCCCTGTGTCCCCTCCGTGGCAACATTCGATCAGTTCGCCGCTCACCCTTTCTATTTCAGGCGTAGAAAGCAGGCGAATTTCTCTGCCTTTTCGAATTTTCATTTGGAGCGACGCCAGCCCCTCCCGTGGCCTCTCCTCCCCTCCTGCCGGCCGGTGGACAGGAAACGGGAAACGAGCCCATGCAGAGTCGCTTGCGGCCACACGCTGCTGCAGCTGGCGCTGCCTCCCAGCAGTCGAGAATGGACTACAACAAGAGGCTCGTTTCGTCGGCAGCAGGGACTCACCGTGAAGGAGCGGTGGTATCCAGCGTCTTTGCTGCACCGTCGCTCTTGCCCTCTGCTGCTGACGTCGGTGCTGCTGTGGCTGCTGCTGCCGTCGCTGGTGGTTATAGGGCTGCCCCTGCTGCTGCTGGTGCTGCGAGAGTCGCAGCAGCCTTGCCTCATTGTTCTCCTGCTGCCGCTGAAGCGAATACTGTTGCTGCTGCGTTGGGTCTTGCTTCTGCTGCTGCCTCTGGTGCAGTCCTGTCTCCTGCCGCTCCGCATGCAGCACGTCTTGACTCTGGAGTGGCGACTGCCAGCAACGCGTCGGCCCCTGCAGTGGCTGCGCAGGCGTGTCTCTGTTTCCTGCATCATGCTGCTGTTGCGGTCCCACACGTGCGAAGCACCTTAATGCTGCGGTTGCTGCAAGACTTCGGGCAGTCCGAGACAGACCTTCTTCAGCGGTCCTGATGCCACTGCTGCAGCAACTGTCCGTGCTGTCGTTGCTTTTGTTGCCGCCGGTGCTGCTGTTGCCGCTGCTGTTGTCGCTGCTGCTGCTGCCGCTACTGCTGACGTTGCCACTGCTGGTGCTGTTGCCGCTGCATGCGGTGTGGAAACTCTGTATTCTCCCCCGACTGCTGTTCAAGCTGCTGCTGTCCTTCCTCCTGTTGGCTGAACTGTGCGATAGAGAAGCGGGGCTGCAACCGCAGCAGGAAGGACGGACCCTGCAACCGGTGTGTAGGCACAGCGCCCACAGCCCTCTCTGACTCCTACTGCTGCTGCTGTTGGTACTGCAGCTGCGCAGTAGTTCTTCGCCCAGGAAGTTCGAGAAAAGAAGAAAGCTCTGCTTGCAGCAGGAGGAGTGGACACGCAGAGAGAACCCTACACATAGCAGCGCGTCGGATGCGAGGGACGCAGAAAGCAGCAACACCAGAAGGGCATGCGCAGCAACGGTTGAGCGGCAGAAGCAGGGCGCAAAAGGCAGCGCAGCAAAGCGACAAACAGCGACGCGAACACGGGAGGAGGACAAGGAGAGAAAAGAGGGAAAACAGAAGGGAAAGGGCATTTTCTACGAAAGTGAAGCACGCACCCCAGATCCACGATAGGGCACCCGTCGCGCGTAGTCGCGTAGGAAGTCAGGCAATCAACACATGCGGTATCCCTAGCATACCGCCGCACCCACACGTACGTCAGTATTCTACGTGGGGGAAAAAGGGAGAAAATGACTAAACCGGCCTCCCTCTCCTAGTAGCCGTACAGGAGGTCAGTACAACCAACACACGCGCTATCGCTACCGTAGCGCCATGTGCATACGTGACCGTCGGTATTATACGTGTAAAAAGACAGGACTATGGCTACAAAAGCCTCCTTCTCCCAAGCGACCAGCGTGTGTGCTTTGCCAAGAAAAGTGAGGACTGCGTACAGCCATGCTATGAGTTGAGGACCATCCCTTCTCTGTATACATCACCTACGGGTGTCTTGGCTTACATCATTACCTGTTTACCACAGATACGTGCCGTCGCTCCGCTTCCTAAATGCAAGCCATACTTTCTTCCTCTTTCTTGAGAAAGTGGTGCTTACGTATAAAAGAGTTTATCACTGTCGGCGTATATTTAAGGTGGACTCTATATATTCTACTCGGTGCAATCTGCGGAATATCCCTGCCGACGACGCCGTGGGCAAAGTCCTTCGTACGTCTCGTGTCGTGAAGTGCGTATCGGTGTTTCTCCGCGTCTGCGGGAGCCGCGTACGCCTCAAGATTTCCACGCGTTTTAAGCTGTGGACGGATAGGCTGGCTTGCAAACTTGCTTCTCTACTAGGACCCAGGCCGTGCAAGTGCTTCGTACGAAAGCAGCCGAGAGTCGACGACTGTGTGCGCACGCGCAGTGCAGAGAAGGGTGCATGCGTTTTGGCCACAGCAGCAGCTCAAACAGCAGCAGTGCAGGAAGCAGCGTCACCGGCACGAGGCCAGCAGCAGCAGCAGCGGCTGAAGGGTGGGGAAGTGCACAGACACAAGGACTGGTGGAAGAGTGAGACCCCCGCTCCCTGGTACTAGATAGAGTGACGATGCTGAGGGAGCTACGGTGTCAAGAAGGACAGCGTGCCGTGCATGCTGTGAACCCGCAGCAGGAACAACAGCAGGAGCAGCGACAGCAGCAGGAATAGCAGCTGCGAGAGCAGTGGCAACGGCTGCAGCGGCAGCAACGGCAGAGAGAGCGGCAGAAGCCGCGGTGTCACCAGCTGTCAGAAGGTAGTCATATTACACCACGTGCCGCTACCACGTATCTAGGGAAGTGACGAGCCAAAAGAGGCCAGTAAAGTAGATATACCTATATACGTGTGTAGTGAGAGACTGAGAGAGAGGGGGAAACAAAGGAAAAGCATACGGCTGGATAGGAAATACACGGCACGCGTCGTGCGTGGCGTCACACCCTTCGCAGGAGTAAAAGACTCTCACGGCGCTGCTTCCCAAGAGGTTCACTTTCCCTTTGCTTCCATACACATGAGAACACGGAGACGACGCAGTTCACAAAAAATTGAAACACACTCGTGGACAGAGGACGTTGCCTTCTTCCTACCCACGGATTTAGAAGCGTGGACACATATTCCGCACGGACGTTGGTAGGTGTACATTCTGCTTCTTCACGTAATAGATACTAGACGCATGTAAACACGCAGACCCTAGAGCATTTCGAGGCTCCATATTGCATATATATATATATATATATAGGGAGCTCGTCGTACATGTGCACATATGTATACAGCTGCATAGATACTTACATACATACATATGTGTGCAATTCTATATAATGTGTATACACGCATCTATGGGCAAACGTAGAACTTCTGAGACGAATACTTACATTGCTCAACATGTATCACTGTAGCGTAGAGACCGCCTCCAGCGTTAATGGATAGAGTGCTCCACCGATATATGTGTATGTAACGCTTTAATTATAACCCAGCTGGATATTTAGCTGTACACACACAGATATACTGATATATAATTTTTTACGTGTAGACTGCCCGTAGCACATAGATACACATAGACAAGCATGCAACATGAACAAACGCGTGTACACGTAGGGTATACTGTGCTGGTCTTGGTGTGCAGATCTTCTTCCTACATTGATTTACTATCGTAACGCAGTTCCACATACTTCCTCTACTATATGTGTAAGAATTTATCGCAAATAATGTGCAAATCACTCACTCGTGGACGAGGTGTGTATTACTGTCCACCGTCCTACCGAACCTTCTTCGCATGCAACGACCCTTCCTCTGTCAAACACCAGTGGCCCGCGGAGGGGACCAGCAGGTTTCATTCGCAGAAATGCGTGCTTCTTGGGCAAAGGGAAACGGAGGAACAGAGAATGTTGTGGGATTCGGATCGCACCGCTCGGAGACACATTCGAAGACTGTGTGGCGGTTGAAGAAGAAGGAAGGGTGACAGGTTGTCCGGGAGACTGACGCGAAACGACATCGGGCGAGGAAAAAGAAAGGGCAAAATCGCAGACACTGCAAGTTGAAAGCGAAGAATGCATATCTAATGCACATGGGCGAGAGCTTTGCTGTCTGTGTCCATAAAGGCGATGCGATTCTGAAGCTGTGTTTCGAGTTTGGCCCGTTGACACATGTGCTCCCGCCGCAGCAGCCGTCGGTTCTCAGCAATAAAAACGCGTGGCACAATAGCCAGGAACGGCGTTCTTGATATTCGACCGGCGGCGATTCCATACAGGGAGATATGACGTGTCTGTACTACGTATACACATATACGCATATGTGTGTGTGCAGACGGTTCCGGTAAGCTTGATCCATGGGTATACATTTGTGCGGCTGGCTGCGAACTTTCTTGGAACATCTACCCCAGTTTTTCCTGTGAAACTCTGCTTGTAAGGGCAGAATAACTCCAGGGCATGAGAGCAAAATAAAAGGTACACAGACACGCATTCCTGTTTCCAACAGCGGGTCTACGAAAAGTACCTGGTGAGGGGACGGCGTTGGGCGACCCACCGACGCACGGAGGCGAAATGTGTGTGGGCGCTGCCTTCCCTCCGACGTCTAACGAAACTAAGCTGACGCTCTGGCACCGTATGCTCACACGTATGTATAAAACGATCTACAAGTGCACACACCTGTGAATATGGATGTACGTGATCTCGCACGAACACGACCGTCTACGCCTACGTGTATGCGCCGCCTGAACAATGGCACAGAGCAGTCCACAAAGGTGACTTCACTGATCCACATGACCACACCTTCGCGTTACACAGTATCTTGCGAGCTCGTTCATTCGGACTTCCCTTCACGTTCACAATTGACAATGTACATACATGCTGATATATATAGGCGCTGCACAGTCTTGCGAGCTCGTTCACTCAGGCTTCCCTTCATGTTTACGCCTGACACTATACACACGTGAATATATATATATATGTATATTGTGTACGTAGTTTTACGGGCTTAGCCTGGCAGCTTCGTGACTTGCACCCTGCGTGTATTCTGTATGCGAATATCTGTGCCGTACGCGCATATGGGCAGGCACGACGCATTCTGCAGCATCCACGCGTATTCAGTCTCCAAATGCACATTGTACTGTATTCTGACACATATTCGTACATATTTCGGGAACACACACATATACGACGGTTTCTCCAGTAAACTCTCACGAGTGTGCCACATACTCAATCAGGCCTGGCGCATGTTGACGCATGCCAAGATCGCTCCTGACCACACTGCTGCGTGTGGAATGCACACATTTATGCAGTACCGTACGCGCCAGTACTAGAGGCACTACGCTTAGACGCATACTTCGTCTATAAGGACGCCGCGACTTCCATGTGAACCACTCATGGGTAGCGAATGTGTTCAAAGTGTCTGGTGGCTTCTTTGGTAGGGTATCGTGCGAATCCTACGTGCATAAAATCACACGCTGTAGTTGCTCTGGTTTACACTCGGTCAACTTACACATTCACACACATCACGCATATTCCCCGCGTGTCCCAGGAACGTCACTGTGTATGGTCGCCTCTCCTGACGCGTACAGGCTTCAGGTCACATGTATGTGGACACGTTGTCTCCGGTGTCCAGTCGTGGGTCTCTTGTCCAATGGAAACGCGCTCTCTCTCACGCGGTGCTTCTTACTGAGAAATCTGTTCTGTCGATCTGCGTGCTCTCATAGTGTACCTTGCCCACATCCAAAATATATACCTGTATTACGCATATTGCTCTCTGCGTTTGTGCACCCCTATTGTAAGAGGAGACACGGGTACGCAGATGCCTGTCCAGACAATATGGAACAAACCTTTTGGAGTGGTCAAATATATACATACATATCTATGTAGTATATGCTTGTGAGTCAACGTACTTGCGGGCATCTCGTATGAGCACAGAAACTCTCATATTCAGTTCGTATCCACACGCAGAGCTAGTATCTGAGTACACTTGATGGTGTCAATGACCACGTGTGTGATGTACGTATATACATATAATATATATATATGTATATATGCGTTTACCCATGGATCCAATTTATGAAAGGTGTCAAGTGTGGCAGGTGTTGTGTGTGCGCATGTGCAAATATATATATATATATATATATATATATATATATATAGTATAT
>KL647324.1:277511-593718 GCA_000727475.1 Sarcocystis neurona
AATATATATATATATATATATATATATATATATATATATGTATATGCGTGTACGCGTAGATCCGATTTATGAGAGGTATCGCGTCTGATGTGTGTTGCGTGTTACGTGCAGACTCCGCACAATCTGTCTGCATGAGTTGAGCTACAGGGTGATTCCTGTACACGCACATCTAGGCAGAGACACGAAGTCCGGGCGCCCGCATACCCAGACACGCCAGCATCGTGCTTATGGCCGAGCCCTCAAAACGTCCACACTCGTTATAGCAGTACTGGCAGAAACGGTTACACATTAATACTCCATCAACCTCCTTGTGTCGGCAACGGCTTCCAAGTGAACTTGCAAGCATAAATGTTGTGGATGCCAACACAGTGTACGCCTGCTAATGCATTCAATACGCATAGGCAAATCGCCACGGTTTACGTTCCCTACACATCACTAGTACTCCTCAGAACGAGAACAAGTGTGGAGACTTAACACCTGTGCAAGCAGCGTATTGAACACCAGTGTACATGGATATTCCATTTAGGGCATTGAGTGGAGGCCTGAATCGGTAGCGTGGCCTACAGTCGTACCTCACGAACATACGTAAGCAGAGCTATCTAGGGACGTGTATATACATACAAATATATAGGCCACTCGCACGTAGCCACTGTGGCCACTCACCAGTTCACACTACAGTAACATATCCACATATATACATACATACACATTGTATACGTGCGTCACGCTGGAATGGATGTCTCGCTCTATAAAGTTCCACCACCACCGTTTGATCCCCCTGTTGACCAGCAGTGGCGCCGCTAGCTAGCAGTGGCAACGTGAATCGCGTGCTGTTGGCGGTTGCTCGCATTTTCTTGCCCCCGCGTTTTCACATTCTGCTTCCTGCTGACAGTCGTTTGAACTGCCGTGTTCCCCATCCCTTCGCCACTGGCCTCACGTCTTCGTATTTGGGTTGCTTTTTTACTCCATCAGGTGGACTGCTTTCAGCTCCTGATTTTTTCTCAACCGACTTCAAACATTTCATTATCCGGCGCTGTAAATTATTCCGTGTTTTAGTAAGGGCGTCGTTTAGTTGTTTAGTCCATCGCCTCGCCACATGGCCGCGGCAAGCACGAGCTCATCCGCCGTCGTCTGTCTCGAGCTGACGCGACGCTGCTGCAGAACGTGTATGTTTCATGTTCTACTTTTTAGTAAGCGACATTCAATGAAACTGACACATCGGGCTTCATCTTGCTACGTCCTTTTTTTCTCTCGGACGTTTCCATCCCACTTCCGGTTACCGCTGTGTACGTGCCCCAGCGCATTGAACCCGCGCTTCATGCGTTTGTTGGGTTCGGGACACCTGCTGTGAAGCCAGTAGCTGTCTGTTTTCGACATCGATGAAGGAATTTCACGCAAGCGTTCGGCATTGCACATCACCTGTGAATATCGCATCCGCGGGGGAAACCGTTGTGCTAGCGGGCCGATGCCCGCGCGATTGTTTGTTGCATCCTCCTTAAGGAGGAAGTCGGAGGGTGAGTACCTACACCTCACTGCGTACTTTCTTTTTCTTCCCGCTTGATTGTGAGCCCACGTTCACTTCGTTCATAACTGCATTTCTCCACCCTGGCCACCGTTGCGTCTGAGTGACTATATGCAGATAGTATTTCATTCTTAAGTGCCTGCTGCGTCATTCGAACAGAAGTCCTTTCTCTTTGCCGTCTGTATGCCGCCAGGTCGGGTTTCTGCGGCGTTCTTTAGCTGCTTTTTTCCAGTTTGTCTTGTCCGTCTTCTGCAGGGTTGCCCGCCGCGCGCATTCGCTTCTATTGTTCCGTTGGCTATCTTGCACAATTTCACTGTTCTGCATTTGCTTTCTCAAAGATATCCTGTCGTTCACTGTGTCGCTCTGTTGTTTTCAATAGTCCCTCCTAGCAAGTTTTCCAGGGTCCTACATCCGCGTTCGAAGTGGGGCCTGACAGTCCCCGAAAGCCTGCGAAGGAACGTGAGAGGTGAGGTCCCTTGCGTGCGCCGGCCATAAATACATGTATATATATATATATATATGTTTTCGAGTATGTGGACGTCGGCATAATTTACCGTACTTCCGAAGTACTTGTATATTATATTCTTGAGAAAATTGATTTAGGGATCACACTGAACGTTCCTTCGTTATCCCATGTGTTGCTCTTCGCGTTGCATTCAAAGGCAGCAGACTACATTTGTCCCCGTTTTCGTTGCCCTTTGTATACGTATTGTGATCGGTGTGCGTAGGTTGTCTTCGTGTCTGCGTCTTTGCTGGCAACGTAAGTTGTACGTACGATACGTTACCAGTGGACTGCTTCCCTTGTCCCGTTTCACATCCGTCTCCCGTCCCCGTCTGCTATTTGCTGATACTTTCGCGCCTTGTGTCGGTGCTTTTTACAGCCGCTCCTCGTTCTTGTCTCCCCTTCTTTCAGTGACAGCATGCCAAATTCCCCCGGCTCTCTTGATGCGAGAGCTTGCGCCACCGGTACCATGCGGCTCGCTTCTGCGATTCAGCATCTCTCGCCGAGTTTCTCTTCAGAAGTCAACGCACTAATAGGAGCAGGACCACCGGCAGACGCAAGCTGTTCAACTGATTCTGCGGGTCCCACCTATCAAGAACAGAGCCGGCGAGGCGATAATTTTGTCTCCCATGGTCTTCGCCTGCAGAAGCATAGCGTCCAAACATGTTGTGAAGAAGCGGAGGAGGATCAAGATGACGATGAGGATGAATTAGTAATTTTGTTCATTGATGAAGCCATTTCTGCCGTGTTTGGTGCAGCTGCAGGTCGCTCGCTGCCGCAACAGGCGAGAGAGGCGCTTGTGCCTCCGTCCTCTGAGCCCTCCCCTCCCAAGGCATGCGACAAGACAACAACGAGAGGAGGACGAGGAGGAGGAGGGACGGAATTGCCAGCAGGTGGAGACGCAGGAGGACGGGGGGTATCAGCGAGAGGCGAGGGGCAATGGGTGGAGCGGGAGGATGTCGCCGGGACTTCGTGTTCTTTGCCTGAAAACGAATGGTCCGTAGGACAGGCCACGAGAAGCACGCGGCGTGTGTCTCCCGCGTCGTCCTCGGGGGCCACCAGCGATAACAGCAGCTGCGACAGTACCAACGGCAACGTCAGCAGCAGCAGCGTTGTACATAGATGCCCTCCTTTTGTGGAAAGTAGAAATGTTGGCGGCGGAGGAGGATCTGCTCCGCTCCGGCGATTGCTGTGGCTACGATTGCTGGGAGTGCTGCAGGATGCGGATCCGTTGAAGTGGGCGCAGCAGCTGCAGCAGCAGCGAGCGGCGTACGTGAGGCTGCAGGAAGAGGAAGAACGGCAGCTCAGTGCGAAGCGCCTGACTTCTTTAGATCCGCAGCGGTTCCACCCGTTAGCCGCGACGGCAGATAATCCGTGGAGCCAGCGGCAGCAGAATGAGGCTTTGCTTCTCGAAATATGGAAAGACGTGGAACGAACGTTGGCAGAGAGGCGCCTTTTCAGGAGCGACGCCACGCGGAAGGCGCTGCAGCGCATCCTCTTCACGTGGAGCAGAAGAAACCCAGAGGTCTCGTACAAACAGGGCATGAACGAACTTCTTGCTATTTTTTACCTCGTCTGTTACCGCGAGAAACTCCAGGCGCCCTCGTCGGAGGGCAACACGAGCAGCAGCAGCGGCAGCAGCAAGTCCAGCGATACTAGGAGTAACAGGGCTAGCGGCTTCTGTAACAGCAGCGGACACAACAGCAGCACAGGAACGTCCTCTGCTGCAGACGAAGTTCTGCACCAACAGCAGCTCCGCTGGAGAGAAAGAGAAGCGGCTGTCCAGATTTTGCTTTCCCCTGACCCAGCTGCAACAGAGGCAGACTCCTTTGCATTGTTCGACGCTGTCATGAATCGCTTCATGCTGAAGGCGGCGTATCTGCCGGCCCCCTGTGGCCTGGCGGCCGCTGCTGCTGGAGCAGGGACGTCCTTGCTACACAAGGGAAGCAGCAGCAGCGGGCGGTTTCTGGGCGGTGGAGGGGGACTAACAGGCGGCCTGCCTCCGTTGGTGGCCCGAAGTAGCATTGCCGCCGCGTCTAAGTCGGCTTTGCTATGGAGATGCAGCTATATCTTTGAAACGCTGCTACCCTTCGCAGACCGTCCCCTGTATGAACACCTGAAAAGCGAAGAAGTAGAGCCTCAGCTGTTTCTGCTGCGGTGGATACGCCTTCTGTTCTCTCGTGAGTTTCATATAGAGGATACGCTGCTGCTGTGGGACGCTCTCTTTGCTGACGCCTACCTCCACGAGGCCATCGAAAGAGGAGGACACACGCCTTCGTACAGTTGTCACCCCTCCAGTACTGCGAGGCAATCTGTCTCTGCCCCTGCTGCAGCAGCCTGCTGTGCGGAAACGGAAGGACGTACGGCAGCAGCAGGAGCAGATGCGCTGTGCGCAGCGACGGCTTCCCCAGGAGGCCCCATGGTGCAACAGCAGCAGCAGCAGCAACTCTCGAGTGTCACGGGAGGGGAGGGAGGGGCCTTCGCTGACCCCTTCCGATCGTTGCTGCGATGCACACCGGCTCCTGCTGGCACTGCTGCTGCGGAGGTGATGTACGACCCAGAGCAGGTAGGTGCCGCTGCTGCTGCAAAGCTGCCGTTGGTGGACTACTTTGTGTTGGCAATGCTCAAATATGTGAGAGTCACGCTGCTAGAAAGTAATCAGATTCTCTGTCTGCGACGACTGCTGCGCTTCCCACCGACGGAGTCGATTCAGCCTCTTGTCTTGTTAGCTGTGTCTCTACGTACGCGCCGACTTCCCCATGTAGGGAGGCCGTCTGTGACCGGTACGCCGCCGGCACCGCAGCAGCCCGTTGCGTCTCCCATCGAACGTCAGGGTCCTACCTTTCCGTCCATCTTTTCTGCACAAACACAGCCCCACCAGCGAAGGCCGCAGCAGCCGCAGCAACTGCACGGACAGCAGCAGCAGCAGGGGCAAGACTCGGAGCAGCAGGTGCACGAACAGCAACAGCAGTTGCAAGAACAGCGGCAGCAGCCCCAGAAAGAAGAGCCGCACCAGCAGGAGGAGGCAGTGATGCACCCAGTTCGTGCTGGCACTCAGGGACCTCAACTGGAAGCCACAGCAGAGCCGCAGCAGCAGCAGCAGGAGAGCTCGCCAGCGACACGAACCCTGCAGCACGCAGCGCAGGGTAAGGCACAGACCACGTTTTCTCCTCCATCCCCAGCAGCTCCAGGAGCACCAAGCGCAGCCGCAGGAGCAGCAGCCGCACACACGTCGCAACTCGACTCCCCCCGTCCCACCAAAGAAACACATACATCAGCGTCTACGCACAAACGAGGGGATTTGCTTTTGACGGCGCGTCTTTGTGCCACGACGTCGCCGTTGCTGGGCTTCCCACCAGCAGCTGCTGCAGCAGCGGGAGGATCGGAGCAGCCTCTTATTCCCGCACCTGTTGCTGCGGATTTGGGCAGACGGGGAGATGTCGCAGCAGCGAACAGCAACAGCGACAGCAGCACCGCAGGGGGAAAAGGTCCCGGACGCAAATCACTGGTAGTTAATGTCGATTTACGGTGAGGCACGCGTGCGAACCACAACGTCTGTTCTTACGGCTGTGTTGGGAGGATAATACACACATGTGGATGGGTGCGACAGGTGATATATAGAAATATATATATATATATGTATATAGTGTGTGAAGATGCTGAGACGCTTACATTTGACGGAGGTAGCATGACGGCATCCCGTGGGGCACACGTAGCAGCAGAGGAACAGGCAGCAGTTGCAGCGGCAGGACGAGAAGCAAGGGACAGACAGCTCGTTTTTGTTTGTCGCGAGCGCAGGAACCCCGTGAGTCCCCTGTGTGTGATCAAGCAGCAGCAGTAGCAGCAAGAAGAAACAACAGTGCCCAACCACGTCGAATCGCGGTATGTCCAGCAGCTGTTTATTGACAGCAAGCGTAATAGCAGCAGCAGGCCGTGTAGCAGTGGCAGCCCAGCCAGGAGGCGTTATCTACTCTGTGAAACGTATCGCTCTGACAGCTGCAGCTGCTTGTGGCTCCCTGGACAAGCGGAAGACTGCGCAGACGGTTCGTCGTGTGATACTGTAGAAAACCGGAGAGGAGAACTGCAGAGGGAAGTGGGTTGTGTGTGGGTGAAGAGAAACGCGTTTTCCTGCGTGCGTGCCGTTGTCGACTACGTTGCAACGCGTGTACACGTGTGTACAGCGTGTATTTGCGCGTGGATGCATGCAGCTGCTTTTCCTGGTGTGTTCTTCCCCACGGTCGCGTGATGCGGGTCGACGGGTCTAGCGTCTGGTGAAGCCGGCGCGTGCACCAGAGAGATGGAAAGATCATGATGCATGCGGTGAGTAGTGGGGGCACGTGGCTTTTTTTTATGGTTTTCTTTTTCTATAGAGGAAACCATTCATTCCGCTCAGTGTGTGTGTGTGTGTGCGGGGGTGTTCATACGTGCGGCTGCGCTGCAGACATCCTGCTGCTGAGAAACGTCGTGAGGCGGCGACAGGGGCGGCAGGAGCATGTAGCAGCAATGTCAGCTCGTGGTTGCGAGAGTCCAGCGATACGGAGGCCTGTGCTGGAGACGGCGCGAGCCACGTCATCGCCGGGAGGACGATCAGCAGGCATGTTGAAGAAGTAGCGGCAGATATTCGTGCTGCGCTGGCACTGTGGTCTTCGAAGGAGCTGCTTGCTCACCAGAACAGCACCAGGTGTGTGGAGATGCAGACGACGTGCTTTGCAGGCTATATCTGTCTTCCGGGCCGCCTAGTCAGCCCTTTTGTGTGCACGCGTTTCGGTATCGCTGTGTTGAGGAGCCGCTCGAAAAGTGTGTGTGTTTCTGAGGTGCGCTTCTCTGGCACTGCGTGGTGTGCAGACAGCACCTGAAGACATCCCTTCGTTTGCGCTGTTCCTGAAACTGCCTATCTTGCGACCGTATTAGATCGTCAGCTGGCTGAACTGTCTATGATACACACGTCGTGGTTATCCGGACGCTGGTCCACATTCCAACCAGCTGGGACTTGCCGCAGAGCATATCTCCTTGCACGTAGGGTCGCTAGCTGCATGTCACGCGAGGGTCACGGCTACCACGCCGGCCACACACGTGTCTGTCGCTACTTTATGGAGTTCTCAGTCCGTCTGTGTGGAGGCAGCGACCAACAAGCCAGGCGAGCAAACACGTATATTCCCTAGACGCACAAGAGGACGTGTGCATACCGTTTTCGTATTGGGGAAGCAGCAGCAGAGGCAGTCAGTTGTTGATCAAAGGGACACCCAGGAAGGCGCACTTGCAACAGCGTGCACGTTTGTGAGCCGCGGAGGACACCTAGGTGTATACGTGTGTACCTGTGATTGCTGTGTGCACTTACGAATGCATATATATGTATACATATATTTGTACGCAGTGAGACGTAGACCCCGACAAGTGTCCTTGGCGACCCGGGCGAGAGATCTTCTACGAGGCAAAAAAGCATGTGCGTGCGCACGTACCTGCGCGACAGCGCTCTTGGGATTTGCTGCTTCCTTTCTCGTACAGATTGATACGTTCCTGGATGTAGGTGTCAAGCGTGTTTTATGTGTGTGTGTATGTGTGTATGTATGTGTATGTGTATGTTATTATGTGGGTGTGTGTGTGAACGCTCTTCGAACCGTGTGCCACACGTAGTGACACTGTAGTGCAAGATGGCTGCTCTGCATGTGGTCACCTGCATGCAGGGAGATGATGGGTGTAGCGCCAGGAGACGAGAGAGCGGTGCAGCAGACGTTCTCCTCTTTTGCGCAACGCATGCAAGCCGCCGAGGAACGCATTGCTGCCGCGCTCGTGCGACTGCAGCTGCTGCACCGGGTTCTCGAAGGCGACATCGCGTACAGTTCGTCGCTCTTCCCGCCTGCGGCAAACAGCAACCTCTGCGCAGGTGGGGAAGGAGCTCGCCCAGCAGCAGCGGCGGCAGTTCCAGTTGAGGGCGCAGCCGGAGCAATGTCTGCCGCACACAGCAGCAGCAGAAACGAATACGTAGGCGAGCACTTGGCAGGTGGGCGAGCAGCAACACCAGCGACTGTGCGGTGAGGAGGAAGGCAACAAGGGACCGGCGTGTTGTGGCCGTACTTTGTGCACAGCAGCACAATGTAAGGCAGCACAAAGTAAGGGAGTTCATTGTCTCAACTGCTGCTGAACAGAGAGGACCGCGACTACGGTACTGTCCCAGGCGGGACAACCACCTGCTGCAGCGTCCACGGTAGTAGAATGCGGAACAACAGAACGGCCAACAATAGCAGCAGCGCAATCACACGAGCAGAAGCAAAAGAAAGCAGCAAAGTGAGCAACAACAGGAGCAAAAAGCCAGCTGGAGTCGTGCAAGCAGCGTACTTGCGAAGAGAGGGTTATCACCCGGCGCCGAACACCACACTGGGTGTAGGTAACAGGTAAACTGCATGCTGCTTGTGCGACAGCCGCACGTGATGTGCTTGGTCATCCCGTGGACGCTGCAGCAGCTGGTGGTCCCGCCTGGGACAGTACCGTAGTTGCGGTCCTCTCTGTTCAACGCGTTTCGTGTCGCTGCAGTTTCAGGGAAACCGTTTGGTAAGGAAAGGAGCAAGGCTTGGTTGCTGTTAGAGCAACAGCAGAAAGGCGTGCGTCGCAGCAGCCAGCGCCGCTGCTGGGTAGCTCCAGAAGAAGCGAGAGTCTGTCGCTGCGCGGCGAATTAGGAGCAGGCGCTACATGCGTTCTCGCACGTGAGACGTTGTCTCAAACGGGTAGCTGCCTCTGAAATATCCGCACGGGCTTCTGCAGAGTGGCGACCGCGATTCCCATTGACGTGGCACAACGTGGATTTCCGCAAAGAAATGCACCACAGGGGTGGATGGATTTGTGCCGCAGCTACTTTGCTGCAGAAGCGAAGAGAGTTCCACACTTTGCTACCGTTGAAGGAGGCGTGTGAACAGCAGGAGCAGCTCTTGCCGCGGAAATTGACGCAGCAGCCCGTGTCAGCAGTCAACATGGTGAGAAGGCGGGAACAGGGAGGGAGCGTTTGTACGTCGATGGAAGTGTGAGAGAATATTCGCGATTACGTGCGTGTATACAGAGGAAAAGAGGAAGGATACTGTATGAGGAATTTTCACAAATATATACATATATATTTATATAGTTCTACGGGGATAATGGTGTACATACTACAGGGAGAGAGCAACGAACGTGTCCCTAAACAGTGAGCGGAGCAGAAAGGAGCGACCGCAGCGAGGCACGCCATGTCTTCTTGTGCGCGCGGCGACCTCATCCCCACTCTAGTAGAAGAGGAACGGGAAACGTACATACCTAACAGCCGGAGCCTCTCTAGTTACTGAAAGCAGCAGGGATATCGTCGCTACTGTGATCAGAGGGAAGGATAATAGTCGTTTACGTCTGTCTTTACGCACTTGAAAAGTCCGGGCCGTCTTGGATATTAACATGGTCGGACAGACAGTATGCGGAACTCACGTGCATGTCCCTGCGTCTCCACGCAGGTATGCGTACAGGCCAGTGGAAGCTACGTGGTGTCGTCGTAGTCGTACATCATGTGTACCTGCTTATACCTGTTGAACTACTTGTGTACAAATTGTACTCTCTGTTGCTGTACGCTGAGTGTGTGTGTGTGTGTGTGTGTGTGCTTGTATGCTTGTGTGCGTACAAATATATATACATATATATATATATATATCTTTATGCACGTATGCGCTATGACGCGTGTTCGTACGTCGGTGGACGTGCCGGGTGATCGTTGACCATGTTCTCCGACCGACGTGTATATATGTATATGTGGATATGTATATATATATATACTCACGTACACACATGTAAACATTGACTGTCGCAGCAGGATGGAGAGTGGAGAATTTCAGCGCAAGTAGAGGATTCTAACAACTAAGCACGTAATTAGCGTGTAAACAGATACAAGCGACTGCACAGGTGCACTTTTGCCAAGCCTTCGCAAGCACCCATACGTGTGGTATATATATATATATATATGCATATACATGTGTTTTCCCGCAGTACATGTGGCAGTGCACAACAAACCTTACGCACCACTGGGAAGGCACCTCGAAGTCAGTTACCATCAGTAGGCATTGTGCAGCGGAATGCCTGAAGATGATGCCGGCTGCGTGCCTTGTTTGTACGAGAATAAACCTCCAGCGTGAAAGCAGAACAGAAGCCGTTTCCATGTGCAGACCATTTCGCTGCTACCGTGCGATCGTCGTCTGTCGTTGATTTCCACGAGACTGTCACCAGGTGGCACTACTTAGCAAAATACAGCAGGTCGAACCCGATCTAAAAAACCGACGGGGACGGGGAGGAAGAAGAGAACAAGTTGCGCTGGTGATGTCTGGTATACAAAATTGCTGCACACGAAGCCGCTGACTGACGTTGCCTCTTGGGCAACGGCGGCTACTGCGCCGAGATCATGTAACACTGCTGCACGCCGGGACGTCCGCGCATACATATGGCAGAAGAGGAGTATAAGTGTTGGCTGGGGAGACGTACACACACATATGCGTACATGTGCCTGTGTACACCTAATCTTGCTCATAACCAGACGTGCACCTCTATAACTCCGTATATCATATATACAAAGGCACGGATACGCGCACACGCACACTGAATATCTGTAGGTCCAAAACGATACGGACGAAACGCGAGTACTAAAATCTACTGAGGAGCTGAAAGTCCTTGACAAGAGAGCTAAAAAAAAGAAGACGCCATCCCACGCCAGTGTCCGGTAAAGCGCCCTACAATGGGGCCTCTATCCCCGCACTGCAGTATGACCCGAGAACTCGACGCACGCATGCGCGCACGTGCTCCAGCCGTAAGGCCATCGCCTCGTCAAAGCATCTCACGCTGCAGCACGCAAATACCCAAGTCGATGAGTAAAGACCGAAGTGGAAGCGAGTGTGTGCGGACGATACCTGCATATATACACACACAAATAACTATACGCCCACGTCACGTGTGCACTGTGTGTCTACGGCAGGTACACCCCTACACAGCGACACGTACCACACGCGTTACACGTGGGTCTGCGTGAATTTCTAATCCATATGCTCTTACGTAAACAATTAAGAATGAGCTCTGCGAGCTCCACAAACACACAAGCTCAAATTCATTCTCCAGCAGCGACGGGACAGCCCGGCAGTAGCACATAAACAAAGCCTGCAGCAGCCGTTTCCGCTCGACAGGCGTACGACGTGCCACACGTGAACATGGAGAACAACTCCGCCTGCTGTAAAATCTGCCGCTGTAGCGCAGCTCCCGTCCATCTCTCAAAAAGCCCATCCTGAACTACCTTCCTCTTCGGCTGCAGGCCTGGGATTGCCTGCAGTTGTTGCAGCTCTTCATGTGCTGCTGCTGCTGCTGCTTCGAGATTTCTTGGAGCTGCTGGTGCTCGTGAGAAGCAATATGGATTACTGTGTATCGCTGCTGCTCCACCTCTCGCTGCTCTCGTTTCCACACCTTACTGCGGCTGCTGCTGCTGAACCATCTTCGCCGCTGTCTCTGTTTCCACTGCAGCCCTTGGGCAGTGGAAAACGCACAGGGGCAGCAGCAGCAGGACTGACAGCGGGCGCAGGATGCGCAGCGGGAGCAAGACTCGCGCCACGTGCAGGAATCGAAGCAGCAGCAAAAAAGTGTTGTTGACTACGTACGACGCGCAACGACGATGCGAAGTCGGCGAAGCACTAGGTAGGAGGGGACGAGGAAGCACGCCTTGGGCCAGCAGGCCACCCAGCATCGGCGTCGGTCGACGCCGATGCTGCAGCAGCAGCCGCAGCAGAATTCTGATACGCTGTTCCCTCTCCTGCAGGCTGCTCTACGCGCTTATTGCAGCCCACAGAAGAACACGGATGCAGCAGAGACGGGAAGCGTAGGACTTCGACGAATCGATGCCGGCCCTCAGCGAAGAAATTTGTCGTTTTCTTCTCCAAGCGGTACAGCACCACGTCCCACGTGCTCTGCAGGAGAATCTGCTCCTCTCCTGACAGCAACTGCGGCACAGCAGTGGCAGCACATGGCAGCAGGCAACAGCAGATCCCACGTCCGACTCTGCCACAACTGCTGCACCCACGCTGTCTCTTCGCCGCCCACTCCACACCAATGCCTACATTCGAACAACAATTAAAATCGCCGCTCCGACCGTGCGACGTGGCCTAAACAGCCGCACACATGCATGCGTGCTGCACCTGCTTCTGACACAGAGACTACACTCCCACCAAAGACAGTCTGCCCCATGATTACCGGTGCCTGCGAACAAAGAGGTGTGCGTGTGTGCAGCATCTTGCATGCAAAGAAAACTGCTTGTAAGACTCACTAGTCTGCAAAAAGAACCCACGGACGTGACACCTTCGCACCTCGCTGGATAATCAATCTACCCTCTCACGTCCGGCTGATTCCGCACACGTGTACGTAGAGAAGATGATACGTATGTGCAGCTCTGCAGTGGAGCCCCTGCTGCTGCTGCTGCTTCTGCCGAGGCATCTCTTGCAGGGCTGCCCTACGTGCTGCCGCCTCCACGGGAAGCCCTGTGTCGGACGTCGCGGCCTGCGGCCGGTGACTCCTCTCCTCTTCATTTACCCCTGCTTCCTGTGTGCAACTCTCGACTGCTGCTGCTGTTGCCAGTTTCCACGCAGCTCCCCACCTAATTGCAGCTGCACGGATCTCTCTCTCGCAGCTGCTGATGCCGTCCTCTGTAGCCCAGGCCCCTGCTCTGCTCCTGTCACTCTCACACAACATGCGCCATGCGCTAGCCTTCGTGATGTGGCGCTGGGGGTGGCTGCAGTCGCAACTGCAGCGCACACGCAAAGGCGGCTGCATACGATACTGCTCTTGCTGCAGCTGCGCCCGTTCCCTACGGTCTTTTTGAGCCCGGTATTCACTGCTGCTGTTTCCCGAAGGCGCCCCACGTGCTGGTCGCTGTCAATTCACGACCCCTGCTTTGCCTCGTCTTGCTGCCTGTCTTCCTGCGCGTAGCACTCCCCGTTCGCCAACCTGCTGCTGGCGCTTCCTCATGCGTCTAGCTGCGCTGGCACCCACGCGGAAGCTGCTGCTGCAGCACCTAATCCTGCGCCCTTCCATACTTTCTGTCAACAGTGCACACACGGGCGCTGTTGCAACTCTTCGCAGTGTGCCGCATCCCTGGACCGTCTGCTCAGGATCTTCCTGCTTCCTTGCACGAAGACGCATCCCCCGCCTTCCCTCTCCCCAACATTTGTTCTATACCTGGAAAGGCTCTCGCTGCTGCTGTCTTCTTAATCGCCCGTACACAGAGAGAGAAGCAGCTACACATACACAGACAGTACCACGTATGTATGTCGGTGTTTTCGTGCATGCGATATCTTCCATCTGTCATCACAACCACGCAAACCTCCTGTACGTACCTTTCACGCATGTAGGTGTACGTACGCTACACGTATCTATACAGCTGTATGAATATATAGACTGCCACTACTCACACAAGCCACTTCCGGCCGTTTCTTACTTTCGCTTCATAGAAGGCCCGTATGGCCTCGCGAGTGCGAGGCTCTAGTCGATGAGAGGCTAGCGTCACGTGGTCACCTCTTTTTACTCGGATGCGGACCTCCCCGTCGTTTTGCATTTTCTGCCGCAGTTGGTCCATCGCGTCTACCAAGCAGCAGCAGGAAAGGCAGAGGACCACGTATCCGTCCTCAGTGCTCACTACGACGCCTTCCTGCCCGTTGATGCCGTTTTTGCTGCTGGTACTGCTGCCTGCTTCGTCCGGACAGCGGCGAGGACTACTGGCGCTCCCCCCACGCCAGTCTGCTCTGCTGCGACAGGTGTGCCACACCGACGAGCTGCTGCTGCTGTTGCTAACCCCGCGGCACGAGCTGCTGCTTCCAGCGCAGTTGCATCTGGAGGCTGGCAAAACCCTGCTGCTCCTTGCAGGTGTCCTGCTGCTCGGGCTTTTGTTCGGCGCGCCACTCGAAGCAGACACGACGCTGCTACACGTCGAGCCTGTGTCGCTGCTGCTGCCGCACACGCTCAACGGAGGCGATGTCCAGTCTCTGGTGCTGCTGCTGCCGTTACTGCCGGAGTGAAAATCCTCGCCGCTCTGTTCGCCGCTGCAACTGCCTCCTTCCATACTCAAAATCTTGCCACACGAGTCGCTGCCCGTGGTGCTGCTCTTCGTGATACTGCTGCTGCCACTGCTGCTACCACTGCCGTCTGCGACTTTGGTGCTGCCAGCAATGCTGCCACTAGGGCACCTGCGGCAGACGCCGCTGCTGCTGCGACTCTGCATGCACCAAGAAAACGCCGGGAAGGGCGCGCGTGTGTTGTGGGAGAAAGAGCCAATTCCCATATTGAGCTTCCTTAATGCGGAGCTACGAAAACATGGTACAGAAGCCGCAGCAGGAGCGGCTTCTCCACCACCACCAGCACCTGGCGCACCGCTCAAGCATCCGGTACCGTCCAGTCGCCCATACGCAGGAGTGGACCACCGTCGAGAACCGGCAGCAGCAGTCCAGCAGGGGAACACGGAAGAAGAGTGTGAAGACGAGTTTGACTCTCTTTTGCTGCTGTGATTCTGGTTGCTGTTGCTCCTGTCGGGCACACGGTTGCTGCTGTCAGGAAGGACTCCGCTTTTTTTACGCAGCGACGCTCCTGCTCTCCTTCTACAAGGTAGACTCGACGCTGTTCGTCGTTGTCGATCGCAGGGGCTCGCAGAGATCCTTCCCATGCTGTTGCTGTTCCCGCTGTTGTCGTAATCAAAGCCGTTAGTCGACGTCGGCCTACTGGTAGAAGTGGTGCTGCATGTGGACGCGCAGCAGCAGCTGCTGCTCGCTGAAATGTTTTTGCTGCACATCCTCGTACTGTCCTCAGACAAAGACATCTGCCAGGATTGCCTACCATCCTTCCTCCCGCTGTGGGTGCACGTGATGCCTTTGCTGCTGCTGCTGTTGCTCGTGCTGGCGTCGATCACTGGCAGCACGTTGCTGCCACTGGTGGGCAATCTGCTGCTGCTTTCGCTGCTTTCTTGACACACCACGAGAGGGTCTCGGCTCTTGGAGAACTCTGACGGCAAATACATGCTAGAAGAATTGACTGCCGTACTTCCGGCTGCGTGAGCTGGATGCGCCTCTTCCACACAAAGTTCCCCTGCTCCTGCTGTTGCCGCGCCTGCTTGCACTGCAAACTCTGCTCCTGTTCCTCTTCCTGCTACCCATCCTGACGCAGCGGCACCGTGCGGGGCACCGCCACGAGCGCAGCAGCAGCAGTCTCCCACGAGTTGCAGCCCCAGATGCTTCGTGAACGTTGCTGGACCGCGCGGCTTTGCAGACACTGCTCCGCTGCAGGTGCCTCTCCCAACAGCACGACCAGCCGCAGGTGGTGCAGCGAAGGCAGCCAACGACTCCCTTTCCATCTCGTAAATTCTCCCAACGTGTTTGCACCCTTCTTTTTTCGAAAAAGTCCGCACCCCACACCCGGCGTCCATCTCTGTATGCTGCCGCTGCTGCTGCTGCTCCGCCAGCTGCAGTCCCTGTCTCTGTGAAGGCGGTGCTGGCACCTTTAGGAAATGCTGTCCCTGCTCACGTTGTCTCTGAAGCTGCTGCTGTTCCTGCCGCTCCTCTCTTTGTAGGAGCTGTTTCTGCTGCAGATCTACATGCCGCTGCTGCTCGTGTGGTATCTTCTGTTGCTTGTGCTGCTCCTCTGCCAGGTGCTGCCCCTCCGCTCCCTGTTGCGGTTGCTGTTCTTGGCGTTGCCGTTGTCGTCGCTGGTGCTGTTGCTCACGAAAATTGAGTGGGAGGCCATCAGCCGTCCTGTTACACAAACGAGATAGTCCCCCGCTGCAGGACAGCGAGTCCCTCGGATGCTGGACGGCTGCCGTCGTTCCTCCTGATGCCCCCCCTGCTGCATGTCCAGCTTTCGCTGCTCCCCCCGGTGCTGCTGTTGCTGAAGCGGCTGCTTCTACTCGTCGCCGGCTTCCCGCTCCACGTCCGGCTGCTCCTGCAGACACGTCCTCATTTCCTGCTCTCGCTGGGAAGGCTGCTACTAACGCCGCTGGTGGACCTTTCCCTGCTACTGCGGCCGCTACAGTATCTCCTGCGACACTGTGTGACGTGGCGGTGTCTTGCTTCGCTTTAGTGGAAGCGACGCAGTTGCCTGATGTGGCACCAGTTGTAGCAGCGCTTAAATTTGCTAGCTCTGATGCGTCTGTCACAGCAGCAGCACCACGCCCGACGTCAGCAGATGCAGCAGGGGAACTACGCGGCGTCGCTCCTGCAGGAGCGGCAGCAGACGCAGCAACAGCTGCAGCACTAGGGGCACGCACAACAGCAGCAACATGGCTACTAGCACTGGCTGCGGCAGGCTCAGCAGCAACGCTCCCTACATCCCCATCGGCAGCAGCAACACCGGTCGCTCCCGCTGCTGGCGCTGCTTCCGTTTTGTCGACTGCTGTTCTTCCCCTCTTTTCTTCTTCTCCTCCTCCTCCTGTTTGTTTCCCATGGTTCGTAGCAGTCGCAGTAGCACCAAAGAGAGAGAGCAGGTACTGCTTCAACGATCCAACGTCACTACATTCGAAGAAGCCGGAGAGAGAACAGTGCGGCGGATACAGCAGCGCCGGGTCCGGACCCCACAAAGCAGCTACTTGATGCGAGTGACAGTCAAGTCTGTTCGACAACATGCACGTGGGAGACGGTTCCAGATACAGAATATACGAAGCAGCAGCAGAGCCTTCTCGTGCTAGACCAGGCTTCTCTCGCTCCGCCGACAGCGCAGCACTAGCTGCTGCAACAGCAGCAAGGCTCGTCGACTGAGCTGAAGCCGCAGCTGCAGCAGGAGACTCAGCACCAACAGCAGCAGCAGCAGATTCATGACGCGTAGTAGTATCAGGGACACTACGTCCACCAGACGCAGGCAGAAGAGCCTCACTCCATTCAGCAGCAGCTCGTGTGCTGCGAGCGGCAGCAGAGGCAGCAGGGGAAGTGTGAAGAACGGGATCACCAACTGAACCGCTACAAGCAGCGGAAGGGCCGTTTTTCTTCCTTCTTGATTCCCTTCTCTCGGCAAATTCAACGCTGCGTTCGCCGACGCTCCTGCTTCTCTGGAGGCTGCTGCCTCCTCTCTCGAAGTACACAGTGCCGCTTTGCAGTCTGCTGGTCTTCGCCCTGCTGCTGTGGCTGCTGCCTCTTCTCTTCGTCGCGTCTTCGTCGCTGCTGCCATGCACGCGGGTGCACCGCACCGGACCGCCGCCCCCGCTCGTCGGGGGAGACGTCTTCTCCGCCGAAACGCAGCAGAACGTGCTGCTGTCCGCACTGCTGCTGCTCCTGCTGCAACTCGGATCGCTGCTCTTGCTGCACAAACTGCTGCTGCGGAACGAGCTGTCAACGGTGCTGGCAGAGCTAACAGAGCTGTGGCTCAACGGGCTGTCACCGCTGCTATTGCTGCCTGCGTAGTAGTTCGCTAGGTTTCCGCTGCTGAAGCTGCTGCACCCGCTGTTTGCTGCGCTCAAAGAAAAGTCGCTGCTGCTGCAAGACCCTCCCGCCATCCCTCCCACCATCCAGCAGCAATGATTGCTTTGAATACTGCTGCATTCAATGGGGAAAAACACCGCCGCGCTGCCCCTACTGCTCCTGCATTTGTTGCATGGGCTGCAGACGCGGCTGCGGATGCTGCTGAGGCAACTGCAGAAAGACGCCTGTCTCTGTCTGCCCTTGCTGCTGCTTCCGACGCTGCTGCTGCAGCGACCGCTGCTCTTGCTCCGCGTGCTGTTGCGCGGGGGGAGACTGCTGCTCGATTTCCTGCGCAGCATGTCGGTGGTACTGCTGCTTTCCTTCACCGCGTAGTTGCTCTCAGCCGCTCTGCGTGATGAGCTGCGAGTCTCGTAGCGAGAACAAAAAGAACCATTTCCTCTACTGCTGCAGCGACTCAGGGGCGCTGTGCTGCCACTGCTGCTCAGACTGATGGTCGCAGGCTTACCGACACCTGTCCTTCTGGCCACGCTGCCGCCACTGTTGTCGCTGCTCCTGCTCCTTCGCATGCAGCCCTTGCTGCTGTCTTCCCCGCAGTCACGTGCCCTGCCGATGAAGACGCTGTTGTCGCTGCTGTTGCGGCCGCGAGTGCTGCTGCTCCTGCTCGAGTACTGCCCCCGTCGGATCTCGCTTTTGCTTCTGTTCTGCTTCCTGCTTGTACTCTCCCTGCGGCCGCTGCGCTTGCTCATCCGGCAGCCGCCCTCTGCAACCGCCCGGCTGCTACCGTGCCCACTGCGAGTCTTGTCTCTGTGGCTGCCATCGCCATCGTTGCTTTCTCCGACTCGGCCGCCGCCTCCCTTCCTCCTGCTGCCCCTCGTCTTGCTGCTGCTACTGCGGCTGTGTGCTGCCCCGACTTCAGCTGTGGGCCGTGTGTTGGCGCTGTTGCTGCCGAGGCCGGGCCACGCGTTGGCCAGCAGCGCAGAATTCCTGCTGGCTGCAGCGGCCATATCTTCACGCTTGCGCAGATCGTCAGTAGCAGTCTTACGCATCTCTCTCCGCAGCAGGTGGACCGCAAAGACGCGCCGCATGCACCTATGCAGCAAATACCGTCGCAGGCAGCACACTGTAGACTTGAAGCAGACTGTACGAAGTAACCACTCCTCTTACGTCTCTGTACCGCACGATATCTTTGGCTGCTCTCGCTGGCGTTGCGAAGGCTGTTCTGCTGTTCAAGGCCTCGATCTGTGGCAGCAGGTCGTCCGCGAAACGACTACAGCAGCGGACGATCTCGACGTCTTGCAAGTTCCTTCACATAGTCCAAGCTGGCGCGTTGTTTGCGCTGCTGCGCTGCAGTGCCCCAGACGCTGTTGTCGCTGCTGCTGTGGGGTAGAGCCTAAGGTGCTCCTGCAGCTGATGCTGCTGCGGCAGTATCTGTGCCGCAGAAATTCAGCAAAGTCGCTGCTGCTGGGACTGCACGTCAGCGCCTGGCTTCCGACGATCCTGTTGTTGCCTCGCCGGAGAGCGGCACCCCTGCCAATGCTGCTGTTGCAGCTTCTTCCACTGTGGAGCAAGCTGTCGGTCTGCGTGCGAAGGCTCTCGCCGTCGATCGTGTTTTTGCGGCCGCACAGCGCGACTACCGCAGCTGCTGCTGTCCCACAGCAAAGTGCTCTCCCGTTAGTCCGGGTGCTGTTTTTATTTGCGTTGCATGCGACACATCGAGCAGCTGCAAAAGAAATGTAGACTGGCGGCGTCTTCCTTGATCCGCAAGAAGCTGCTGGTGCAGCAGTCAGCTTTACCTGCTGCTGCAGCTACAGCGTGGCACAGGAAGGAATACACCCGCACCGTTGTTCCTGGTGCGTCCAACGTGGCCGCTTGGACGAGGAGCAGGCACCGAGGCCTCGAAGCAAAAGGGCTCCCCTGCTGCTGCTGTTTGTTCATGCTGCCATTCCTCTCGCTGCTGCTGCTGATTTGCCTGGCGCTGCTGCTGCAGCCGTGGACCTGACAGCCAGCGTTGAGCGGTGGATGGCTGCTGCAAGGGACTGAGACGCTGCGGCAGCTGAGCTGCCGCTCTTTCTTGTCGCGACTGCTGGAGTTCGTATCGCCTGCTTCAGTCTCTTTAAAAAGAAGCTGCTCCTACTGCTGCTGTTGCTGCGGCCATAGCAGAACCTCTGCAGCCACCGTTGCTTTCTCTGCGGCTGCTCTCGTAGGATAACGCTGCGTCATGCAGTTGCGCTGCAGCTGCGTCACCACTGCTGTTGTTGGACTCGGGGTGGCGACCAGACCCGCTGCAGCGGCAGTCGCCAGCAAACAGCGGTCCTACTGACACTGTCAGAGTCCTTTGTCTACCTAATGCTGCTGCTGCTGCCCACGTGTACGCAGCAGCAGCAGTGCGCAGCCAAGATCTTGCTGAGGCCGTCGTCCTGCTACCTAGTACCCTGCTGCTGCTTGGCTGACGCTGCGCGAACAACGGCAAATAATTCGTTGACACTGCTCCTGCTGCCGTCTGCTGGAAGGTGTGGGGAGGTGCGGTGGCAGCAGAGCTTCTGGTGTGTACTAGTAGTATCCACACCTGCTGTTGCTGCTGCCTCGATAATGCGTACACGGCTGCTTTTGTTCGGTAGCTATACGACGGTTGCGGTTGCTGCTACTGCTGCAGCAAAGTCAGTCAGATGCGTCGGAAGTGTAGGGGGAGGAGGACGACGCTCTCTACGCAGAAACCGGCGTAGCAGACCCCGGAGAACGGGCTCTTCATAATTGCAGGAGCCAGAGCTGCTTCTTGTTCTTCTGCTGCTCCACGTGCTGCTCCTGCTGCTGCTGCCGATGCTACTTGTTCCCCCCGGGGGGCAGCACGGCGCGTTCCTGCCGCTGACGTTGCTGCGCCATCCCCGTCAGACCTCACACGTGGAAAGTCACAGGAGAACGAAAGTCGCTGCTGCGCAAACTTCCTTTCAAACAAGTTCCCCCACAAGGTGACGGATAGAAGGGACAGCAACAGCAGCGTACGCTGCTCCCGCTGGCGCTACGCACTTCTCTCCGCCATCCTGAAACAACGCAGCAACGCAAGCCGGTCACCAGGCGCGCATGCATCTACTAGCTCACCAGCAAAGACGCATACGTATATATATACATATGTATTACACCTAATTACGTGGGTATGGAGCTCATACATACACACACACATATATGTGCAATACACAGTAAGGTACGTAGAAAGATGTACACATGTATGTATTATATGTACATATGTGTGTGTACGCAGTTTTATAGCTACGTACAAGTACCCTTTGCCACACACATACACACACATGCGCCCTAATATGTACACACATACTTTTAGAAACAGTCGTTTATCCACTCGTCCAGATGTGTGTCCGTATCACAGCTTCTATGTAACTACATCTAGTCTATAAGCATGGGCCTATACAGCCGCACCTACACATCCGTGCAAAATCACCGCGGACACGAGCGTTCTTTATCCACATCCACCTGTCCACCACCGTCTGCATGCTTATATATATATATATATATGTTTACAACAGAAACAAGCGCACAATTTTTCGCTGTATAGAGTTCACGGCACAGACTTATACGAATGTCTGATCGTCCGCACACGTGTAGACATACGCATATATATGTGTATATACGTTCAGCCACACAGCCATACAGTCGCTGTACAAGCGAAAACGTGCCTGTGGCTATATGCGCTGTCTATTTAAACGCCCACATGGGTGTCTCGCCGCGTGTATACGCACACGACTTCCACTTACGTTGATGCATATATACAGGTAGATACTCCTATGTAGCCATAAATGGACAACTACTACACACACGCTATACAGGTACTGCGTCAGCTAGCTAGCCAGCAGCACGACATTGGCAGGGTCCTGCAGAGTACACGCTTAAGAAGAGGCAGGAGGCAGAAGAAACGAATTCTGCGTACAGGAGCTCCTCTCACCAGCACACCCTCGTGTACGCATTCATACGACGGGCCCAGTGAATATCCACCGACACACACGCTCACACACAACAACAGACACCGGCGGACGTCCACGAACGGACTGGTTCACGCAGAGGTGAAGAGAGAGAAACAAGCGTTCAAGTGGCAACACACGACCCGGAAAAAGATGCGACGACGCTATGGTAAGTCGTCGTAATTCGGGCACGGTTTTTACACTAGAGGGGGCGTTCTAGGGAGCAGTGGTGTGTGAGGTGGATGGGAGGGAGACGCACGCTCCAGGCTTGCGCGTCCAGGAAGGGTACGTGCTAATCTCGTGGTGTCTTTCTTTTGCAGAGAACCGAAGAAGACGGGGGGAGGGGAGGAAGACACACGGCCGCACACGCACATAAAACGCGGCATGTAAGAAGCACGACTATGTGGAGAAGGAAGCACTGCTGCAACGGCGTCGCTGCAAGGGCTTCACTTACGACCGAGGAGTGCACAGGCGGCGTATGCACAGAGACTAACATATACATTTGGGGAGAGGAGTTTAGATCTATATCGCGAGAGCGGGGTACTACCACACTAAGAGCTCTGCCGACTCCACACGCTGTCCACAGAGGTGTCGCTATATACGCGCAGGGAGTTGGTATCCGTATTCGGCAGAAGGAGTTTGAAAAAGTCCCCTTCCCTCGTGGGAGCAGTTCACGCGTTCGGCAGAAAAGTTCTGCGCAGACACACCACGTTTTTATCAGCCACAGCGACGCATCTGACAACCCACAGACTTTTTGACCACCTCCGAAGAGCGATGTGTACGTAAAGGATTGCGCGTACGCGTTCCCGTAGGTACGGGTTCGTAAGGACGTCTCAGGGTGGACCCGCAAACAAATTTGGACGTATTACTTACCGCTTCAGACCCCGAGAAGCCAACTGACTGGTCGTTAAGAAGGGTGACGCGTACCTGCGACTCGGCGGCTGCGTTTTCCCTCTCGTACGACAGGTGGGGGCGACGCGGTTGACCTTCGTAGGACGACGAAGAAGAAACGCGAAAGGGAGCAACACGAGGCGTCAACGGGGCCGCAGGCACGCAGTGCTGAAGGGAAAACAGCACATGCGTGGCGGGAAAAAAGTAGCCGCAGCCACGAAAAGGAAAAAATTCACCGCAAGTACGCGAGGCAACAGCATCGTTGTACCGACAACCAGCGCGCACCAGGCGTTCCGACGCCGCGGTTGCTCCCCCTACTTCCCCCGGTTCACGAGCGGCGTAGCAGTCCGTACAGAGCTGTAGATGCTGCTGCTGCTCTTCTTCTTGGGTGGCACCGTTATGTCGACCAGTCGCCACCCCGCAGTTCGAGCTGCTGCGACGGACCGGCTCACAGGCCTCTCCTACTTCCCCGGCGGCACTGACTATATTACTACCGCGGCAGTCAGTCGGGCCTGCTCCTCTGCGGCTCGAGCTGCCGCTCGTCTTCTCTCGGCTAGTGGGTGGCCCCTACGACGCCGTTGTGGCAGTGTTGTGTCAGGCGGTGTGGTGGAGAGAGGCAAAGGCAGCTGCTGATCAGTCCCGAGTATCACCAGCAACAGCGACGCCGCCGCAGAAAAGTCGCCGAGCTCCAGCGAGCCTACGACGGTCCTGCTGCCGAACAGCTTGCTCCTCAAGTGAGTCCCGCGGGACGGAGAGCAGGAATCGCTGTTATTCGGCTGTGATCCACAATGTTGCACACAGGAAGCAAAGCACCACACAGCTGCCGCTCAGCTGCTGAAGCCCAGCGCAACTCCGGTCACGGCCGCCAACACGCCAGCGTACGATGACGAGGCCTCCCTTGCAGACCCCATCGATTAGCCAACAACCGTTGCACGTGAAGACACCTCCTGGGGCAGCACCAGCCACAGCGACAGTAACAGCACGGCAAACAGGCGCGCGCGGCAGAAGCAACTGCAGCATTACCAGCAAGATTGGCAGCAGTATTGGCAGGTGCAGCTGGTCTGTGGGAGCCGCAGGAGGAGCAGCACGCACAGAAGGCTGGTTCCGGTGGCGTCTCCACTCTGCTCACGAACGCCGTGGCTGGCCCATGATTTCGCGGTGTTGCGTTTATATCGACGGCTAAAAGGACATTGTTGGCGTGTGTGCACATGATCGTTTCTTGCTGCGAGTGCTGCTCCCGGTACGAGCACATTAGATGGGCATTACGTCTGCGGCAGAAGCACGACAACGACACCTCCGCGGTAGAGGGCACGCTGCAATGGTAGCAGGACTCGCAGCCAGGTTCTACTAGAGGATACATGCCGTCCGCCTCTGCTGCACCGAATGCATCGGTAACTCCAGAATCAGTAGCAGCTTCCGCAGCACTAGGAGTGACGAAAGTATCAGCAGGTAACGCAGCTACCCTCAGAGCAGCCGCAACACGTGCAGTACCAACACCACCCAGAGCAGCAGCAGGCGCAGAACCGACAGGAAACTCCCGTGTCAGGCAGGGAGTGCACACTGACCTAACAGTAAGGTGAACTCAGATCAACCTCCTGTGGCGTCGTAGAAAGGGAGAACAACCATCCAAGACCGCAGAAAACAGAGTTTTCTCGCCTTGCGTGCGTAACAAGCGCGCATGATAAGGTGCAGTGTGACGTCTGTAGCTTCACGAAGTGGTGGAGGCTGCTTATCTAGAGAGTATTGCTTCCGTTCCTGCGGAAGGTGAGGATGAACGCAGTAGACTCCGAAAGTTGGCACACCGTTTGGATAATGTGTAGAAGGCCTAGAGAATTACATCATGTGTGAAAAAGGGCTCGCGAAACCAAATACATTTCGTAGTGTTCTTTATGCTACCGTTACACCACCTGAAATATTTCAGATGTCGTGCTCTTTTGTGTGGTACTGGTTCTGCCATGAAACGGGTGTACGGCGTTGCTACAAGACCCCAAACATTTGTGTCAGGTCGTTGTATGGATCATACGCATGTAGGAAGTTTTTAAGACGTCGTCACTAAAGTTGGCTGCCCTATCTCTACGCCTGGTCTTGTTTCTGTAGTGCGGACGGTCTACAGCGCATAGAGAATGCGCGGATGCTCGGGAGGAAATAGAAAGCATTATTTGGCTAAATGGCCCTGCGACGTTCCCATGGTAGTATTTGTCGACCGTCGTCAGCAGTACTGCTCTGGCGGAACGAGTACAGGGCATCAACACGAGAACTTGATAATTTGCTATGCGCAGAAGGCTTTCTGCGTAGCGGTTCTGCGGAGGCCACGGTTGACTAACAACGAGTTAAGGCACCATCCCGCATGTGCCTCGTGATTGCATTCTTATGCTGCAAGACGCCCACTAGCAGAAGCTGAAACTTTTTATGTTGCTTGTAGCTGTTCATAACCAGACCGTGGACTTCCGGCACAATAACTTTGGAGGACGTAAACAGTTCACTCAACAAGTATTGCTTCCTGCTGGTAAGAAGACGCGCGAAGAGAGTACGCTATTCAAAACATATACTTGCTGTTTCAGCAATTGTAGGATTCCTGACCAGCTGACGCGTGTAGCTTGTACCATATCAGTTGTCACGTACAGAAGGAAATATAACGGATTCTACGCTGGTGTTGAATGTGCTGAAGTTTGTACTCCGAGGACACCCTAAGTGGGAGACACCCTGCAGAGTTTGACTTCTGAAGATTATCGCTACTGCACATACCTGACGGGACGTTTGCGCTCCTTTCAGGTAAACGATATCAGGGCGACAACTTTATATGTTGGGTGCTGCTACTAGAACGTTGTGAGTATCCACCGACTGCATCTTCTATTGCAAAGACGCACACAGGTTATTTGTACAAGGGGAAAGGCGCAGGTGCTTGCCATTGTCCCCCCAGCGCTGTCCATCGTTCAGCAGTGCGATGGAGAGAAAATCAAGAGGAGTGACGTGGCGCCCGTTGTTCTCAAAGTCATTGAGTTTCTCTGCATAAATGTGAAGGGCAGTGTGCAGTCATGGCTGCTGCTACGGTATGACTGCTGGAATGACGTAGTTGATTTTGTTACGGAAGTCATTGTGTTTCAATGTATAAATGTAGAGCACAGTGAGCGACCATGGCTCTAACTGCGGTATAAGGGTTGCCATCGCGTCCTTCATTGAATAAAAAGATGTGTTATATTTGTTGACGGGCGTGCAACTTAAGGTGAAGATGCCGGCGCGGGAAGCGACTAATGTGGAAGACGACCCTATGCTTCAGATTGTGGAATGCCATCAGCACATTGTACTTGAACGCGCGTTGACACGCAGTCCTGTGGAAAAGACGATATCAGGTTCTGCAGTACGATAATATGGTCGACTCACACGTTGACTAGCAAGAAAACTATGAGTGTACATCTGGCGACTGTAAGATTACGTATACCTCGATAATCGGCTTGTGTTTCGCAAACTGAAAGGCCAACAAGCAAAACGAAAAAAGAAGGACTCCTCGTTTAATGTTCGTTCCGTGCTAAGGTACCGCACAAAGCGAATACGGTAGACCCAGTGCTGCTGCTGTGCTACTGCGGCGACCCATGCTGAAGCTGCGCGCTCCTTATGCACGAGAAAACGCCACGAAAATGCTGCGGGCACCTGGTTTCGTCAGGGTGATTCGGAAGAGTGCACACCGTAGCGTAAATCAACAAATAATTTGGGTACGAGCAACTCTACAGAAGAATTCCCATCAACATATGCTCCCCAGCTATACAGGCGGTGGCACCCGCAAACACAGGCACACGGTGCAGTTCTAGATACATCCTATTGTATACATATATGTTTACGCTCCGCCGCTTGTGTCTATCTGTAATTATGACACGTGTAAATACATATGTATTTATATATATACATATATATATATATATATTCACTAATATATATACCTGTGTGACCACTACTTTTGGTGCCACTGTGCGCAGACACGCGTGGTAACGTCGACAGAATGGATGACATCGTGGACGCTGATGCTCTAACAGTCGTTCTGGTACGCTTCACTACTTGACTCACTTGCATACTCGACGCCCAGCACACGCGCTACATGTCTAGAGGCTTCTATTTACACGGTTTGTGGAGCGGTCGTCCTTTCGCCACACTTTCTAACTGGTGTCAGTGCTTGTAGGTCTGCTGTATTCTGCAGCCACTCTTGAATCGTTCTGCGATGATCCTCATGTCGCACATAGGTACTTTTCACGCCTCACGCACATGCCTGCAGACGTAGACGCGAAAGCATATGTCTGCCAAAAGAGGGCAGCTGGGTACCCAGAGAAGTGGGGTTCAGTCTAATAGTCACGCAGTTCAAATCAAGCTCCGCCTGCTTTCCACACTACGCACATCTTTCCTTCGGCCTCGTGCAGACTGTTGTGGCGCTTGAGCTACATTACCTGATTCTGATAGTTACCGATTCAGTACCCTGAGAATTAGCTTCGAGGCGTAGTAGTCCTCCCCAGGTCAGCCTTCTCCGGCAACGAAGGACTGTTGCACTGCCTGTGCATTCAAGTGGGGCCGCGCATGTTGGCAGCTTTCTTCTCGAACAGCAGCGCCAAAAGGTGGAGTGCCTGCTGCCGTCAGGTCACTGTTGTGTCTGACGCGCCTTCAACGAGGTTCGCTCATCGAGCCACTGCCACACCTACTACATTCGGAGAATTACATACGCATATGCAGAAAGAGATCGCTTGAACACGTTACCTCTGAGTTCGGAGCAGCTGGGCTGAGAAAGAGTCGTATCAGAGTTTTCTGACCCGAAACGACTCATTCGTTTCTCTTATTGTGGCAGCATTCCTGGACGCATAGACAAACCGCTGACCCACGCTCACCCACAGTAGTGTCTGGTACTCTGAGTCTTTTCGCAGACGGATTCACGGTTAGCACTTGATCAAGTACATGCACGTATATACACATTTTCGTACGCATATACACCTATACACAGCGGTACTCGGATGCGGTGCGGCACGGCTGTAGCAGGCGTGTGGTACGCTCCTGGGCAGTAAAACCGAAGTTCATATTCTGCGGGTCACTTACCCTCGGAGACGGGCACGAGCCTTTCTGTGGCCGTTTACCCCCGCAGTAACATCCTGTGTGACTTTCGATACACTATATTGTCCAGCACGTCAGCAACTTCTCTTTCCCCTCTCTTGCTCTCCTAGGCTTTCTTCCCTCTTTCTCCGCACCCCCGACTGTGTTGTCTCACCTTCCGCACGCAGCGCGTGCGCTCCTTCCCTGTGTTTCCCCACCTACTCCTTCTCGCTTGAGTTCAGGCCAGGAGATATATTATGTTTTCAATACCGTTCTCCGCAGTGTCGTTGTGTCCCCTTCGTGTAAGTCTTTTCCTGGATTCATCCTCTATTCTTCCCTTATCCTCTGTTAAACAGGTCTCTACTTCACTGTCCTTCCTTATAAGCCTCCCTCGATATCCTCTCTCACCGTAGATTACTGAACATATATCTTGTATGAGGGACAGGCTGCCACTGTAACCTTTAGCCACAACCGCAAATCACACACACGCTGATTCTGCTCCAAAGGAAGAGCAGATATTTGCCTTTCTCAGAATTTCTGTTCTATAGACTATGACTTTGTAGACCCCCTTGGTCACCCATTTTCCGCACACACACTGACACAAAAAAGGTCTTATCTCTGCTGAGGACCGCGTCCCTCCTACGCACGTTCTGGGACTACGTGCTCTGCTAAACGGGTTTGGCAAAGAAGAGCCGGGGCATAAAAGTAGCAACCCAGTGGCTTATACGAGCAGCTGAGAAATCCCGCAGAAGCACGAATCGCACTTTTTAATGGGTCAAGTGCCGACGCACAGGAATGTGTGGTCGCACGCGGTAAAAACGCAAGACGAGCGTTCTACCATCAGTTGGCCACGGCATGCGCCGAGTCTTTTATCAGCGTCCCCGGCGATATAAAGTCGCCATCTGCTGCTCTGTTGGAGCGACCTCTCAGATGCCCTCGCCGCCCCCTCCTTCTCTACGTCTGCGACTCCATATATGTAGAACGCAAGAACAACCTCACAAACATACGTATACATATATATGTATACATATATATGTGTATGTTACTACAGATCCCCTGTGTATATAGGACACGCTTTCCTACGCACATCAGTGTATGTATATATTTGCACCATCTTACATCTGCACGGACTAAAGCTGTCTTTCTGATTCGGTAGCGCGCACGTAGAAATACATTTACAACCGCAATACAAGTGCACACGCATTTGCGGTGAGAAATACCAGAAAATGAGCCCGTGCACACGGCAGCAGCGCTTCACCTAAGCAACTGCGCCAAGTTTAAGTTTTGAAAAGTGTTCACTGGGTGGTCGCAAAACAACGTTTGGCTGCCTCCTCCAACTCCTACAGTTGCACCGAGTACGTCGCTGTTTTAGACAGCTGTTGTTGCTGCAGGGTGGCCGGGCTTTTTTGCATAGAAGTGACCCGTTCTAGTTGTTCAACGACCAGCTGCACTTGGCGAATGAAGCTGTGATGCTGGGCGCTGCTGCCGCCCATTGTCACTTCGCTGCCTTCGTCTCTCCCAGCTGCTCTCTCTTGACGACAGGAAGGGACAACGATACCAGAGCTCCGCCGAGTGTCTCTGAGCAGCCCCATGTGTTGCTGAGGACTACGCAGCCGCTGCCGCAGCATGCAGTTTTGTCGCAATACTGCTGCGGTCTGCTGCTGCTGCTGCGGTCGCTGCTGCGATTGCTGTGCGTCTTTGTTAAGCAGCTTTTGTGCTGGCTGCAGCTGCCGCACGCGTGATGCCTCATCTGCTCGAATTCTACTAGAAAGGACCACTGGTCTTGCCGGAGGCAGCGGTCGTGTGGCGTCCACGAGCCCTGCAATCACATCGGCTACTCTTGTCTCGTCACCTGAGGCGCATGTATACCTATTCACAGAGGAAAATCTGGCGTGCTCGCTGCTGTCTTTCTGTCGCCACGCTGGATCCTGGCACAGGGCATCGATGAACAGCTGGTCCTCGTCCACGTCCACACTATCGATTCTGCTTCGTACGCGATGCAGGTGCATCTCAGTTTTTCTCGCTTCGTCTAGTCTTTCCCTCCTATCTGGCGCAGCAGCGGTTCTCCGCACTTTGTTACCCCCGTGTTGCTGTTCCTGCAGCTGCTGCTTCTGCTGGTGCAGTCGAATCTGCTCCTGCTCTTGCAGCCGCCACTGCTGCTGCTGGTGAGCGGCGGGCCTGTCAAGCGTGAAGTCTGCAAGGTCGTCACGAATCCTCGCACAGAGTGTGACAGCTGCAGAAGCTGCAGCAGCAGCTGCTGCAGCAGAGAAGGCAGCAAACGGGGCCGCTGTCGACGCAGCGTCTTGTGTTGTCAGGTTCCGCTGCTCTGTCCTTCTCGCACGCTCCACGTCTGCGTCATTAAGGCTAGCTTTCGCTCGTGTGTCTCCGTCGTTCTTCCGGCTAATGCATGCAGGGCACCTGTGCGGAGCACTGGTACCAGCTGCTGCAGTCGGTTTGAGTTTATCCCTCTTGGACTCACTTGCTGAGCTGCTGGAGGACAACGGCATCGACGTTGCTGCTGCTCCCTCGCTTCCTTCTTCTCCGCTGCTGTCAGCGTAGAGGTTGCCACAGCAGCAGCACGTGAAATGAGCAGCAGCGCCAGAGGGCCTCCTGCGTAGCTTCTTCCGGGTTGCAGCAGTAGCTGCAGGACCAGCGGCACAGCTCTTCGTGCTTAGTGAGCGCCGTGAAGAAACTGGCAGCAGCGACTGGTGCGCGGTGCAATAGAGAGGGTAGGCGAATCTCCCCCTGGCACAGCAGCGAATACGAGAGCGAAGACAGAGAAGAAAAGACGGAAACAGTGAGAATGTAGGATTCTGAGCGAATTCCTTAGAAAGCGTTTTGAGAGCGTACGGTTGGTTGACGGAGACAGAATTGACGCCTGTACAATGAAGGAACTGCACGTGAAAAAGGAAGAGAACGGAAATCAACAGACAAGAAAAAGGACGGAGGGGTACACCAGCGAGGGTCAGAGAGAGAGATACGGCAACAGAAAGAGAACGCGGTGGTCTTCACGAAAGAGAAATAAAGTCGGAAACAGCGGAATACGTTGCTTGGAAAATTGTTGTTGTGGTATGTGCAGGGAGTGTGCGAAGCAAGGAAGAGATAAAAAATTGGGCAAAGTGTAGACCTCGAGAAGCAGCAGGCAAACAGAAGCGAAGATTTGATCGAGTCATGCACGGGAAAAAAAGAACAACAGGAAACGACACGGGAACGGCCTTTGGAGAGAAAGAGAAACACTACCAGAAAGAGGAGGAAGAAACCGCCGTATAGACGGAGTCGCAGCAGTATAAAAGGAAAGCCTGCAGGGGAAGGGACGTCGGAGAACAAGCTGCACATGAGCGCAGGGAGAAAACCGGTGATAGGAAGACTGGGAGAAGGGGCCGGAGTCAAGCGGCCTTGACTCAGCAAGACGAAGGAACGCAGTGAGAAAGCTGTTATTTACAAAGAAAGGCAGGAATACACACTTTCACGAACACGGCTGTACACGCGGGAAACGAGAAGACGGAACAACGCTGAGACAGAATGCGGCGCTGGAGACAGAGATGGAGACACAGCCACGCAGCTGCCAAGTGAGACACGGACGGACCTCCTACAAAAACGAGAAAACCCCCAGAATATCAGACCAGAGGGCGACTCGTCATGCAGACACACAGACGCAGCGACAGCCAGAGAACAGGAAGACGAGTGGCTGCCGCGAAGAGGGACGGAGCGCGGAAACAACCGTCACAAGAAGCTGACCGACACAAACAGAGGGAGACGACACAGCAACATGTAGCCAGTTTCGCCAAAGGGAAGGGGAGTGGCGGGACACAGAGGGAGGAACAGAGCTCAAATGATTTTCTCCGAGTTGAAGAGCAGACAAGCAGTTAAGCCGTTTCCCTTTTGAATCAGGAGTCGCGCAAGACAGAGTTCATCGGGCAAGGAATTCGTGTGGAGGACGATACATACGCAGGACGGACAAAAATTGGTGTTTTCCAGCACGGCAAGCCTTTCGGTCCACTTGTTAATTCTTCAGTTTTCTCTCTTGGAAGTCTTCCTGCTGGCGCGAGCGGTCAGCACACTACACACTCCCACGGACGCCCACTTGTGTATATGCAGAGGTCTCCTCGTTTGTCAGACAAAGGCTGCAGATACGTGTGGACAGGTGTGTTAGCGGATATGGGCCTTTCGTCAACAAACACAGATGGTTTTAAATACCGCTGCCGTAGACACGCTTGCACGCTTTCCGCACCTACTATGTCAGCAGGCAGCTGTTCCGTTGTCCTTGCTGTTGTTAGTGATATCTGAACGTCCCCCCCTCTGCTATTCGAAGTATGTCGGCTTCGGCGGCTGCAGCTGAACCCGTCCTGCTTTCGCGGCCCTCTACGAAGAATTGCGAGACCTACGCTTTCTGACGGAGGGCTCACCAGCGCTGCCACAACATTCTCATCTTTGGTGTGCCTACATGTGCACACCCCTGTTGTTGTTGTTGTTATTCTGCACCGGCCCGGTCCCCCACGTCTCCTGCTACGTGTGTGCATACCGCTGCTGCCGCTGTTGTCGTGCACCGGCGCTCTCCCACATCTGCTGCGACGGCCTACGTGCACCCACTTCTGCTGTTGCTGCTGGGGCTGCAGCGCGTGTGTTCACGTTCCTTGCTTCTCTGGTGCAGGACGTACGTGTACCGTGGCCCCTGGGACTTCCAGCGGCCCTCGGCGGAAGTATGGGCAGATGACGCAGACCCGTGCCTGGCACCCTACAGACGTGAACAACTGGGACGAACACGTTTTTTTACTGCTTTCGGTCTCTCTTACATGCGGTAGCGGGGCCAGTGCAGGAAGCGCTTGGCACACGGGACGTGAGCAGCGTTGAGACACGTCGGTGCCGCACATGGGACAGAGGCCCCGGGCTTGCCACAGCAGCAGCAGAGAGTTGCTGCTGCTCTTGCTACAGCGCGACCGACATTAAACCAGCGACTGCCTTCGTTGTTGCTGACCACCATCGGGCTGTGGTAGCTGCAGTCCTCGTGAACAGCGACTCGCAGTCGCGACAGCCCTGTCGCGTGCTCAGAGGACGGCCGCGGCGCGCTGCTGCTCTCTGCACGCGACGACGCCGAAGAAGTCCCAGAAGGTGTCGTGGCAGTGCCGCCCTCTCCCACTGCCTCATCCTGCCCTTCTGGACCCGGCGCCTCCCTCCCGGTACCAGTGAAACCGTTGCCGATGGTGCTGCTGCTTTTGCTGCTGCTGCTGCTGCTCGCGTTGTTTCTGGTGGTTGCGCTGCTGCTGCTGCTGATCTGGCTTGCGGCGTGGTGTGCTGGCCCTCCCGCTGCCTTTTTCTTCGCTCTGCAGAAGAGAGTTTCGGATAAAGGAAGAGGGATGGAGACGCAGCCGATGAACGGGCGCTCCAGCGTCTGGGGCTCCCCACAAAAGCCGCACGTGATGCTTCCTGCAAACCACTCGCGGCGCTCTCTGCAGCAAGCACAGCAGCGACCAAAAAACAAGCAACACGCCAACAAACAGCAGACGATCAAGCAACAAAATAAGAGGGACTCACCGCTTGGCGACAACCAGGAGGCAGACCCGACCGTCCACACACGCAAACATATACACAGGCATACCGTGCAGCAACAGAGAAAAACGGTGGAGACGCGGGTGGACTGGAGACACGAGTAGAGGTAGCTGCGCACCAACACAGACCTTGCAGGACGCACGTCGCAGCAGCACATGCAATGCCAAATGCTGAAGAAGAGCAGTCGAACAGCAGAAAAGAAGGAGTGTAACACTACCAACAGCACGGTAACACACAGAATCATGCTGAGAACACACGGTGAAACAGAAGACGCACCACCTACAACGCGATAAGCGTCTACCTGTACAGAGACTTTTCTATTCTTGTGATGCAGTACCCCTACATCAGAGGTAGAGAGTTTTGTAGGCTCCTACTATGCTGACAGCAAACGCACACCCACACAGCAACCAGAGGAGCATCCATACACAGATACACAGACACATACACACATACACAGATATATAGATACATACATACCTACACACATACACACCAGAACCCCGATCGACACTAGGACAGACAGCGCACTCGTAGTTGTAGGTGGCAGGCAAAGGGCCAAACAGAAGCCCACCACAAACTGCCCCAGGGACGAAAGACTCACTACACGTGCGAGCTTCTATGCGTGCTCACGACTAGTAAAGCAGCAAAGGAGCACTTGTTTCATCTCTTACGTAGATTCAGGACCTTCGACGATATCTTCAAAATAGCTGGGCGCCGTTTCTATCTCGTCTACGCGCATGGGGAACCACTGGTCATCCCCCTCCGAGTGGAACCACTGCAACAGCGTACCCGCAGCAGCACAACACCGTGGAGCAGCACGTGGACGTCCCAGTGGGCTGCGCGGGCATACATCTGTAGAGATATAGAAAGCGAGACAGATAACGATGAATCGTTGATGCGTGTACGTTGAAGAGAGAAACCTCTTGTATTTTGCTCCGACGCCGTGCGCGAGCGAACGCAGAAGCAGCAGCAGCAGCACACCAGCAGCAGCACAGCAGCAGCAGCACACCAGCAGCAGGGGCTCTTCGCAATATCAGGTCGCAGCAGCATGGCAGTCAAGTCGTACAGCAGCACCCTGCAGCGACCCGTCCGACAGCAATACAAGACCAGCAGCAGCTGGAACGCCGCCTTCCGCTCACGCATTCTTCAGGTCCACACAGTGCGCCGCCTGTAGCTAGTCCTGGGAAACCTCATCCTACTTTTTTGTGAGGGGAAAGTCCGCTCCTGCTCTCGCACACTCGTGGAAGGCTAGGAGTCGTCGTGTGACACACTGCTGGAACTTTCCCGACGCAGCTAATGCAGCAGCAGCAGCGCCGCCTGGCGCACAACGGCGAGGGCCGTCACAGCCTTCTCCGGCAGCAGACCCCACTGACGTGCATACGCGCACGTGGAAAAACACGTGTAGAGAGCTTCCTGGTACAGCTGTGCAAGGCGAATGGACTCGAAGACTCGTGCTACCGTATCCTTCAATACATTCCCATGCACCTGGGCCCCCGGAACCTGGTGTATATACTACCGCGCAGAAGTGAGCTAGGGACCTCTCAGTGGAGACGCGCGAAGCCCGAGAAGAGAATACGACAACTCCACTCGTTGGCATGGTGACAAACCACACACGTGTATACACACAACAACTTAGATGTTTATACATACACGCATACCACATGCCCGAACACAAGTACGTCTGTTCATATCTACTACGGGTTCACAACAAGGAAGTGAACCGAGACGACAACGAGACGACACAGTTTTTCACCTACACATACATTTATACATATACATACACAGAAAAGTAGACAAAAAAAGTAGTACGCAAATGTATGCACAAGTACACACGTATACACACTGGAGGATGGGTACTGACTGCGTCATACTGGCGTACTGTCGGTGAACTCCACGTATATTTAGGGGTATACATATATATACGAAACAAAGGTACACACACTCTCCAGCTATACATACATACACATTCCTAGTTTACACGAAGCGTGTTCTGGCGAGACGGAGGTGCATCGGTAGTCCATATGTGTTCGTATATGTTCACACTTACGTAGAAAGCCGTACACATATATATATATATATATATTGATCTATTCCCGCCCGTTTTCAAAATTTCTGCAAACGTGTGCGCATCCGCCGCCACCTGTGTGGTCCATTTCTACGTTGACATGTGTGTCTCTCTCTCGCTCTATCCGTATAAATGTGTACAAATTTTTTACCACAGACCAAGCCGCCCGTTACAGGCTTCGCTCTGCCCGCCGACGCAGCCCAGCAACGACGTGAGTCCCTACCACCCCGGCGGCGAGCAGAGGACCTGTCGCAGGAGAATTCGTACGTATGCCGTCTCTCTGCTGCTGCAGCAACAGCAGAAGATTACCTTGAATAAGCTGCTCCGCTTTAAAGTCCCGGTCACCCACTCCACTACACGCTCGGCCTCGCGCTTTCCACTCAGACACGCCCCTGCAGCACCCCATCAACCAGCACAAGTGTCGCGACGCACACAACACAAACGAGGAGACAAATCCTCATATATGTGACCAAGAATATATTCACACCTTCGTAGACAGCCCCACGCGTGTACAAATGACAGACGTAGACATATACACACGGGAATGTCTACAGACTCAAAGATCGTCGCACGCACGTGCGCACAGAGATGTACACCCACACACATATATGTGCATACTTGCCAGTATTCGTTTGTAAATGGAAACGTACATATATGTACATGCTTATATGTAAGGAATAGAACGCGTTCGAACGGGAATCACAGTAAGGACGTTGCGCATTAAAGTTGTCAGATGTGATGGACGCAGTCTGTGCAGCCCGTTGTAGACACGAACATACAAATACAACTGCGTGTAAAAATGCGAGTTCCGGTATATAAGCCGATTACCAGCATATACACACGCCCACGTACGAATGAAATCGCCTTGAAGCGTACGTTTATGCGTACGGTTGAGCAAAAACATATATTCATATACAAACGGATGTGTATACATATAGACAAGTACAAATACATTTGCTTCTCTCTGTGTCTCTCACTCTCTCTAGATATACGTGTGTTCATTGAAACACAGGCAGAGATGCACGCGTGTGCTCATACGCTGTGCGGTGGGGGCTTGACAAGGGTAGCCTTGCCTCGCGGGCTTCCAACACTGTTCCACAGATGCCACAGAAATCCTTAGCGGAGGACCAATGCGGGAAAAAGACATGAAAGGAAATCGGAGATACAGGCCCAGCCGAAGCAGTCCTGCGCGGCAAGCCGCAGGAGACTACCAACAAATTTTTTCTCGATTTGTTCACTCTTCTGTTTGCCTTCTTTTCTTCAAGTCGGAGGTGCACCTATTTCTGCATCTTCTGACGCGCTCACAGGTCCCGCGGCTGTCCCCTGCGTGGAAGATCCCGGGTCTCAACGTTTGAAGTTGCAGCGCTGGCACACACTATAGTACCGCTATAGACACACCCGTGCATGCAGATACACACAACACAAATACACATGTACCTCTATACGAACAGCGGCCTCTATCTTTCCAGAAGGACGCAGGACAGAGAAATCACGGCACAAAAATAAGACTGCAGCACATCCTACCTACTGACGTGAACGTCCCTTTAAAGCCTGGGGAGACACCAGCCCCGCCTCCGCTTCCTTCTCCTCATGGCCACAGACACCTACACACATGCGTCGCCCTATCTGCAGGCGTATCTCTTGCCCTTTTGAGATGGCTCTCCGTCGGTCTTCCATTCCTTACTTGTTCCTTCTTCTCTTCCTTTCTCTGTCACTCTCTGCACCTATCGTTGTCACGTGTGTGAGGTGCAGACCTAACTGCCCTCGCAGGTGTGCCCCGTAGCAGCACTACCCAGACGAACACGGAACTCCTACTACCAAACGCTGTTGCGTCTTCTTACCGTGGACTGTGCTGGGGTAGGGACGCATGGTGTGTTCGCCAGCGAAAAGAAGGCGGTCGCTGACCGGGTAAGACAAGACGTCGTAGTCTCTTCCTGCAGCAACAGAAAGCGACGCGTGCACGCCGCAGGGAAGAAAAGGTCCGCTGAGAAGTTTCTTCACGCTGGTGAAGCACACACGTGTTGTTGAAGGAGAGCAGTCCACACACGGTGAGGCCACCAGCGTACAGCGGGAGATTCAAATTTCCGCACCTGCCGTCGTTGCGAGCTCCGTACCCACGTGCGAGCGGGGAAGAAAAACAACGGCGAGCGGGCAAGATGTAGCGGATAGAACGGAAGCAGAGGACCGCCCCACATTCAAAGAAGAGGGCGTTCAGAGCACAAGTTGGTGGGGGAGAGAGTACAGCATGCACGCAGGTGGAGCACCGGGGTTTCGTAAAGAAGGCCGTCCGCAACTCCTGCCAGCGACTGATATGTTGCAGGTCGCCACAGCAGAGATAAAATTTCGTAAACGTCTGTCCATGCGGGACGGTGTCTATCGCGTTCGGTGTACAGATAGCACGCGTACGAAGCACAGCAGAGACGACCGAGCAACAAAGAGGGCTAAAGCGGGGTGGACTTTCCTAGGCAAAACAGGATGGAGGTTTTCTGGCTAAAACAGGGCGGAGTTTCCCTGACTAAAACAGCGTGTTTTCTGACAACAGACACTAAATGTGTTCGTGCACACCCCCACAGGTCGGTCTCGTGTGGAGAAAGATGCCCCAAAACGAAATCCTCGTTCGCAGAGGAAGCTCTGCCAGGCGATTCTCTCGCAAACGCGCAGCAGCAAGGACACCGCGCAGAGACGATGGCCTCCACAGAAGAGACACATGGAGACCGCGCAGCAACACGAGGCCACATCTGTAGAAAAGAAAAGGGAGCTGTTTTCACCACGCAGAGCCCTGTGGATGAAGGGTGTACATCACACTGCACACGCGCAGATGGAAGAAGGAAGAGCGTCCCCCCCGGCAGTGCACCATCCTACGAGCCCCACTTCAAAGAAGCGGTGGGGTTGTTCCGGAAGCAGAGAAAAGGCAGGTAAATTGCATGCGAAAGCTCGGGGTACGAGTCGAGGAAGCAACTCAGAGACAGCTGAGTGCACATCCACGACGGTGACACGCCATGCGAAGAAGACGCCCGGAGGGCAGAGGGCAGGCACGGGATACTCCAGGACGCGCCTCAGAAGAGACACACACTCGTTTCTGCTATTCATTGAGTGCCCAGGTGGCAAAAAAAGAGCTTCCAGCAGCAGCAGATGTGCCTGTTCACAGAAATGAAACATCTCCTTCCTCAAACGAGGAAAGGAAGCAGTTCAAGGAGCTGGAGAACGGATCCTGGAGACCTAGTAAGAAAGCACGACGACTGACAATTTTGCCATCGCGTGAGGTGCACGCACGTCTCACAGCAGCGTAGAACACAGTCGAATCTTCTTCTGTCGATACAAGCTACTCACTCCCTCTACAAACAAGCAAAGAGTCCATCCCAACAATCCTGAGGGAGCCCCTACCGCGTGCAGACCCGTAAATGCTGGACACTTCTGTCTTTGAAGAGCGACGCACCAAACTGTAAAGTCTGTAGTTACCGGACACCAGCAACAGCCAGCAGGAGCCCAGGCTGTACGGGGTACCTTCCACTCGCCGACTATCCGCAGGTGCGTGCTGCGCTCGGGAACACACGTACGTTCAGCGTTGATGCGTAACTCAGCCCTACATGCTCGTTAGTGCCGTCCGTTCAGTAGCAGTGGTGGAGATATATATATAAGTGTGTGCTCAGGACCCTGTGGTGCTGCTCAGTCGCATGTCTGTGCTTCCGGACGGCAAAGAAGTGGAGCTCGTTCGGGAGGAAAACTTCTCCCGTATTACAAAAGAGGCCTAGCATGTCACCATTTTGCTCTCCGTGTTGGCGTTTGTCAGGCATTCGGTGCCGCCCTACGAAAGCATTCACATATGGATGAATATATATGGGTGTGCAGATATATATATATATATATATATGTGTACATATATATACATATATATATACACATATATATAGAGAGAGAGAGAGAGATAGATAGATAGATGGATACGTACATAAGCATGCACGCCAGTGAGTATGTCATCCATCTGTCCACATATAAAACAGAGGCATACATACGCACACACACACAAACACAGACATATGTAGTTCGTAGACTATACCAGTGGTTCCTGGTGGCAAATATGAATAGCTTCCACGAGCAAAGGGATCCTTTCCCCACCGAGAGACGAAGGCCGCCACTGGCGCTTCTATTTTGCCGTGCATCTTCGCAAGCACTTCCAAAGCCTCCTCGACCAGTTCTGCCTTTGGTCGCCTTTCCGACTTAAAGGAGAAAGACCCTGGCATCTGAGCAGGTAGCAAACACTTCAACGACGCAGGCAGTTGCTCGACGGGGAAGCAAAGCAGGCATTTCCTCGATTAGGAAGCATCCCGTCCATAGAAAGACGCTTCCCTGGTGTACAGGGGGAACCCCTGGTTCAGGCAGCGCAGCTACGACGGCATGTACGACGTTCGTCGATCTGTGACATATACGCATAAATATATGTATATATATGTATACACGCACATCCCCGTATACATGTACGTACACGTGTGTGTGCAAGTGAATGAGAATCTATTCAGCCCTTTGCAGGCGACAAAGGTGCGCTTGCAAAAAATGAAACAGGGTACGATATTTTCCACATCTACGCATCTCTTCTACGTAGACGTAGACACACGGGTTTGACACGTTCAGTCCCACACGGGAGGAACCAGAAAGGCAGATCTCTACGTGTCAGACCCTCCGTCACGGCTCGCACACTGCCGACTGCTGCAGGTGCAGCAAGCGGAGAGAATTTGCCTCTCGACTTGTGGAGCAACAGCAGCGCACAATTGACACAGGGAGGGCGATTCTACCGCTTCTACCGGCAGACCAAAATTTTGGGCTTCTTCTTGCGTACTAAGACCTATCTGGCTGAGCTTCGTCTTTCGTACTGAGATTCGTGTGGCTGACTAGCTCTCTGCGTCGCCAGCTGCTCCGAGGACGGGAGATGCTAGACGACAGACACAAGGCACGCCCGAGTGCGAGGCACGTCCCTTCCGCGTAGCACAGGAGTGACGAGCAATACGGCAGGCGGCGTGTCAAAGTGCGGCGACCTTCTTCAGTTCTCAAAAATAGTTAACTTGCTTCACACCACTGCGTGCCGGGCAGAGGCATTGCACCCGGTGGACAGCCGTGCTTTTACGACGGCCAGGCACGCAAGTATAAGTCCAGAGCGGTGGAGGGCCACTACAAGAACACACGCTGGCTGCCGAGAGCAGCATCTTCTTCTGGTCGAGTAACGCCTTTGTGCGAGCGCAAAATCGAACACACTTCTCCCTGCGAGTCTACTAAGTTCCCAGTGCCCACGTAGCTGTGCGTGCGGTGGTGGCAGCATCTGGGTTTCGACCCCTACGAAAATATCTCCTAGACGCGTTGTTGACCCGGCATCAGTCAGAAAAAGCTCCGCCGCCGCTACACAAGAAGCAGCAAGCAGGAACGCAGTACCTTAGAGCAGGAGCCTGCGGAGGCTGCGCATTCGCGAAACCCGAAGCACTGTCAACAGGCGTCGGCTTCCTCTGCGGCACAACACTTTCCTTCCCCATCGCCGCAGTCACAAACAGCGCCACACAACGACATACAACTAACCACTAACTCGTATGAATGTATCTGCTCGTGTCTCTTGCTACGAATGTATGCAGATATACGTACATAAAGACACACACAAGGAAGCTGGCGGCTGCTGCGGCACTGGGCCGCTGCGACTTATGCTTTCTTGCGGACATTTGGAGAGACGGTCCGACGCCACGCAGCCGCAGGAGAAGACGAGAACGAAGTAGGAAAAATCTGCGTGTCGCTCTCTCCTCGTCAGAAGTCAGTAGCACGCACCCCAAGAGCGGCTTTTCTTCGTTAAAGCCAGCAAAATCCATACGAAGAACACCGTTCTATTTTGGTGTTCCACTCGTATTGTTCTCTCTCTTCTCGTTGCTCACCAGCACAAGAATTACGGGCTTGGGATGCAAGTATACGATCTGCGCATAGCGTCCCTTTTCTTTGGAGGCCCAGCCGCGCTGGCGAGGCACGTGCTGCCATTCGCCGCAGCCGCAGCAGCACATCCGCATCCCTGCCTGCATGCCTTTCTCAGAGCTTTCCGCTTCACATCCGGCAGCTGCTCCCGTACATCTAGCTTTCTTGCCGCCTGAAGCAACTCCAGCTTCCACCTGCCACCCGCCCGTTGCAGGTGTCGTTTTCCCGCTGAGAATCCCTGCTTCAGATGAAGCAGGAGCGCGCCTTTCTCTTCGAAGAAGACCCGATCTGCCTCCCCCCCTCTCACCACCGCGACCGCCGCCTCGTCGCAGTCTCTTGCCCACTTCCGGCTCCCCCTCTGTTGTAGCAGCAAACGACGGATCACAATCTTTCTGCAGCTGCTGTCTGCCATTCTTTCCCACCGGCTGCCGCGTGCAGGGGCGGGCTGCTACCGTCCCCGCTTCCCCGGGTCTTGCAGCAGCGTCTGTAGCCGAAACGGGGAAATCTGCAGCTCCTCTCGCTTCCACCTGTCCTGCAGTGGACCTTTGGCTCTGGAGATACGCTGAGACGGGTGAGACCAGTGCAGAGTCAACACCTTTAGCAGCGCAGGCGTCGCCAGACAGAGCAGCCGCAGCAGCAGCATTGTCGTTGCTGCTTTCGGCTACAGGAGCGGCAGCAATGCCAGCAGTAACACCAGCATTCCCAGACAGGTGTGCGCTAGTGCCACCGCCGGTTGAGTCAGAGGCAGGACGGATAAGAGGCAGACAATCAGCAGGACGCGGCGAATTATTATGACCTGCAACAGGATCCGCAGTCGGAGGTTCAGCACCCGCAGCAGCAGGGAGGGCAGCAGGAAGAACGTTACTTTCCTGTTGCATCTTTTTCCCCAGCTCAACAGCGGCATCTGTCGACGGGCTGCTTATGACCCGCTTGTCTGCTGCAAGCGAAGCCTCGGCAGCAAGCGACGGGCTCCCACTATCTACACATGTGGCCTTCCCGCTGCTGTCGAGCGTCATGTCTTCCACATTTTCCGACACCTCTGTGGTTCCCCCTGCAGTGTCAATCCCGGGATCAAGGATGGTGGCAAACAAGGTGGCTGGGAGAACCACGTCCTTGTTCGAGACCTGCAAGTTACCCGTCGCTTCTACTGGTACGGCAGTGGAACGTGCAGAGTCCTCACCGTTCGCAGCGAAGTTCCCGCAGACCACATAGGAAGCATCTGCTGTAGGGGGGCGCTGTACGTGCTCTGCGTCAGATGAGGCTGACTCTTCCTCTGTACTACCTAGGCGATGGCTGCAGAACACCGGACGTCTTTCACCAGCATAAACACTACAGGAACTTCCATCTTCCGTGGCCAAAGAACCGGTGAAGGCTCGCAAGTCATCTCTCGTCCTCCCCGTGCTGACGCCGCTATCACAGCCGCACACTTCGACGCAGCTTTTCGTAGAAGCCAGTACGCTGCTGTCGGCCCCGTTAGAAAATGACGCGCTGCTGCCGCCCCGGGTGCCGCTGCCGTCAGAGAGCATCGCGTCCCTGCCGCTGCTGCCGCCGCCACCACACAAAAATCCGCTGCTCTTGCTGCTTCCCCCGCTGCCCGTCAACAGTTCATTCCTGCTGTAGGGGCTGCAGCTGTGGGCGCCGTGCGTCAGGCCAGGGTCGGCGATGCTGCTTCGAGTCATGCCACTAGCATCGACAGCCCCGTCGTCCTTTTCTACGTTGAGGGCAGTATCTGGTGCAGCAGTGCCGGAAGTGTCGCGCGAAATTTTTGGTGCTGCGGGGTTAGGTGCAGAAGACTCCTTCGTCGGGCTTGGTAAGCTTTCAGCGGGATCATCTGTGTCTTTGGTGCAGGTCACCTCTCTTTTGTCCTCCCACCCACCTGCAGTGGGTGCTGGTGCGCAACGCGAAGTGCACGCAGCAGGAAATTCCGCTGGAGGCGCTTCTTCGATACGTTTGTCACGTACGGGGCATGCTGTGTCAATCGCAATCTTCGTGCTTTCTCTGGTTGTCACTGCGGCACTCCTCTCCTGCTCTTCCCCATGTTGCTCTTCCTTCGGTTGTGCTGCACCTGCTGCTGGACACTGCTTAGTGCCTTGCTCAGAGGTACAGGTTTCGGCAGAGCCGCACTTCTTTGACCTCGCGTGAAGTTGTGTGGTCGCTGCAGAGGAAGGCGACGACCGCAGCCAGAAGGGCCTTCTAAATACAAAGGCAATTTTATTCATGTTGCCCATGCCTACTAATTTGATAGCTGCGCGTTTCCATTCTGGTAGCGGTGGGTCGAACTGCAATATTCCCCGCGTGCTGCTGCAGCGGCCCTTCTCAAGCATGCGCCACAAACGCAGCGAGGGTGTCTGGGGTGTGTCACTATTTTCACCAGGTTGCCGGCTCTGTCCTTCTGCTGCAGCGTTCTCCACGTCATCGCTTGTGATGGACGCAGAAGTAGCAGCAGCACCGGCGACACCAATTCCGTCTCTTGTCACCAGCTCCGTATCCTCCAACATCCCACAGTGCGGCTTCCTCCTCTCTCCGGCAGCGTCAGTTACGCCGCCACGCGCCTCACATCCCGAACAAGCATGCCGCTCGTCTCTCTGCACTCTCTGCTGTTCCTCGCGTTCATGTGTATCACTTGCACTAGGCCTGCGTGCAGCCGCTTCCGCAGCCGGCACAGCTGCGGTGTCTTCATGATTCAGCCGCGGTGCCTGATGTGCGTGCTGCTTTCCACCGTCGACTGCCTGAGAGTCCGTCTGTTCTTCTCGATGTGCCCAACAGTCGCGTCGCTCCGCCATGTCGACGCTACCTGCAGCTGGCACTGCAGCTGGAAGATTCTCCTGGAACCCGCCTCCAGCAGCCTTCGATGCTGGAAAGGCGAAAGCGGGCCTGTGGTCAACTGACGCCTGATGACTACGCTTGTCGAATCCTGTCGAAGGAGCTGTGGCAGCATCAGCAGAGAGTGAGACTGTTTCTTGATAAGTGTCCTCTCCTGTCTCTCCTATCAAGTAGGGACGGAGACGCTCAGGAATGTTAAACTTCACCGGCACGTCGTGCAGCGAGTCCTGCGGCTCGTCGTCAGATTCCTCGCCTCTTGCGTTTGCAGTACCTGCATCAGGTTGGTCACCGATGCTGGCTGCAGCGCTGAGATGAGAGAGCAGAAGCCCACCATCTACAGTCACGCGACCTGCAGGGCCCGTGGTACTCTCTCGACACGGAGTACAGGCGGTGACAGCACCTGCAGGATCATCTGTAGCAGATGCACCGGCAGCACCGGGAGGAACACCGTGAGCAGAGAACGTACACGCGGCGCCCGCCGGGGATGCTGTGGGACTACAAACCGCAGCGTTGCCTGCTCGCGCTGAGTCAGACAGCCCACTGCCAGCCCAGCGGGTCAACGACTCCGCCCATGCGTAAGTTCGGACAGGAAGTGGACACGCTTCGGTCCCTGCAGCAGGTGCTGCACGACTCAACAACGGCACAAGCTTTCGATCGCCAGTTCGTCCCCCAGGCGCTGTTGGTGGCTCTGCTGTTACGGCGGCCGTCAGTGGCCGGAGTGAGTCTCGAAGAACGGTGTCCTGCATCCGCGGAGAATGCGGCTGTTCAGCCGCAGCCGGCAGCTCGAGCAGTTCCACCTCTGCGCCTGCTAAGGCGGGTCTTGGTGAATGTAACGCACGACTCATGAGATCGTTCGAATCAGGCCGCGCGCCTTCCTTAGGCTCCGAAGAGTACACATTCGGCCGGTTAGCGGAGCACGTGAGCTGCGAAGAATGACCTCCAGCTGCTGTAGCAGCGCTCGCCGATGCACCGGCAAGATCCTCGGCATCCCCAGCAACTGCAAGCATCGTTTTCTCGCTATCAGCTACTTTGCACTCCTCCTCGTGAGTAGTGGACGCAGAATTTGAATGAGGTCTTATCTCTGAAGGTTGTAAGGTTCTCTGTGATGCTGCAGGCACCGTCGCACTTTGGCAGGCAGCGTCTTGTGCAGGAACAACGCTAGCTCCTGCAGCGGTAGCACGACCTTCTGCAAACACCGCTTGCTGACAGCTATGTCCTCCACTTTTGTTTTCGATTACCGTACAACTGCTGTGTGTGGGCGGGTGCTTGTTCTCGTACGCCTCTACGGAAGCCTTCAGGACCCCTGCATTGCCACGGACACACGTGGTGCTCGGCGACGCGAAAGCGATGGCAGCATGGCGAAGGAAGAAGCCACCTTCGATACGAGAAATTGAACGACTAAACCTTCAACGTGACAGCATCAGCGTTTTCGACCAGTCACTTTCTCTGACGATTCGGTACCGCACGGACACACAAACTCTTCGAACACTTGTACACGGATGTGCAGATGCGGTAAGGATACACACGCGTGGCCTGCTTCAAGGTACAGAGAGCGGGCCCGGATGAGTGAGTTTTGTCAGAGCCCGACACACAAGAAGACAGACACGAGTGGACACGACAGGGTGCTCCGTTCCTCTGCCGCACTACCAGTCCTGCTCTAAAAGACGCATACCCTCCACGTGACGCAGCGGCCCGCAAGCAACTCGCTGGAGGTCGTGCCGCATCGGTTACACACTTTCCCGCGATATGTACGGATTACATAGTAGTGGCAAAAGACCGTAATACGTGCACCATCGGCTTCTTAAGGATAACAAGCTACCGCACTCACGTGTCGACATCGAGAGTTTTAATTGCAACGACAGACCCTGTGATTAAATTCATGTACACAGACATCATACGCGATGTAAGACAACGTGAAACCTACAGCATCAGCTTCTCAGTAACAGCAATTCAGGGTGAAAGCAACACAGTGCGCTTCAGCACCATTTTATTCAAATTCAGCAGCAGCAGCACGAGGTGTACCAGCAGCAACACGAGCAGCAACAGTACTACCAGGAGGACCAACAGGATCAGCATTGGCGCCTGCACCAGTAGCCGTACTGGCACCAGAAGCAGTAGACACTTGCGCTTCCCCCGCCACGAGCAGGAGCCGCAGCAGCAAAGGATAGCCGCAGCTTATACACACGCCAGATCAAAATTGTCTAGAATACGGAAATGCAGATTCTCACCGCCGTGGTCTACCAGCGTCCACGTCTTACCCAGGGGCACAGTGCAAATGCAGAAGTCAAATACTTCAGAGCATTGCTTTCCGCGCTCGAAGAAAAGCCTCACGCCAGCACTGCTGTACTGAATACCCGTGACTACCTGCCGCAGACGGATGTCCAAAGAGCGGGCCTGCACCTCTACCGCTGCTTTGTAGCCTTCCCATATAAGCACGTGCTGCCCTTGAAATGCAGTCAGGTCGTCCTGATAGGTAGAGCCAGCATACATACAAAAAATCGCCAGCCCAGATAGTGGAGGAGCCGCCCACCAGCAAGGTCGCCGCGCCAGGAGTATACGGAGCCGCGGACCTCGTGTGTAACCAGGTCTGCATTTATCGTTCTACGTATATACCCATCCATGTACACGTACAGTGTTTATATTGATATAAACTAACGTTGACACTCGCATATATCCACGCGTAAATGTGTACGGCCACGTACAACGATCCACACCTATCCGTATAAACCTATCCCGATATATGAACTTTCATCATTTATGCTATGATAAACACACCTCGACACTCGCATGTATCCACGTGTAAATGTGTACGTGCACGTACATCCGCGTGTGCGTCACGAGTCGGACAACACGAAGAGTAGCCACAGAGCAGCCTGAATCTGTGGGTTGATGAAACACCCTGTGAAGAAGAAGACGAACGTAGCCACGCGCCTGCATCCAGAATAGGAAGAAGAAGCAATTTTAGCGTACGGAGTCACACGGCGTATGTCGTTCGGCTCTCCAACCGCTTTTTGTGATCAGCGTTGGATCCCGTTTGAGACGCACGACCCGAGTGACCCCGGAGAAAACGCCGCACACCGGAGATATGCTAACAACAGACTCGCTTGCGTTTGTGTAGTCGTATGACGTTGTGCGAAGCTAGATTTGTCGGCCTGCACGAGTGTGTTTACGCGTGTGCATATGTAGTTTTTCAAGCACGTAAGTACACACGTGTACAAACCTACGTAGGGGGAATGTATGCGCCGAGATGCCACACGTCTGTAGTGTACAGCGCTGTGCGCAGACCTACGCAGGGGAGCTCATCTCGTCTCCAGAGACGGGTTCACGATGTGCACAATCGCATATCGTACTAAGTAAAGATCCTCCGTCTACGAAGAGAGGCAAGGATACAGGTTGCTACAAACGGGGCCAGCACCACTTCTCACGCCCTTCCTACCTGATCCCAGCACATCATCGAGAGGTCCTCGACGTCTGCGCCTGCCGAATACTCTATGTTGTTCAAGTGCCACATGAGGAGTCTCCCTTCAACGCAGTCGCCCTGTTCGCTCTCCTCTTCTTTAGCCGCCTTCTGCTCGAAGTGTCCAGTCTCAGCTTGTTCTGTCCGTTGTTGCTGCCGTCGAGCAGCCTCCCCGACGCCGTACTGCAATGAGCAGCTCCCGGACTCAATCTTACCAGTCGCCAACGAAGCACTGTTTCCCTTCGGCGCTGGCTCCGGGTCCGCGCCCTCTCCTGCGTGTGTCTGCGATGTGGAAAAGCAAGCGCCACGCGTTTTACCGCATACCTTGCTTCCTAATGTAAAATAAGTTTCCAGCGTTCGGATTCTATCGTTGTCCTCTACGCGCGAATCCCCTGCTTGGTCTCTGTGCTCGCTTCGCTCCGGGAAGCTATTAATCGCGTCTCTCACAGTTTTCCCTTCCTCTCTGAGGCAGCCCTCTTTGCGTCCCTTCACTGCGTAGCTCTGTTCTGACGCTCCCTCCCAATTCAACTCTTTGGCAAAAGACACCCTGCCGTTTTGCTGCTCCTGCTGCCTGCGCTGCTTTATGCCTCGGACTGCCTCTTTCAGCCGCTGGTTCAACCCACTGCCTAAAGACATCCACAACAACTTGCGTTGTCGCATCCACCGTACACGCTTCGCCTGCTCTTCGGTGTCGTATCCTCCCTCCTCTTTGCTTTTGCACCGCTTCCGACCCGCCCTCGATACCGCCGTGCTTTCCTCGGTTTTCTGGAAAACATCTACAGCTGCAGCTTGCGACTGGACCGCTTCTCTCCCCTCCCTTTCGCGGTTCAGTCTCTCGCCTTTACAGTCCCTGTTGCCTCCTCCGTCTCTCTCAGCTTCCACCTGGTGCCGTTGGTGAGTCTGGTAAGCCCAGGCATCGACAGCCGCATCCGCTAGCTGTCCAGTCGCCTCATCAAATAACGCCTCGTCCACAGGCGGTGCTACGTATCCTGCCGCGACCCCTCCTGCGACACCACATCTAACCCCTGGCATTGTTGCGGAGTGGAAACAGCAGCCCCCACCGCAGCAGAAGTCTTCCCCTCCGGCTGCTCCGTAAGGGTGAAGACCCTTCGCTAGGCACACCTTGTACACTGGGTTCTCGTCAATGCCGTGGATCCAGGAAGCTCCTAAATCAATTCCGTCTACCACAAGGTGATCCGCCCTACTTCCTTTACTGCAGGCCCCGCCGCCTGCCAGGCTGTGCTTGGCCCGTTCCGCAGGCAAACTCTTCCAACAGCTGCTAGCTACAGACTCACGTGACTCATCTTGGCCGGGAGGCGTAGCCCTTGTGGCAGCCTCCTTCTTTAATGCGGTGTGCCACTCCGCAGACAACGACGAACGCGCTTCAGTTGCAGCCTGCGATTGTTGTAGATCAGAATCACCAGTCCTGGTAACCAGGGGGCTTTCACTCGCAGGTGGACACAGCGGAGAGAATGCGCTCCTTATCGATGACTCCGCACGTGGAAGTGGCCGATCGACGTGAGAGGCAGACGATGCAGAGGAAGCAGGCGCTCTTATACATGAGCCTCCCTCACTGCCTGGTAATGACAACACTTTGCCCGCCGTGCAGACGAAGTTGCAGTCTGGGACTCCTCCAGCCATCTTGGCAGGTACGTCGGTAAAAATATCCACTGACTGCCTTACTACCTTAGCAGACGGGGACAGCGACGCACCGCAAGCTTCAACTGCTGCTTCTGTTGCTGCGCGAGTGGCTGCTGCAGCTCCGTTGCTCGCTCGTGTGCACCGGGAACTACCCCCGTCAGAGCTGTGCGCTTGAGAATCGAAGGACGCTTCTCTTCGAAGGCAACAGCTGCTTGCCTTTTCTCTCTCACCGTCGCCACCGACTTCTCCGCTACTGCTGCAGCGGTATCCTGACAATCTCTCCTTCCTTCCCGTACTCCTCTCGGTCTCTTGCACACTAGAAGGCACGAGACCAAACCTCACGCTGCTGGGCTCAGGAGGTGAAGCCGAAACTGCTAACCCGTCAACCGCACAGGTGTTTATTTCTCCTCCTGGTTTCGCCCCACACCTCTGCCAGTGAACACTGGCACTACAACAGCGCCCTCCGATTCGGCTACGCGCCTCAAAAAGAGTGACACACGTGACTCCTGCACTCCGCAAAGCGCAGGCTGCGCTGACCCCAGCCATGCCTGCGCCAATGATAGCTACCTTCACTGCACGAAGCGCACGGCGGCTTTTCGCAGGCGTTGTCCCCGATCTTCTCTTTTCACCGCCAGCGCCGCGCCCGCTTGGTGCATGGACAGGCACCAGCCTCAGGTGTCGTCGCGCAACGGATAGATGACCTACGCGCGACAGTTCAGACGCTGTTTTCCCCGCTGTCAACGGTGCACGGTTCGGCAACGCAGCGGTCTCGTTTTCTGCTGTGCGAGCACAATTTCTGTATTGTATCGTCGATCGAACAGATGCGCCGTCCGCCGCCCCAATGGGAGACTCAGACGGTTGAAGACTGCGGCTTTTCCGGGTGTGGGGAAATAAAGGTGACGTTGCAGCGCCGTCGCTATAGGCTGTCTTGCTGTGGACTTCTCTCGGAGGCGCAGACTGACGCGAACTGGCAGCTGCGGGGCCAGACGTCTCCTCCCCAGTGACATTCAGCTTCTTCGCCGCACTGACGCGACATGTTGACTCCTTTTTGCTGCTCATCTCTTCTGAACCGCACGAAGCAAAAGACAACTTTGAAACAGTCTCCCAGGCTGCACGGATCAGTTTTCGCTCTGAAGTCCCGTACACAGCGCAGACTGCGTTCCATTTCCTCACGTCTTGTTCCTTGTTGGCTTCTACCCGAAGCGTGTGACTCTGCTGCTGCAGCACGAGGGACAACTGTCGTCCCTCCTCCAAGGTCTTCATCCGCGTGGCCGCGCAGGCATTTCGGAACGCCACACTAGCCGCCAAGGTCGAAGATGGGCGTGGGGTTGTCGAAAGTACAGAACGACACTCAGCCTGTTTAAAATTCCATTTTTCCTGGTGCTCCGAGTCAGATTTTTCACTTACCTGCGCCTCCTCCGAGAGAGTAGCAAATGCACGTTCGACCAGACGTTTACGATCTCCTGCTTCGGCAAACAACGGGCTTCTCCCAGGCACAATGGCAGCAGACGACTTGTCAAATATGTCCGCAAATTCAGTCTTTCGAGTGTCAGCGTCCTTCACGCGGCTGCTCACGCTGGAATCTTTCAAGACGACGCCGCCACTGCAGCCCGCGTCTGAAGCGAACTGACAATCCATTTTGCGCTCTCTGCCGTCACCATGCATGCACGCGTCGAGCACGGATGCTCAAGCCCGCAACCTGTTTTGGGATGACCTCCCACAGAAGTAGGTTCTTTTGCAAGAGTCGCTAGCGAGTCATGGGTTGCGGCCTAATCACTTGATAAACGTGCGCCAACGCGGCTGCATGGCGCTGCTTGCTCGCCCTTGTGCGTGGCAAAGGCGCCCTGTTCACCACGTGGCGTTTGTGTAGCCGCTGGAAGACATGCGCAGAGGAATTCTGCACGGGCCACCGGATGCTGCATGGAACGTGTCCTGACCACAGCAAACGATTCGAACCCGCCTCGGCCGCAGTGCACCACCTTGACACCGGTAAACGTGCTGTTGATGCTGTGGACCGGAGACCTATTTCGTCCCCATTAAGACTGTTTTCTGCACGAGCTTGGGGGGCAGTCTCTGACAAGCTTGTGCAGTTTTCGCCACAAGAGACCAAAAGTAGCTCACGGTCCCCGTGGACAACATCACACACGAAACCCCTTGACGAGGACGAACAATACCCCGCCAGGAGCCGGCACGTTGATGCGGTCATGAAGTTGTCAGGTGTGGCGCACAAGGACGTAAGCGGTGCAAAAGTACAGAGTAACGTGTTCACGGTTACTTCAGCTGGTGCAATAGAGGACAGAACTACAGGGGCTCTTATTTGACGTGGCTCACACGTTAAGACTGCATTTGGTAGACAATGCAAAAAGATATTCCCCCTTCCTGCTACTGAAAGCTCAGCGATGTACCCGATCGTGTTGTTCGTCCCCAGTGCATGAATATTTTGATTTTTCTCTTCTGAACAAGTACTTCCCACGTAACTTCGGGTCGTGCCTGTGGGAACAACAGCGGTGTCAGAACAGCATACTTCTCTCCAAGTCGTACCGTTCGTGGTAGCCCCAGCGAAGGGTCCTGCAGTGGCACCCCCTAAAACCGGGACAGCACAATCCGACTGCGTGTCAGCAGAGCATATCACAGCGATTAATGATAACGGGCTGGTCGGGCGTGATCGACTATGTGAAGAGGGAGAAATCACACCTGATTGGTGCGGCAGAGCAGCCCTCCAACTCCCGGTTCCCAAATGCATTACAAGTGTGGAGCAGCACGCTTCAGAGGGGTCGACTTGCCCTTCTGTTTTGGTCCCCACGTGCATAAGTTTCCGCTGCTGTCCTACGTGCGAGGGCAAGGACGGTTGCAGACTACGCTTTCCCCGCACAGTGTTGGCGCTGGCCCACTGTGTCTCCAAGGGGACAGAAGCGGCCGATACTAGCGATGCAGAGGTGCTGAGAGCTTTCTTTTCGCCCGAAGAGGACATCTGACTTGAAGCACCAGAATTCTGGAGTGGCGTGGGCAACCACTCGCGACAAATGCGCGATTCAAGCGAAGCTACTGGGTCCACAGCTTTCTGCATGTGCACCGGGAAAGAAGGCGGCCACGGGAATACCGGATGGGCCCCCAAGTTCTGCCGTTTCATGATTAGAACATGTTTGGCTACTGACTCTGACCAGTGACTGAGTTATAGTATCAGAGCAGCGGCTTCGTAACATCAAACGACACTGTGAAACAGCCCGTGACGGCGGTGCATGCGGGTTCGAGAAACTCACCTACCGCCACACTGCAGCCGCGGGCTGCTTCGGGAAAACAACTCATATTCCTGCACGTGGCGAGCACAGAAGATTCTATCTTACTGCGCAGGTTGCACAGTGAGCCGCTGAAGTCGCCTGTGCCGTTCACATCTCCATCGCCCTAGGTCAGGAGGAGGACGAAGTCGCACGAGGGTTGGACATGGAAAATGTGGCCGTCGAAGCTATCGAGGTACGGGCACCACGAGGCGCCGCGGTCGCAGCTCGTGGCACCTGGTGCACGCGTGCTTCAAATGGTGGACAACGGCCTGTTGACATCATGGCCTTTCCATATCTCCTCAGAGCAGTCAACTTCTCCGGGTTGCCCAGCGAAGCATGTTGTGGTATGGGGGACTGCGTCGCAGTCCCCTTAATTCGCAAGGTGCACGAGAACAGTGCGATATTTAAACACTGACCACAGGCAATACGTTAAATATAAATACACCACCAGAGACACGCGTAGATGAACTGAGTGCCATTACATACCTCTATATCGGTACCATCTCTTGGTTGCGTACTCTGCCTATGCGACCTGTGATTGGCTTTTTCATCCAAATACCTCTATCAGAGCACGATTCCGAAACAAAGGAGGCCCTCTTTGGTTTGTCTCCATCGTGTGGAGCTCCCCGCAGGGCACATGCTAGGTAGACAAACGGAAGTCCAAAGCAACCGCCAGAGGTCGCAACGATAGGCTCGCTTTCCCATCAGGTAGCCTCTATTGGCAGGAAAGATTTCCCGTCAAGTAGGTCCACTGACGTACCTTTGAAGCGATGAAGCATCGAAAATGTTGAACGCACTCTACACTGGATATACAATCGCTTCACATGCAACCAGTCACGCGTTCGCACACCACGGGACGCTAGTGGCCGCAGTTACGGATACAATGTTCTGTGTACCGAACCAGCATAAACCATTAATTACCCGCATAAATTGATAAAAAAGGTTCCGGAAACTCTGCAGTGCTTTGGAATTTTGTGTACCGGATAAATCTCTCCAGCGCCACCGTCGATCGTGGCCCCGCGGAGTCCGCAGGTTGCACCGACAGGCGCAAGCGCTCGGTATACAGGGAGAAGGCAAAATATGGTGCTCGTAATACGCGGCTACTGCTGTCTTTTTGTACAGACTTACGACCGTCAACAGGTAGCGGTGGCGTGCACGCAGCACGAGACGTCCGCCATTTCATGTAGAAGTGCTCTGAAGTCAGTGTGCATTCAGAGGTACGCCGAAATTGTCTGACCTGCTAATGAAAGCGCAAGCACCGATCAAACGCAGCAGTAATTCGCTTCCGCCGACGCCGCCTCACAAGCGTCTCGAAGACGCTTTCTGTTGCCCTTTGAACTCCGTCAAGCAACTCCGAAGGCTATGATACGTCTGCCTAGGGAGGCAAGAGTGCTTTGTCGAAAATAGTGGAGAGATTCGTAGCTGTCGATGAAGCGAAGTGCTCAGTGGCGCTTCACCACTATCGACTGTTGTAGGCTTTCTCAACTTTCACAAGCGTAGGGCCGCAACTTCGATGGGGCCAAATCTGGTGACAAGTGCTTTGCTTGCCCGAAATTTCTGGGACAGCCCAAGGATGATAAGAAACGCCCCATCCGTGGCTGAACCGTCGCTGCACTCGGCACCGAATACACTTCATAAACGTGACTCGCCGCGAATTTCGTCCTTGCAACTGGAGATGAGACTGTCCCGAGTGGGAGTGTGTCGCCAGGGGAGGACGAGGAGCTTCACAGATGTGTGCCGTAACACGGCATACATTCGTACACCTGTGAGGTACCGGGAAGAGAGGATGGAACACGTCACTGCACTGCAAACTCTGTAGGACGCTGTTGCACTTAACCTGCCTATAGCACAAGCAACAAGGGAACGCTGGCGCAGCCGCCTTCCAGGCTCCGAACCTCGAGCCAGTCATCCACAACAGAGAACGCCATGAAGTTGGGCTGGCCAAATCTTAGATGAAGCAAAATGACGGGGCATTGTGCTCACTGTGTACAGCTGTCGCACACCTACGTTTGTCGGTGTCAGAAGATGTCGGGGGGGAAGCCCAGGCGACTAACTCTTACTGTCTGCGCGCAGAGGTAATGCAGATGCCTTGCAGAGTTCTTCTGCCCCTTCGCTGCAGTGCGTCGAGAGGTCACGGCGGAGGGGCGGCGAGACCTGCAGTGCGCGTCCGCAAATTCTTCCGAAGCACCCGTGGTGCACGTTTGGGGATCTGACTAGCGTTTGGCGACGTAGCAGAAGCGCGTTAGTGAGTGTTAACTGTCCGTGGGAGAGTCAGCAGCACGTTCGCTTTCGCAGTTCGCCGGTGGTCCGTTCGGGATGTTACACGAATGACGGCCACGCAGAGCGCAAAAGCGTGCCAAATAATTGTGCCAGGAAGTGACGCCGCGTTGGTTTCTCAGTCTGTGTGCGATTGAATTTCCATCGTGTGTTCCAGCGCCTCTACGCGGATATACGCAGCTGCGCGTACTCAATCTGGTGGCCCAAACTAGCTCGCACCGGTTTCGTCGACTACGGCTGCCACTGCACCGTGCGCAGATACGTGTGGCTGGAAGAATCGAACCTACCACGCCACTGTATACAAACGATCGTGGCACGCCGCTGCATGAAGAGGTTCAGCATCTTGGGCAGTAAGGCCGTACCTTCATCAATCTGCAGCATAGGTACCGAAGAATACCGCTGAGAGGGACTGTCACTAGAATCATCTGTCATGGAAACACACCCGAGAAAACCCCACGCCAGTCACGACAATACCCATGAGTGACACTGGAGAAGACTCCAGCCTGCAAGATTCGTATCGAAAGATACGACTGCAGGGCATACACCTGGCACGTAGCTCCAGAACACGAGTTTGCAGCGAGGAGCTGCAGTCAACTCATGCGGAATCCGGTGTTATAACGGCGTACGCCATTCCACTGATATTCACTTCTGCGCGCAGGAGAGTGAGGGTGGCTTCTACGGGCAACTATCGGAGGGTCGCCTCCTGGATATACACTTGCTGTACGTGACGAAAAATATACAGAGACTGGCTACGCAGAACGACGATTAGACTGTCCCCTCGTCGGGGCACCTGCACGTGCGTTGATGGCACCTTGTCGGGGAATGTCAGGATACCTGCAAACGTGGCACTTTCTCGACGACACCATAGTCATATCTGCGCCTCGAGGTAAAGTTACATTCCGTGGTTTGATTCAGAATTAGCTTTCACGGTACGGAACGAAGTAGCAAGTTGATCTGTCGTTTTCGTCTTATCCGGATAGTGGACATGTGTCGAAGGTATACAAAAATTGCCTTTAGTCTGCTTGTCCGTGTTGATCGGTCAATGGTGTTTCAAGGACACAGATCTTTCCGCTTGATTTTTTTATGTCCGGCCGCCCACAATATACTCACCATGCAGAGGGCCACAGGGTTGCCAGGGGCGATATCCAGTGGCTGCACACTGGACAAAGCCTTTCCAACTGCTCCCAGTTGGTGGTAGCACTAAGACATGCGGGCTGGCCTGAGCACGAATGACGTTGAATAGTAGACTGTGATGCACTGCTCTGTTGAAGTCGCACAAGAACATTCCTGAAATAGACTTTAGAGAGCGACTGTATGCTGAAAAGTCTTTAGTAGCCACCAAGTGTAACGTCTGGCAATAAACTCGAGGGCACCAAGGAGCTGTAGAAAGCTCTGGCGACAGCACCTTGGGACGACAGCAACAGCAGCCGCAAGCAACCAGATATAGTCTTACAAGAGCCAAGAGGAGGCAGCAGCAGCACCCGCACAACAGCGGCAATGCTAGAAACAACAGAACTAGCCGCACGATAGCAGAGCGACAACACGACAAAGTAGCTCCAGTCGCAGCAGCAGCGGTACACGAAGGGACAGCAGAAACAATACCGCAGGAGCACAAGAAACAGCACCACAAACAGCACGCAGAAACTGTAGCGGCACCCACACGCGCGGTAGCAGGGTTAGAGAAGCAATGGCAGAGACAGCACAAAACGCAGAACAGTAGCAATAGCGCAGGCAGCGGCTGCAGCAGGATAAATAACTGCGCCAGCACAGGGGGCAAAAAGAGAAGCAGGGCAAGAAACAGACCAGCAAGGTCGTTTTCATGTACTGACTTCCGATACTCTACAGGTGAGAGCTTGTGAACTTTAAGTGTGGTGAACGTATTGTACAGGTATGTATAAAGAACGAAGTAAGAGTACGCCCGCGCTGTATAAGTTACGTCTGCTTCAGCATCTTCTCACTGAGCTGCCTGCTAATCAAAGCAACACTCTGCATATTTAGTGAAAGGCAAGAAGCGCGATGCCCATATGCACTATAGCCGCTTCAGTGGGATATCACGCGTCTTCAGCTGGCGGAGGCAAATCGCACGCGTGAACACTAAGAAAGCAGAAGACCGGTTAAGTGACCGTGTGCAACTGCGAAGAAGTTATTACCTTACCACTCCTTCCTTCTGAGTGCTCTGAAGTCTTTGAGTGAGTGCGCTTGGCACTATGTAAACGTAAAGTGTAGTCATTAGTATGCGTGTACGTGTATAAGGATATATGGACTTCCAACGTGCCTTCGCTTGAGGACCATTCAGCGTCTGGAGAGCGCGCCGAGGTGAGCGGGCGACTCGATTTCGCAGGACTGCCACGGCAAGCGGGAGATTCTCATGGCAAACAACCACGTTTCCGATGAATGTGCGCCAGCCGCGTTGACGGTGCAGTTCTACGTGCACTCGCCCTCGAATCACGGAAAGCTGCAGACATCGACACAGGAATAATTATACCCGATGGGGAGTCTGGAAACCATTTAGTAAAGGCCCACGACACACAGAAATGGCATCTTGCCTGGTGGGCCAATTGCCAACATGCAGGCCTGAGCCCTATCGTCGGACGCAAAAGCCTTAAACGAAGAAGCATCTCAAGTTTTTCCAGACGTATTGAACATGCGGGCACATGTCAAATGCATTGTGTAAAGCGTAGATAAAATTGTCTCGGCTTCGCCACGTGTCGAACAGGTCGCGTGTGTTCGTGTACAACGGGTATGTGGCAACCACGCACACATACACACACACATATCCACACTCTACTTTAGTGTTTAGAGATACTCGACGTAGGCACACCACGGTTTGTATTATGTGGGCAGATTTCCCACGCACGAACGACACGTACTCTATCAAGTGGTGAAAACAGTTTCGTAGCATGCGTAATGTAAGAAGGCGCAGGTGCGCCCGCATTTCCACCGGCCATCGGACCTTTCTGTTGCACTAAGTGCAGCAGCTTTTTCGAACCCATTGAAATATGGGAAGTGATAAAGTCCAAGTGGAGAGATACACTAGATATGTGTGCTTCACCCGACGCTGTTCACATCATATGCATGAACCAAGCGCATGAGTTTGTTCGAAAGACGTAATCATACGATGTTGTTTATACTGAAGTGTCCTGCGTGGTCCTTTTCGGGAAAAGCGGAGTCCAGTAGACCGCCGGCAAGGCGAACAGCTGTGCTCCGCTTGCTACGATCGGGGTTCTTTTCGGGCCTGCATCACATTCCACACACCAGGTGACGCGGCACGAGTCCCGCGGTCTGGTATCCGTCACGATTCCTGCACAGTAAATGGATTTTGGTAAACGTGTGAGCCGTTAAGTCACGCTTGCAACTGTGATTAATCATGTGGTGACAACCACTAAGGCTACAGCTGCATCCCTCTGTTACGATTTTCGTAGCGTTATACAATAAACTACGTGCAGGATGGTGAAACAATCTTCGCGTACGAAGCTGACTTTCCGGTAAGCTATCGGCTACGCTTTGCTGTCGTCGTCGAGTTGGGTTAACTGGGAGAATGGTGGCGTCAACACAGATCTCTGCGCAAATTCTTTACTTGACGCTGCGGTGTGTGGTCGTCTGCACTTGCAGATTATGCGTGTGAACTGCGTCCCTCTTTTTGCAGCGCAGCTACTACGGCATCTGAAAGGACCACAGGGAGACCTTCCCCAGGAAGGCGTTACCTGGCATACCTCGTTTTGGCCGCGGTGGTACTGACCACAAGTAAGAATACTATTATCGGAGGGGGAGGATACCGGTGCTATACTTCAATATAATCGATTGTTGCGCAGTTACTGATACGACCATGCAGATTGTATTCAAAAATTAAAGTAGCAGTCAGTTTCGGAATTCTCTGCATCTGCAGGACTGTCCATATGTCACGCGGAACGTGTAGATCGTGACTCGGACGCCAAGGGTGACTTACACGTATCATTTGACGTGGGCTTTGTGGAAGGTGGCCGCATGTAAGAGCTCACAGCTTTCATTACGTGTGGATGTCCCGACTGTGGTCTACCTTGGCATGAGGCAAACCTCTCTACAACGGTAGACCTTGATGTTTTTTCCTGTTGCCATCCCAAATGAGCATTTGAGTAAGCAGTGACGCCATTGTCCACGTCCGACCTTCGTTATATGGCAAATCATTGGGACTTGTCCAGATCCCGGCATTACGACTGACTTTGCTGAAGAAAGTGCCTTTGATACATTGATCCGTTGGGACCACTCCACATGTGAGGTGTAACACATATGTTTCGCATGGACGCTGGGAGACACTGAGCACAAACGGGTACTAGGAAATACAGACGTATTCTTGTCAAATGAATGAGCATCAGTCTACCTGACGTCCCACCGCGACCAGTAGCTTCACTACAATGTCGCTGTCTCTTTCACCGATTTCGTTGTGTGGCACGAGCCTATGAGTGGAGAAATGATGAAATGGTCCTTATGCTGTCCACGCCGGCACACTGAAGCGAATATCATGGCACTACTGCAAACGAACTCTTGATTTTGACAGAAGGGTCTGGAGCGACCAGGATAATAATGAAGTATGGGGAAGCTGGCCTATTCACACGCGGCTGCGGGACTTTTCTTCGTCGCTCAGGTACTATCAACATATGGTCGGGAAAATACTTCACAAGAAAGTACTTACGTATAATTTTGGATCTCCGTGTGTTCCATTTGGCCTCAAGCAACTTAGCGAACAGAAGTGGTTGTACAAATGCACCGTGGTCTTGCAGAAGGTGAGGGCGGCAAACGTTAGTCAGGGGCTGCCAACAGACAGCAGTCCCGTAACTGCATGCAATCTCTGATTAAATGGTCACTTTTTGGAACCGTTTTGTGGGGTGTTCGGCCACGGCGACGGTTAGGCGTCGGTGTTCGTGCTTTGCACACCACGCACTGCAGGGGAGTCGGTGGAACGAAGTTCTTCCTCGTTCCACTCTGCGGCTCTGTCTTGATTGAGAAGATGTGATATGGGGAGTCTCCGAAATCGTGACAAATGCCAGGAGGTACATGTGTACTTCTTGTATGGAATGCTTCTTGCTATCAGTCGCCTGCGAATTCTCCTACATCATGAGGACGTTCGCGGTGTGAGGTGTCGTGTCCGCGCACGGTTACCCGCCATTGAACTCCTTATCTTCAACAGGTAAGGCAGACGTCACTGACAGTGTGGCGGGCGGCACCTCTAGTTTCCCGAATTTGATTACGACGTTTGGGCGGGTGGGGCACGCGTTGGTGGTCCCATAGAATGGGGGGAGCGTAGGGGCTTGCGGTACACAGAGAAATTGCATTTCTTTTGAGCGGTGCAATAGGATACAGTGATGCGCCAGCACCGAGTCACGGGCGTGAGAGGGCAATGGCTTCAACGGGAGTAGCTCCGGGGGACGATGAACACATTCTTAGGTGGGCCGAGAAGCGTGGGTAGTCGAGTTTGCGCCGACGACCGAAGCAGCCACGGCTGAGGATCGAGTACACATATACGATTTTATCAGGCGGAAATACTGCTGAGCGTGGTAGGGGTAACAAGCTGTTGTGGGGCTCCAACTGAAACGAGGCAGTGGTGTCTGGAGAGATCCTGTTCCGTCTCTAGGTCTCGGGAGGAACTGACGTCAGCGGTTAATCCGTTGCGAGCGAAGCGTGTACAGTTGTGTTTCTGACAACGTGTAACACTTGAAAGTCAAGAAGGAAGTGGACTTATGAAAGCACGTTGTGGCGAGCGAAAGGTGCACTAGTACAAATTGCAAGTAGTCAAAAGCAAGCGACCGTTGACGTACCTACGTCCTCTTCGTGATGAGGAGCTGGTGTGTGAGCTGCGCGGGATAAAATGGGATGATGGAGCATGCAGTGGGAATGAAAAGACATACCGGATATCCGAAGATGCTCATTTACACAACGATTATTCTTATATGTATGTATATGTGGCACTGATTAGTTGTAGCTGGCATGACAATGTGATTTTTAGAACTGGAGTCCTTTGTGTGGAGACGAGGCAGCTTCAAGGGTAGTGTACCAAAGAGAGAGAGAGTAGTGTATATGGTGAAGAACGCTGACGTAACCTGTTTGTAGATTAATTTAGCGATTTTGGTAGTGAAGACAGATTTTATGTAGAGTTTTTGTCACTTATGAAGGTAACTAGCATTAACAAGGGGAGTGTGTACGAGGGAGGCAGATTGATTGCTTTGGGAGCGCGGCGTTCGGAAGTAAGCAGAAACTGTTGAGAGGGAAGAGAAGAAGGCGTTCCAGCAGACAGAGGTGCTGATCTGCTGCGGGCTCAAAAGTAGCACGCTTACAATCCTTCCGACGGCGACCTTCATAGTCGAGTGAATAAATTTATATTTTTAACAAGTTGCACATGTGTGGGAGATGACGTATGCGTGTGTGCAATTCAATTTCGAATTTGAAAAACTTCGTGCTAGTTTCGTGAAAGCTTTTTCCCCAAAATTGATTGTGCCAGAGTGACGTCGAGGGCGAGGAGATATAGCACAGGAATGAAGAAACACCGCAGCGCCCACTGCTTCGGGTCATTCTGTTACGATGACACAACAAGTGAGGCATCTGCTGGTAACAAAAGGAAGCAGGGAAACAGTGAGTGTTTTCACGTGGCAGAGCACTATATGTAAGCGCTGCGAAAGATACAGGTATGCATAACGCGCGACGCCTATGGGTATACTGTGTGTGAAGGCGCGGATCACGTCCTACGACACACGATGAACATCAAAAATAGGCTCGTCACTCGGGGTTTGGAAGGGATGCGCACAATACAGAATGTAAATGAAGGGGGTGCTTCCTTGATGTATGTGGAGGGGAGTTATGAGTGTGGAGGCGGTTGACAGAGCGTTTATTACGCGCGGCAATGGAGTATATCTAATGTGACCATTTATCTACCTGGACATCAAAATTTTGTCAAGGAGTCTTGTGTCCAACAACGTGAGGTGAGCACCTCCAGGTCTGGCTCCGGAAGGCTTTCCCTGGTGCGACAACCAAGTCGCTACATTTGTGAATGGCTTCGGTGCGCTACTTCTTCCCGTTCTGAAGGTGAGAGTGGTCAATGTTATAACTTGTCCAGGGGTGAACGGTGAGAGCAGGACGCGCGGATTAGGGATGCTGAGATGTTACAAGGGAACTTTTAGCTCCACACAGAGCGGGGCTGAGGTAGGAGAGCTTACAACACAGCAAAAGGAGGGTACAAGGAGGCACTTGTGATTTTTAGCGCAAGCACACCACGTTAATCGAGAATGTTACCTTTGGATTCTGCGCTCACTCGGAACTGCTGGCGTATTAGGGACGCTGCGATGAATTGCCAGCGTCAGCGATTGATATTTCGAGGCCGATGTGGTGCCTGAGGCGGAGACAACCCACCGCAACAGATTTGAGCGCTTACAACAAGGGAAAAGGGGGATTCGCGAAGGAGACACCTCTGACTTTTAGTGCATTACGTAAGTGAAAGGAAGATTTTAGTTTTGTAGTATGCGCTCCCTCGAAACTGCACGCGGCGTAATGGGGAGCGTCTGGCGCTCAGTGCAAGGAAAGTTTGCGACCCGGTTTACACCTTATACCATCACACGTCTCGAGGTCGTTACAGGGGCGACCGGTTAGCGTAGGCGGCCCGGATGCGGTGGTCGACGTGTACGCATTCCGATGGTATTGTCAATATGGATCTACCACTAACGCATCAGTAAGGGATTTTACACTAATCGCAACGGGAAGGGAGCGTGAACAACGAGCCGAACACTGTATGGGTACTCCACGCACTTGCGTGTACGGTGTGCCGTGCCAGTCTCTTAATACCTACGCTTCCCAAGTCTTACCTTTCGGATGACTGATCGCGCGGTAACAGCCAACGAGTGTGAGGTGGACGTCTAATTTTGTACGTCAAAAGGCGTTCAAAAGATGGATCGATTCCATCAATGGAACTCCACGCAACTTTCGGATCTGCTTTTTGTGTCCATCACAACCACGACAAACCGGGCAGATACGATAGACGGCGGCTGCTTTGCTCAAGCACTCAGATCATACGAGTCTATTTGAACTGTGTCCTCCAGCGAGCCAGGCAAAACCCACTGCGGTAGAAATACATGTGGAAGCCGACAAGCTGCATGGTTCCTGAAAAACTGATATCTGTCGACTATACAAAAGCAACGGGATCAATAAGGCCAAACGCTGCGGCTACTGCATTAAAAGAGACCTGTGCACTGGGCCGAAGTGCACAAAAGCGAGCCAAGATGTAGACGAAAGAGACCTGACTGGCTAGCCAGAAACGCCTAGTTGACTTCAGGCAACAGTTCCTGCAGCAGAGAGAGTAACAGGCCCGAATATGTTGTTATTTGGAAGTGTAGGTAAAGTGCGCAGTGCAGTTGTGTCTTCTTTTGCTGTCAGGAATTTTCTGGTTGCTCGCGGAAAATCACTCGGCAGCACAAACGAAGGACGGTGTCTGCCTTACACGCATGATGTCCTGTCCGAACTAGTGACACATGTGGCCAGATACAGAAATCAGGATTGCAGATTGGAATACTTTATTTGAAGTCTTGTTGAGGAGTCCGGTGCCCGAGTTAAACGCAGGCTCCGTGCCTTCCCGGCTGTCCTCCACAAACTGTACCTTTCGCTTGTAGCGCGACGGCAACCACAAATAGTCTGCAGCTGTGTCTTTTTGACGGACGCAAAGACTAATATGTCCTCGAGCAGGTTCAATCCAGAAGGAGACGTCGGCTTGGGGACACTGACACCCTATGGTACCTAAGACTCAAACGATACGTTTTGAAGACAACCGCCTGAGACGTTCTTGAAATACGTTGCTGCCTACTACTCACCGTAATTTGGAAATAGCCGTGCGGATGCCCTTATGCATTTTCGTAGACCTTTATCCGCATTCGGTAGACGCGTTTCTTGTTTGCAGTTAAGTTCAGTGAAAGTCGTACTGATTACAAGCAGGTGCGCGTGTGATACACTTGTCGATCAGAAGGTGAGCACAAACGGGCCTGTGGTGCCTTCCTTTTGCGAAGACTGGCTGCTGCACCTCCAACCCTTGCTTCCATGAGGGCGCTGGTGATGTCTCGTTTCGAAGCTTGACGAAACAGGACAAACAAAATCAGACTGCTCAGAAGCTCTTGCATGTCACCTCCGCCCCTTCTTTCCGTATGGGCGTGGGTGTGACTCCACTGAGTGAGACAGTAAAAGACGTGGACATATGTGAGCGACGCAGCAACCAACGTTGCGTGAGGTGGGACTACAGGGTCTGATTTCTCTGCAGAAAGAGAGGTGGTACGAGTGGACCATGACAAAGAAATATAATCAAACGCTTTGAGACACGTGAGTGCATGAAGGTGAAAATACGTGTATATTCAGAGAATTTCCGCGTCGCCCGCACGACTGACGAAATGTGGGCAAAGGGGACCTTCAGCGATGTCTATTCAGTGTGCCTGGACCCTGATATGTTTCACGTGCGTAAAACAAATAGGGGTACACCAGTGAAGAGGGGCTTCGAAACGTCTACTCACCAGTGTGACTGAACCCTCATATACCCGAGGTTTTTGTGAGCAAGTAGCTAAATCAGATTGAATGTATCCGGTCATGGTGGTCTTGGGAACAGCTGGGATGAGGAATGAGATGAGCAACAAACAGGAGATGACAATCACAAGCCAGAATCTCCTGAAACTCCCCTATCGAGTGTCCCACAGGAGTGGAAAGTTCCCGGTGTTCTTTATCGTTTGTGGTGCATCGCGCACGAAGAGTCTGCAGAATAAGCGCCCCCCCTCATTCATCTATGCTTATGGGTGTTTACTGAAAAAATGTAATATCAGGAGATTGCAGCTAGAGCCTACTCATGTCTACGCAGGCGGAAAAGGCTGCAACGGATACCTGCGCTGACTGTTAGGGATGTCGCTCGTTATCTGACGCCCAAACACTCCACTGCGCATGAACCACCTTATGCCCCCAGCGTAACGGTAAGCACGTTTTTGCGTCGTCTTGACTTCTGACGTTTGAAAAGATAGAGCGCTGGCAGTCGCAATTCACAACGACCAGGAGACACGGGGGAACTCAGACACGAGAAGACCTTGCCGAGTCAGTGATCAGTGCTTGAGAAAGTCCAACTTTACCAAAGTGGGGAGGTCAGGTTAGCAATTATCTGAGCATCCCCCGGCCTGTGGCCAGTCGACTCTGGGGCGACGATCACGTAAGCAGTAGCGGAGCGAGCTTTGTGTATGCACACACGCAACAGACGTAGAACCTGATAGCAGTAGACGACAAGCCATCGTCAGAGTTGATGCGGAGCTTCGCACGAGTATCGCAATGTGACGAGGGGTGGCAAAAGACTGGCCGGAGCGGTTAAACTATCCAGTTGGTGATTGACGCCGTGTGATGCTGTGTCTGAGACTTCGTGACAGTGATTGAGAGTCGACGAAGAATAAACACACGCCAGTAGAGTCCGCACAACTTGCGTTGATACAAAGTACAGTGAAGAAGGCGAAGAAACCGTATGTACTCGTATGGGTCTGGGTCGAAGCGCGGGTGTCATAGCTTCGTGATGAAAAAGAAGGGTACCGACACTACACAAGCTGAGCTCATATGCAGGGTTTGAGACGGTTGGAGTGCACAACGACTATGGATGCAGATATTCTCTACTGGTTGAATGTGTTTGTATGTGCTGTGAGCGCGACCGCCTGCCTCCTTGCGAAAGTACGTAGGTTGGGTCCCGTACACGGCGTGCGAGGCACCTCAAAAATTTCAAAGTTGACAGAGCCAACCCGAAACACGTGGCAAACTGCACACCAGTAGCGCTGGTAGAGTACGGAGGACGTAAGGTAGCTGAAAACTGCATGTGCTGCTTGCTGGGCCGTTGAATTACTTTTTGCGGCTGCGTCCACGATGCGGCGAAGAGTTGTCAGTTCTGCGGTTCGAACAATATCTAAGGACATTTACTTGTTGAGCTGGCGACCGTTAGTGTAGAGGGAGATTCTGTTAACGTCATTGACCCCGAGTGGTGCGTAGGAATCGAACTACAAGAGTGACAAGCGACCGAACAAAGAAATCCACGAACCTTATTCCACATAATGCGAGCGGAAAATAACGAAGGCGCGATCCTGCGTGCGGTCCCTGAGGGCTCATAACAAAGGCAACGCCAATCTCCCTGAGTAGAACGCTAGCTGTAGTCTTGTCCCACCCTCTGTTGTGACTTATTGACGATATGGAGGAAAAGAGGGGGAGAACAAAAGAGGTAGAAGCCCTAGCATGAATTCAGGATAACAGTCGAAAGGGATAAATAAAGGCGGCACGTTTTGTCCTGCTCTGTTTTTTCGCCGTCCGTTTATTTCTATAGGGAGATGCGACTTGAAATTCCATTAGAGTGTCCTTCTTTACACGCCTAAACATTGTTGTGGTCTCTTTGTGTATGGGCCATTTGGAGAACAGTAAGCATTTCATCTGAATAGTTTGATTCTTTGTATGAGTGGGAAGGAATGAGATTAACTAGGTGACTACTATGTCTATCACATGCATAACATCGTTGACTCTATGAGAGCGCTTGCACCTGTGAAGCCGGCGAATTGAATTCTAATGACATTCACTGTTTCGTTGCCGTGGGTTGTAGACAACATATTCCAAACAACATAAGGTTGTTGTTGGGTTTCTTCGTCGTGCCTGTGGGCAGCTGGGCGTTAACAGAAAAAATACAATTGAGTAGAGCCCTCTTTAAAGTGTGCGTGTCCTCCCAGGGATAAATGTGACGCGCGAAGCGCCCGCACTGTATTCGGTTCACACTGATTGCACATGGAATCATGGATCCCTTTCCTAGACCGTGGGGCCCTCGACCGTCTTCAGTCACCCTGGTTAACCGTCGGTCCTTCCGCACTCGAATTCCGAACGTTGATAGTCGTTCACCCAGTCATCCTCGTTTACGTCACTATCCGCCACAAGACAAAATGGCAGTGGCAAGAGGAAAAATCACCAGAAGCTGACTCGCAACCGCTGAAAAAATACACCTTGTTCATGCCCTCACTGTAGTGCTAACCGCTGCCCTGAGGGACGAAAAGACGTATGTCCAGGTCGACGCTCGGAACCTACCCACGACCCACGAGAGCACAATTGGTACTCCCGAGGAGGTAGTACCAGCAAGATCCGGGTTTTACTGCCCTCGTTAGAGGTGTATCCCGCAGGTAGTTTGACCCGCAGTACTCCCCTCCTCTGCAGCTTGCGCATGTCGCCTGCTGCACAGATAGCCTCCTCAATCACATCCACATCGAATAAGCTCTGGTCCCTGACGCCTTCTCCCCACATTACGACTGCGCCCATGCCCTCCTCTTCTTCCTTCACAAATCAAATGGCCGGCTGCCCCGTTCTCTGAAAACGAATCCGTTGGCTTGCCCGAGCCCGGTCCGAGTAACCAGGCGTACAGCGCCGGCGACAGCGTCCACATTCCTCCACATCGCAACACACAATATGCACGGTGAATTCACTCTCTGAATTGGACGTGGAATAGTGGACGCGGCAACACCTCTTCTCTTCAAATAGAAACGGACTCATTTCAGCTGGCCACTCCCTGCACACGGCTCCTTGCCGCGCAGCAGTTGCCAGCAGGAAATGAAGACCCACGTCGTTTCACGTGTACGTACTTCCTTGTCCATCAGACACCGTGATTCCACGGTGTTTCGAGGGCCGCTCCAGGCAGGGCACGTCTCCTGTGAAGCAGTGACGGACCTCCAAGGTGTGCCTGCTTTCCACCATCGTAAATGCCGAGCTAGGCGCATCTTCCTCATCCCTTTCCTGCTTCTGTTCACCAACGAACACACGGATCCGTAATCGTGGACTTCCGGGCACCTGTAGAACTGTAAGCGTTCCTGACGCCGTTTCAAAGAGCTACGGCATGCGGCTCGCACATCTCTACAAATTTCGGCGAAGCTCTTGGTCCTTGTTCTCGACCCCAAGGCACAGAAGGCGTAATTTTGCATTGCTCGTAGACTTTCTACACCATGTGTGTCTGATATTTCTGAATGTTTAGCGAAGGAAATTTTATAAGGCACTGCATCCCCTCCAGCAACGCTACGCTACTCGGTACCTCCTCGACCACTCAGGCTGCAATACCAAGTTCCGGTACACTGAATTTCGCCTTTTTTTCCCGCCCGAACACTAGGCAGCCGATCCCAGAGAGTTCTGGCGCACATCTGGAAATGACGTTGTTTCTTTTCCGGTTAGAGCTGTAAGCGAGCGGTTTCAACCCACCACATCGATTGAGCTTCACAACGTTCAGCTTTCCTTTGACACACACTGGCCCCGCTTTCACTTTCTCGCTCACACACCTGCGTCTGGCTCTCTCTTAACCTACACGGTGAGCGGCTTCTGCTGAGCGAGCGCAAATTCAAAGTACAGCGGAATGTCTGCTATGCGGTGGAGCATCTTCCTGCCCTCTGCTACTTGTTCTTCCATGTACAGTAAGGGGGGGAAACGAATATAGCATTATTTGTACGGAGCAGTGAGCTCTCTCTCCTTGAGTCTCACATTTTTAGCGCATGACGCGACATTTCTCTTATGCCGTTCTCGCTCTGGGGTCCACTGCTTTGCAGCCGCCTCCCACATGTACCAATGTGAGTCGTGAACGATAAGTCTTCCAAAAAAGCCCTTAAACAGCACGGAGTGACAGCAGGCAAGACACGCGCAACACGTTATCTAATAAGTGCAGGAGCCAGTGAGGTTGACCGGTCGTCTTCTCGTCGCCCCCTCCTTCATACCTTCATGCAGCATTCAATATTCGTGCTAGACCACCCTTTGCAAGGGACAATTGCAAACAACAGATACCACACCGACTCCACGTAAATTCGTAGGTCCCGTAGAGATTCCGCAGAGTCCTCGCCATTCGCCTTTTCTCGTGGCATACGGTCTTTCCTCATTCCTGCTTACAGCATAAGGAGGGACGTCCTGTGACGAGTCCACACGAGCTGCTACTTGCTGTAACTCAAAATGGCCGCAGCAAAACAAGCACCGTCTGTCGCAGACTTTGTAACCGTTCCGCGGATACTCCTTGTTAGTGTCCTTCTGCAGTACGCATGTCCGTTCGGGTGATGGGAAGGCGCGTGACAGCAGTGTGGCTCCTAGCGCATCGATGCCCAAAGTGAAACTCTCGGAGAGGCACTACCGGAGATTCTGGGGACTAACGACATTAACTACCTTCTCTATGGGTATCTCCGGCAGACGGTCTGACCCGCAGTACTCTCCTTTTCTGCAACGTGCACAAAGAGACACCTGCACGGATATACTGCTCGATCGCAACCACGCCGAACCGCCCCTAAGCCCTGGCGCCTTCTTTCCGCACTGCGACTGCGTCACCAGACCCTGATCTTCCTGTACCATCGAAATACCCCGGTGCCCCCGTCTTTGAAAAAGAATCCGTCGGCTCGCTCACGTCCTGTCAGAGTAACCTGGTATCCAGGCCCGAAAACAGTGCTTGCATCCCTCCACATCTCCTCACTCGACATGCCCGGCGATTTAGCTCATTGAGTTACTCGTGGCATACTGGTCGCCGCGATAATTCTCCCGTCACAACCTTAAATCTATGTCGTCTTATTTCACAATCCCGTCCGCACTACCGCCTACGCGCAGTCAGCTCGCCATCCCCCTAACAAGCTGCCCTGCTGCGCGGTAGTTCCCAGCAGCAAACGAAGGCCCAAGTCGAGAAGCGTACATACATCCCTATTGTTGGGACACTGCATTTCCAGATCGCTCCCCTCTGGCGCTTAACCGGCCGCTACAGAAGGGAAATTCCTCCATTGAAATCGTGACAGCGCTACCTACTCTTCATCATCATAAATGTGGAACTACGTGGGTGTCCCTCATCCGCTTCCTGCTTCCGTTCATCAAAGACCACGCTGATCTGTTGTCACAGATATTCGAACGCGGGCAACGTTGTGACGCCTAGAAACACCGTTGCAAAACCATCCTAGCATCCTTCTTGCGCACCTCTGCAATTCCCCCTGCTGACCTTGTAGAGCTTTTGATTTATATTTGTGTGGCATGTGGTGCCTGGGTATGGCTACTAATTAACACTTTTGACTGAAATCTTTGGGCGCAGGTTTCGGTTTCGTATTCTGCTGCAAATATCTGGGCTGTGCTTCTCGCGGTGCTTTCTGCTGAACGCCTCCTGATCAGCGGTTTCTCATTCGGGGCGGAACAACTGCTTTTGTGCGGCAGAATGGCTCTCGTCCTCTTCGTCTGCCACAGCCGGAAAACCTGGATACGCCGTTGCGCTCTACCTTCTGCAGGTGGGCCACTCATTTCGGATTCACGGCGCCACATTTCTCACATGCCATTAACTATTCGTCGTGCTCTCTGTATGGAGTTTCTGCCCGGAGCGAAGATTTCAGACCATGAGAAGAGGTCGTTTCCGCAAGAGGCGGAACACCGCAGTGAACGGCCGCACGCGAAAAACGGATCACCCTATACTCTCTACACTACGCAGGAGTCACTGCCGGCTTAAAACCTCGTTTGACAGCACCTCTTCCCCACAAATCCATCCACCATTCAATGTTTCTCCTCCACCAACCACTTTAGAAGACGACGCCCACTGGCGAAAAGATTTCTAAATGCAGGAGAATTCATAAAGCTCCTTCCCATGCCGCAGTGTCCTCGACCCGATCTTCGTCACGGTAAATAGGCATTCTCTCTGCCATATTTGTGTGAGTCAATATCGGGCGCAAGTCAATGGCAAAAGGACGAAGCGTCAGTAGCCGAGCTCGCAAGAATACTCGGTGTTTAGGCCCTTCCTGCACTGGTCACCTCCGACTAGATGACAGCAACGCGCATTGTACAGGAAACTATGGCGACCAAGCGGGATTTACTCCACTCTCTAGGAAAGCCTTCCCGGACAGTGTTACAAGCAACACTTTCCGAAGCTCCTCCTGCACACACAATCTCCTGAATAACAACGGCGTCGAATCTGTCCTGGTCGCTTACGCATTCCTTCCACGTTACGGCTGTGTCACCGTGCCTTCTCCACGTCCCTACAGAATTAAAGAGCCGGCTTCCCCGTCAGCTATGAGGAGAGCTCTCTTCTTGCTCAAGTGGGTTCGGATAACGTGGTTCACAGCCCCGAGAGCAGCGCTCACACTTCTCCACGTCGCACCGCACAGTATGCCCGGTGATATCACCCGCTAAATGTCTCATCGAGTAGCGGTCGCGGCCGCGGCTCTTCAGTTCAAATCCGTACGGCTTCATTTCACAGAGCTGATCTTCTACGTGCAGTCAGCAAGGCATCCCCTGCACAAGGTACCGTGCCGCGCAGTAGCCTCCAGCTGCGAATGAAGAGTCACACCCGGATGTGTGCGCACTTCCTTCTTGTTGTGACAGCGCATTTCCACACCGCTTCGCACTCCTGCTTCCCGCGACGCTACAGAGGAAACGTAGCTATGCGGAGCTACCTTAGTCTCCCTAATCCCTTTCTAGATTGTCTTCATCAAAGAGAGCACAGATTCACCGTTGTGAATTTCAGAAAAGTGGTAGGATTCTGACGATTGCCCGCGCCGTTCCAAACTGTTGCAGCACGTGCCTTGTGCACCTCCGCATTCCCGCTGAAAGTTTTTTTCATTCTCTCTACCTCTACGCTCCAGAACAAGGAATCAGGTACCGCTGTTACATCTTTTCCTCTGCGTTTTTCTGACCCTTATTAATGCCAAGGGAGGAGATACTCTAAGGCGGCCCCCCGTCCCCCCCACTAGCTACGCTACTCAGTACCTGTTCCACCTATACGGCTGCACCACCAGGCTGTCGTCGTCTGAATTTCTGCTCGTAGTCTAGATTCGGCGGTCCTTGCACACGGTTAAACGCTACGCATCCAGCCCCCAGGAGTCCGGGTGCAGACCTGGGAATGACATTGTTTCTTCTGCAGTTAGAGTTGCGAACAACGATTTGCAACCCACAACACCAATTGAATTGCACCACCCTCTCTGTCCCTGTGAGAGGCTGGTTGTGCTTCCAGATTCTCGTTCGCACATCAGAATTTGACTCTCTCTACATGCACGCTGAACGGCGTCTGGTGAGCCAGTGTCAATCCAATGGACGGACGAACCTCTGGCATGCGGCAGAACGGCGTTATGCCCTCTACCGTTTGCTTCACCGTGTACAATTGGCGAGTTGAAACGAATACAGCATTGCTTCTACTACTGCCATTGGATACCGGATTACTGGGACATGAAGCCACATTTCTCCCATCCCATCCTCCCCCTGCGTGGACTGTATTGGCAGCCTCTTCCTCCATATGACAGGTATAGACGTGAACTGTGAGTCTTCCAAGAATGACCGGAACCAGTGTCGAGCGACCCCACGCAAGGCAAAAAAAAAACACTCTACTACCTACTAAATGCAGGGGTGCCAGCGAAATCATGACACATCATCTTCTCGTCTCCGACTGCACAAATTCACCCAACATTCTGGGTGAGTGCTGGAAACATCGCCTTAAATCGACGATCTCGAACAACAAATGCCAGACAGATTCCACACAGAGGTCGTAGATCCAGTACTTTTTTTGGCAGGGTCCTTGCCATCCACCGTTTTCCGTGATGTGACCACAGACCTTCGTACCTATAGCATCAGTAGGTATGCGCTGTGACCTGTTCACACAAATTAGTATTTGCCGTAAATCAAAATGGCTGTGGCACAACGACGAATCGTCCTTGGTCGACATCGCAACTGTCTTACCAATACTCCTTTTTCATGTTCTTTCTGCCGTGCTCTCCTCCGCCCAGGTGACAGTATGGCTCATAGCAACGTTCCCGCTCGACGGAGCCCACAAACGTGAAGAACACAGGTGGTACTCTCGGAACGGCACTAGCGTGCTCTCCGCGGACGAACAAATATTAGCTGCAGATATTATGTGGATCTCCAGCCGGCGGTTTGACCCTGTGTCCCCTTGCCTGTAACTTGCTCCAAGGACCTCCTGCACCAATATTCGCTTTTATTACAACCACACCGAGTCGCCCCTGACCCCATACAACCTCCTTCCGACATAATCGCTGAGTTGCCACAGCCTCGCCTACTTCCTATACAATTGAAATAGCCGGCTGCTCCGTTCTGTGTATATGATTCACTCAACTCGCTCGCGGCGGCCCGAGGGCGCTGGTGTGCAGCGCGGAGAACAGAGTCTACATGCCTCCACGTGTTCTCAAGCAATATTCCCGGTAATACTGCTCGATGGGTTTCCCGTTGCATAGTGGTCAAGGGGACAGATTATCGATCCAAATCCGTACGTTCTCATTCCACAGTCCCCTCCGCACTACGTTTTACGTGCGGGCAGCTCCCCAACTGCTGCAAAAGATTTCGCGCAGTAGTCTCCAGCAACGATTAGGACGCAATCAGGGATTTGTACGTACAGCCTTGTGATTTTCACACACCGCGGTTCCTTCGCGCCGGTGCTTCATGGCCGTTACAAAAAGGGCATGCCTTTGTTGAAGCAGCAACATGACTTTAAGGCGTATCTGCTCTCCACCATCGTAAATCCGGAGCTCCTTGCGTCTTCCTCGTCCCTTCCGTGCTTCAATGTATAGACGAGCGCACTCGTTTGTGATTGTGGATTCCAGAACGGTAGTAGGATTGTGACAATTACCAACGCCGCTCCAAACCATTGCAGCCTCCGCCTTGTGCACCTCTGCACATTTCCGCCGAGGGCCTTTTCCATGCTCTCCACCTCAGTGGGCAAGAATTAGGCGCTACGTGCTTCTGACCTATCCAGATGCCCGAGAAGGGAGTCCCCTTAGGCGATGCACCTCGACCCCACGTAGCTGTACGCTACTCGGTACCTGTTCGACGTAGAAGGCAGCACCACCAGGATCTCACAGTCTCATTTACTCCTGCAGCTTCGACGTAACGGTTTCTCGAATGGACCAACTTAGGCCTAACAGAAAAACATGTAAAGAGGTTGTTTCCTAGAATTGACATTTTAGGTTTTGCTAACGTTTCGGGTCTTCCAGAATTTGGGGATCTTTAGGCATAAGGTTTACTGTTTTGTGTTTTTTAGGGTTCGGAGATTCAGATTTAGGGTTGTTGTTTCTAGGTTTCAGTTGAACGCTACATAAGGCATTTTTCCTGCTAGCCTTCTCGCCTCATGACCTTGAATGACATTTCCTCCGCACACTTCGAAGTGGCCCTCAACTGCCAACTCCCCGGAATGGTGTCGACGCCTGCTGTGTTTTAGTGTGCGCGGCGCTCCTGTGCTCCCGTAGGGGCTGTTAACGGATAATTTGTGAACGTGTGCGGATTGAACGGCGAAGGCATATTCCCTTCGAGCTATGCCCGCTGAGTACGTGCAGCGTGCGAGCGGCTGTAGCAGGAACTGTCGCCTATGCGCGCTACATTGTCTAACAGCACACACAAGCCTTTCTCCAACCGCAGTGCTATGATGCCGATGTAATCCCTTCATTCTCTAAAAGATCGTATGGGCCTCGAAGGGGCCGCGGCACAGAGCGGTGAGACAAGTGCCGATTCTTCTATTTGAGACATATCACGGTCACACATGAATTTGGACGCTCCACTTGCAGGACATGAATGTCAACGTTGCGGATTTTTGGTGAGGAAAGGACTACTCACTGTATATACAGTTGGTGTTCCCTGGTTTGTTTCCTGTCCAGACGTTCAACGAGAACCCCCGTTTTGCAGTTAACTCAGGAGATTGACCTAAATGCGGCTTGTAACTGATGTAGCCCTTTAGCTGGAATCATATGCGCCAGAGCTCAATGGGTGTTCACTTTGTTGACGGCCTTTCTGTGAGCGTCGCTTAGCTGAATGGGCGGCAACGTGCAGTCGGGCCTCTGTCGATGCTTCATCTGGTCCACTGTACAAAGATGACCGATATCCCGCCTACCTCTTGGCAGCAGGAATTCACGGATAGAAAGGAGAGGGAGGTGGCCCGCTCAAATACTTGTCACATTTCTGGAAGGAACCTGCGAACTCAGTCGAGCGGACCTCTCCTGCAATGGAAGAGGCACGCCTGAGCGAGCCGTGACGTTGAACAATCGAGCTGCTGGGTTGACCGATATTTGAAAACGTCCTTCTGGCAAGAGAATAATCTCCCGTTGTCCCACACCTTTGTGAACAAGCAGGAGGACGCAGTACTGGCTGTCCATTACATGCCCGAGTGACCACACAATAGAACTGCGGGGAAAGCCGTGTGAGAACATTGAGGTAGTCCTCGCACTCCTGACACAGCTATCTAGCGGTGACGAACGAAGAGAGTTGCCTGCTGAAAACATAAAAAAGAAGGGGCTAGCGGCATGAAAGCGGGAATCATTGCGAATAGATCAGGAGGATCGGTAGGATTAGCGTCGAGCAGTAGCAGGAACACGTGGAAAAACAAGTGGCTGATAAACCCTTACGTTGTTCCACACAGCTCGCCGTGCGCAGGTAACGCACCACAACTACTTTCGGCGCTTCGTTGAGTCCTGATAGCACCTATTCCACACACACAGAGGCAGGTGGCAGGATCGCGACACGTTAGGTCGGCAAGGTGCTAAGTTGATGTGGTTAGATGAGGAAGAATAACGTGCAGCGGCCACATGAGCCCCGGCTGCGGCCACAAGAGAAGAGAGGACTGTAGTCACAGCGGAACGAACAGGAGAAGCTGCACAAGGGGAAGGAGAAGGAGCAGGAGGAAAGGGGAAAAGGAGGAGGAGGAGGACGAGCCGTGGAGACACGTGCGCCCAATGGATCTTGTCTACGCGTATGGATCCTGTGCGTACGTGCAACACCAATAGCTCAGGTTTCTTGTTCCCATTCCTTCTCTTAGTGTAAACTAGTGGATCCAGGATTCAAAGAGGAACAGAGTGGAATGAATGTCGTGATGAGGGACCATCTGCACGTGCGTGCAAGGGTACTGCCTGAATATCTGAGTACTGTTGCACACAACGGTCAAATTCTTTTGTCTCTTCTGTTGCATTGGCGGCGCCTTCCAGCAAACGAGAAACGCATCGGCGGCGGCAGCAGCGAAGCAGCTAGCGTACAGCAGCAACAGAGCTCAGCAGCAACATTTACTCGACGCGGGGCACACAGGAAAAAGAACACTAACGACTCGGCCGGCAGCCGCTGCTGTCGTGCAGCAGAGGAGATTCACGACGTTTTAGATGCTGCCGATGCTGCTGGCCGGGAAGGCGGAGAGAGAGAGACACCACCCGTGTGTGTGAGAGGGGTTCAAGAAGACACGCGTGAAACGAACTTAGGCGAAGACGAAGGAGACTGCTGCGTCCGGCATGCAAGACAGCACAACGCAGCCCAACAGCCGCAGCTGCAGCCGCTGCTACAGCTGGAAGCAGTTTCAGCGCTCTACCGGAGAACGTAGCAGGAACCGTGTTAGAGCATGGCCGCAGGAGAAGAGTAACTAGGGAACACTATCGCTTTTTTGCATTGTTTCAGTGGCAGAAGCATGCGGAACCTCTCAAGGCGCCGCCCGCAGGCACGTCGAAGGACACGAGATATCAAAGATGTCCAAATGCACTGAAGGTCTGCAGGCAGGCGGCAGCCACGCACTCGAGGAGCACAACAGGAACAAAAAGTGAAGTTTCCGTTCGCAGGAGGGGAAGAATATAGGAATGCAGCCCACATTTTTGCTGCGTTGTTGCACGCAGAGGTGACATAGACGTCTCTGATATGTGGTTTACATCTAGACCTCAGGAAAGCAGCGAACCACAGCAACTACGGAGAAAGGAGGGGAATGCTGCCGTAGCCGCAAACCATTCTCTTCCCAGCACTCAGTCAACGGTCTCGTGCTGACGCCATTGCACGTTAAGCAGCAGCAATCGGTCAGCACCTGCATCAGGAGCTGCGCGTCCCCTATTCGCAAGAGGCAGAAGCACAGACAAAGGAGCAGTAGCAACCTGTCTCGCGGGGACGATAGCAATCCACGTACACGCAGCAGAAAGAGGATGAAGCTTGCGGGCTGCTAGACTCTGTCTTCTTTGTCGCTGCAATTATCTGTACAAAATTGCACAGATGCATGGCCGGTTCCCCATGTTCACTTGCTCTTGCGCTGCTGCTGCTTCTCTCACAAGAGCGCAGCAACAGCATCAACAGCAGTCCAAATTTAGTTCTGCTGCTGGTTCCGTTTGATGTTTTTCTCTTCTGCATCTGCAGAAAGGGCCTACTCCTCTAATCTTGCGAGGCAGCACATATAGCGCAGCGTGGCGAGACGACAAAAGGAACGACAGCGACGTCAACAGCAACGACTGTCCAGGTGCAGCGCAACAGTGGCAGCGACAATCGAGATTTGAACTGCAGCAGCAGGAGCGAAAGCGGCAGGGAGAACAGCGTGCTCTGCAGTGCGGCGGGGAGAGAAAGATCAACTATTGTGAAGCGTGGCTGTGCAGGAAGCGCGATGTTCTAGATAACCAGATCAAACACACCCTCCTAATCTGTTCTACGGAGGAAATTCAATCGCTTTCAGAAAATGCTGCTGCTTCGTCAATTTCTTGCCGTATGCGTCATTCCTCTCCAACGATATCTCCTCCTGACTGGAAGGCGAGGAGTAATCAAGACGACAGCGACAACACCTGGACTCTATAACAGCAATAACTCGTATATCCACATCGATGGCAGTATGCACAATATGTGGAGTAGAGTCCACTTGAATCCGGGCCGCTGCGGTTACAGCTGGTGCCCCATTTAATCACCGAGGCACTCGTTGAACATGTGCGCCCCGTCAGCATACGCTGAAAAGGTCTGTTGCTTTCTTTCAAGCAAGAAACAATGTAGGGAAACACATGTGTCTGTGTGTACAAGAAGCACGTGCACATGTATATATATATATATATATATATATGTGTGTGTGTAGAACCTAGTAGCCTGTAGCAAAGTCTCTTATACTTACCATAGTTACGTTTATATTTTCCCGAAATCTTCTCTGCTCTGACATACACATTTTTACTGGTGCACCTGTGCGAGTCTTGTTCTGCGTCGGTGTTGGGGGCGCAATTGTTTTCCTTTTGTCACTGTCCTGCATCTATTAGGGCGCAACTCCTGTCATGCTGTTCTTTCTGGTGCTTCCACGTGTGTACACGCGGACGGCCACAATCCTGCTGCCCCTGCGGTGCCCCTACTTCCTCGTCTCCTTTATTGAACCGTTTCGTTGCTGGCTGACGCAGCTGCTGGTGCCTCTAGAAAGATGCGCATAATGACATTACCGCAACAAAGCGCGGTTGACCAAAGACACTGAATGTTCTGCAAGCACGCTGATAAGGCCAGTACGCGTACGGGATCTATGTGGCCTACATTGTTAAACGCGTTACCGTTACAAAACGAAAAGCTCTTTTGAGTTGCCTGCGCCTCCCTACCTTTGAGGTCGGCCTACCAAAATTCCCAAGAATCTGAAGCGGTCAGCGCTGTAGGAGGAGACGTGACATAGTGTCTGCACTGAGGGACCTGGAGGGCATGCAGCTGCAAGCATTTATCTCTGCAAAGTTGTCTTTTATGGCAACGGATTTTAGGTTTTACCAGCACTTGCATATGCTGTTGTGGGTGCAAAAGCTACAGCGTGTGTACCCTCGCAATGTTGCGACACCATTAGCTCCAGTTTTGCGCCACACCAACCGTCGTGTCAGGCTTCGACGCGCTGACTGCTTAAGACGGTGGAAGCGAAAGGGCGTAGAGAATGAGTAGGAAGAACTCTAGGTCGAGAACCTTGCCTTGTGCTCAATACTCGTGATGCGTATTTGTAAAAGGGGAGCAAACGGGAGACCTTCATAGATAGAAAAGGTATGTGCGTAAACTCTGTTCGTTGGTGTTCACCTGCTGAGCAGATGAGGGACCCAAAAGTTACACGGGCATTGGAGGACGTGGTGTTCGGCTAGTGCGTGAAAGAGGGAGCTTTGTCTTGTAGCAGCTTAAACATAATTTCGAGACTTACGCTTGAAAGATAGCTCTTTGTGGCATCTATCGTTGGAGTAGCGTTCAAGCACAGGGGATGCTTCTGTACGTTTTGAGCAAGAAAATTTCCTCTGAAACCGCTTCGCGAAGTCTTCCACAATATGACCAGCGCATTTCCGGGTCTGTATTCTGCAGTCTGTAGAACCTGTTCGAGAGGATGGCAGTTCTGTAGGAAGCACCTGTTATCAAAGTTAGACCTGAAACCTTATCGTTGGAACTTTATATCGGGTAGGCCACGGTTAGCGCCGGAGAACACAAGAGTTGAAGGTCTGCGACACAGCCGCAGCGTCTCCAAAATAAGTCTTTCCTGGTGCCAAAGTAATTTTGCTTCAGGGCAAATAATGGTGGGCTGGCTTGGGGGGCATACGTCTTCCTAGAAAGCAGACGCCTCCACATATGTTCAGAAGAGGCGCACTTAAGAGCATGAATTCGATGCGACGACGCTGTGAGAGGGCCCGTGCTGCTAAGATACCGGAGTGAAAAGGTGTGCTCCAGACGAGTAGGAACCGAGAGTGAGGGCGCCAGACCGTGTGGGACAAATCTTCTTGGAAAAAGGGGCAACAAGAGGCAGCGTCAAAGCTGTGTTTCTGGCCTTCATTGGCACATAGCTTGAGCAAACACGCGTGCTCCCGGTAATGCGTGCACCCAGATGCTGCGTCACTACTACGCACCTCAATTTTGACCAGACGACTTGTGTCTACTATGGACACTGCGCAGCTTCCACTTTGATGGGACGTGGAAGAACTGGTGGCAATTGATCTTTGAAGGCGGATTTTAGAAGGCTGGACGCTGAGAGAGCGTGAGAGCGGGCTTACTGGCAAAAGCCTTCTACGAATATATAGGATAGAAGTGGTATGCATATGGTGTGGTGAGTTCGCGATGAAATAAATGGTGGAGCTTGTTTCGCTGCTTAGGCAAGTCTGAGTGTGCGACCTCCGGCAATGGCAACACGATGTGTTGCAGCGGCGACTGGATAAGAAACTGACAGTTTTGCGGAGACAAAACCTTCACAGGGCTTTAGAAGAAGGTGTGGACGATGGGTCGCGGCTGTTAACGAATATGTAAGTCTCACGTGTTTCATTAGCAGACAGAGATGTTTCCCCCTGTAGCACCCGGAGGATGAGGATGATGGATCGTTGTTTGCACACGCTGGTGCGTTCGCTGGCGACAGCCGCATGCCTCGCCAACTTCTAAAATGTCTGCCGTACGCGCCACGTGATGAAACAACAGTGCTTACTAATCGAAGCCCGCCAGCTGATTCGCTCCAATTGTCCAAACAGATCAATCCCTGCCAGTTTTCGTTTGCAGATAGGTGGATGAAGAAGTCTCTCCGATAGGAATGCCACAAAACAAAATTCGAACTAAAGGGGACAGCACCTGAGGGAGTGCTGTCCCCTTGTGTCCAAAAGCACCGAGGATAATAGATTGCTCAACGGGAGAGACGGTCACTGGAGAATACTGAATTTATATGAGAACACGGACAAGGAGAGAGGTGCGGTTGCGTGGCAGAAGTCCTCAAAAAGCATCATGCCCTTCGGTGACAGAGGGAGCAGAGGTTAACCTGAACACGTTAGATGAAGTACTGTCGAGTTGACTCCAAAACGTGAGCACAACACACGTTTCTCTTGTCCTTCGAATAACGCGCGTGTGGCTGCTCGAGAAAGACCTTCGACTGCGAGCTTGAAAAGATGGAGATGCCGGCAGATCATCCGGACGCTGGAGTCAGCGTCGCACACTGGCACAGTTCGCTGGCGTGATTAATGCTGAGAAAAAGACGTGCAACAGCTAAAGACTGCGTGCCTCGCGTGTTGAACCACAGAAACATTCTAAACACCGGCGGGCTAAAGGCAACGAGGAGCTGTCTGCGACGTTGACGTTCTGGTGAAGATTGTTCACAAGAAATTGTGGGACCGCCTCTGTCCCAACTAAAAAGAGACACTATTAAGTTGGAACACTGACGCTACGGGTCAGAAACATCTCGTACGTACCGCTCGTATGTTGACCACGCATTGTATCTAGGCACTAATCTAGTGGTTTTCAACGTGCGTCTTAATAGATCTTGTGACGAAGGCCGCAACGCTATCTTCAGGCGGATCGCCCCCAGATCTTTTCTGGTATGCCGTTACAAGTTTTCCCGTAGTCTGGGAAGGGGACTAGAAATCTGAGGATATACAGCTGGCTATTCCGTAGGAGTTGAAAGCGATCCCCACAGGACGAGAAGGAAGTCTCGCTTTTAAAAGCGTGTCAATTCTGAAGGATGCGGTTGCCATCCGCTCATTCAAGCTGGTGCGAATAAGGCATCACCAAGACTCTTCAGTTCCATTCCTAGACGCTGGTAAACCACAACTGTTGTCGAGTAATTTGGGCAGCCGCTGTAACTGGGCATAGTGGTCGTGTAGAGAACAAAGACTGATCACACTCTGACTACGACTGTAGTACGCACGACGTGCGTCTGTGCCTCTTGTCTCTGCCGATGTGGTCAGTCGTTACCGGTAAGACTGGGTAACCGATGCACTTTAGGCGCTATATTCTCGCTAGTCACCGTGAAGCCGCCTATTGAGTAATCTTCCCTAATGAGAGGCAGCAGTTTCTGTGGCGATACTCCGTCCCCCTTCTCTTTATGGCAGCGAGGAGCGACTTGGATCCGGGCTTTTTTTGATTTGTGCGTGCGGCTCAGCGTTTACAAAATGTGCAGGTTACGGGGTGTCGGTAAAACCGGCAAGCGCCGGTTCGAGCATGTACGCCCTGATTCAGGATAGGGAATGACCGGTGAGCTCAAAGGTATGAATGGCAGTGCGAGCACCACACAGAGGGCTTGGGAACGTTACGATACATGATATGTGGTCATAAGTCTGCAAGTGTATCTCAGTGGGCTGGTCACGAGTGGAGGTCTATCGCAGGCGAAGAGACGTACATCTGGTGGACCCTTGCGGACTGTCCTGCGAAGCAAAACAAGAGAGTCACATCGAACAAGAGCTCCCGGCACTGCCTGTTCTCTTCATGCAAAAGTCTTTTAGTCGCAGTCGACTTTAGATCTTCGGTGTGTGAAACGGACCCGCCAGCTTGAGCGTAGCGCGCTGGCTTGAAGGCAGCACACGAAAGATGGACTGCGTAGCGGTGGCGTCACACAGACGAGTAAGCGTCTTGGTGGCTGTGGGTCGAGCTTCTAAAGGCCTTTGTAAGCTTGGGGCTCTCGTTGCCACTGTTGACGAAGTGATGAACCAGCTATTCTCGTCCAGGAAGATTCGGCATCACGAGTAGAGAGCACTTGGCTGGCTGGTCCGCATAGTGGGCGCTCGCAGCACCAGCTGCTACTTTCTCATTACCCTGCTAATAAATGTTCTTCAGATAACCTGAGCACTGTGTGTCAAATTTCAATTCATCTGCCGTCTCGGATAAGCCTGACTGTAGGTTGTGCAGTCTGCTCTCTCTAGTAGGTAAGACTGAGAACTGCCGACTGCCCGTGATGACGCTTGCTGCATCTGCATTCTCCATTTTACTTTTTTATGCGTTTCTGTAGACGTGCAGTTGCCGAAGGAAGGGGGGATTCCAAACTCGTCCCTTACTACGAAAAGAAGTGGCTATAGCTCAGCACCTTAAGTAGCGAGGTTTCCTGTTGGTAAATGACATCAGCCAAAGGTGTGCGTTTTTCTCCGCTCTCTTCTTCTCGCGTTCTTACTGAGATATGACTAGTACACGGAACGACACGGGAATCAAGTGAAAGTCAAGCATTCCACTCTACACGGGCGACGCACAATTCTACACTCGCTACCTGTTCTCTCGAACCGTTGTACCTTCACTGAGCCAGAAAAATGGAACTAATTTGCTTCTTGAGCAGGGCACCCGGACTGAGTTGTGGCCCCCGCGCCACCGGCGAGATGCGGCAGGCATAAGTCCTTTGTCCGTACAGCTGAATGCCAGGCGGAGCTATAATCATGGTCGATCACAGCGAAATAAGGAATTGGGGGCTGGTTAGGCGACTGGAATGAGGGAGAGCGCCGGAAACGTTAGGCATCACTTTAAGTGCAGTGAAAACAGACGTACGAGTTCATCGACGGTTTCTGAATTATAACGACTGTTTCGCTCTATACGTGTGATGTGCGCGGTGGGCTTTACAACTGCTGCTTTTGTCGACGTTTGTGCGAATCGAGGGTTTTCCTGCGAACGTGGTGGCGAGAAAAGGGACGCACTCACGCGGAAGTGGAGCGGTCTCACGTCACGGAGTGCGATAAACTGGGAAGCAAATGCGAAACTCGTAGTCAGTGTCTTTCGCAGACGACGATGCGGGGCCGGCCAAAGAGCACAGCACACTCAGTGAATTACGTTCACCCTTCCTGCACCTCAAGTAGCGACACTCAACTGCAGTTCAGGCACTCCTCGGTAATTTCTTCCCGCGCGGCACTCCCTGCAGCATACACGTACTCCCCAACTGTGCCGGCCGGCTCTTCTCATCTCGCTGCAGGTTATAACGTGAACGTCGCGGCGTCGCACCTGTTCGACGCGTACCAACTCCCTGCTGCTCCTCCCTCTCCCCCTGCTTTACCTGCAGCGCAGACAGGCGCGGGTTTGCACGGCAAAAAACCTGCTGCTACCGTTTCCCACTCTTCCGTTGCCCCCTCTCCTCCTTGCTGCTATACACACCCTTCCTCGGTTGACTTTTCCCAAGCATGCAGCGTGCCTTCCAGCAATCGCCTGCAGCTGCCAGTCTCTGCAGCCCGACAGAAGGACTTGCCGTCGCCGCCTCCAATGCACCTGCGAAGATCCACACCCGGCGAGCAGCAGCAGCAGCAGCACACCGTCCGAGGTCATTCAAATGCAGTGGTTTCCCTGCATTTCTCCTCCGATGGCGCTTTGTTACTGTCCGCTTCGCGAGACAAGGCTGTGAAACTTTGGAAAAATCCTTCCCTTGACTTTCTTGCAGCGTTCACTGGGCATACTAACTGGGTGTGCTGCGCCCGCTTTGCTCCTGTATCTGCTGCTGCACCTGTAACATTCGCTTCTTGTGCAGAGGATCGCACTGTGAGGATTTGGAACGCGGAGAGAAAAGTCCCTGTGTTGTTGTTCCGACTCTGCGAAAGCTTCCAGAGCACCAGCGCCGCCACTCTGTGCGGCAGTCTCGGCAACAGTAACCTTTGCAACAGCACAAGCAACCATAGGACATGGGGTAGCTTAGCGGCCACAGGCGCTTCAACAAGCAGCAACAAATTCGGACCGTGTCTGAAATCTTGTCGCTTTATATTCGGAGGAGCTTCGGTCCTAGCAGGCGGGAGCAGCGACGGCACAGTTACCCTCTGGGATGTGCGACAGGAACCCAAGGCTCCTAGTCAATTCTACAATGCGTCGTGGCTACACAGTGCCCCACTTTATAGTACAGCTTCTCGCCCCGGGAGTGCAGGGGGTACCTCTTCCTCTTTTGGTGGCGGATTTAGTCCAGCCAGCAGTTCTCTTGTATGTGACATTGACAGGAAAGGAGCGGTGAAAAAGGCTGGTATCTCTTACCTCGATACCACTCCAGAGGGAAGCTCGTTGCTGGCGCTGTCTACGTCTGGCGTTGCCCACCTTATCGATCTTCGATACAACAAACCACTCTTTTCAGTAAGCCACACCAAAACCACTATGGTCTCTCACGCTGCTCCCCTCGTCGCGCGCGGCAAAAAAGCCAAACCTACTCATTCCCATAAGCAGAATAACATCCATTGGAGCATGCCATTACAGGGAGCATCCCACGAGAGGACGATTTCTCAACATGTTGCTGCTGTAGCTGCGCAGTCTGCAGCAGCTGCGACTCCTCCTCGCACCGCTGTTGGACACGCTGCTGCTACACCTTCTGCTGAGGCTTCTGCATTCGCCCACGTTGCTGCTGATGCTGACAGTGCGACTCTCTCCAGACAGCAGCAGCAGCGTCAGAAGCGAACCACAGCAGTCATAACAGCGGCAAGCTTCGGACCCGTGCTGAAGAAATATGAGAGTCTCTCTCAACTGCAGCAACAGCAAGTGCTCGCAACCGCAGACGCAGAAGGAAGAGTCGTTATATGGCGTTGGGATATGGCATCTCCTCTGGTGCTCTATCAACAGGAGCCCAAAGCAATAGCAGCAGCAGCAGAGTTTTGCATGCACGAGCATGCAGCCGACCCATATCCTGCAGTCTGCTCCACGTACTCGGCGGACAATTTTGACTCGTACTTGTCTCAGAAAATGGCAAAGGCCAGCGTGCAGCCCTGCGTGTTTGTGGAGGAGGAAACCCGTGCAACTGAAGCAGATTACGTGGGAGGGACCTCTTGTAGACACACAGCAGAAAATTACAGCCTTCTAGATCTTGCTGGCGAGGGAGCGTAGACGCGGGCCGTCGCAGGTGTGGGGGAAGACCAGTGGGAATCTTCCAAGACGCTCGTGAGACCTTGTACGCAGATTTGTCCTTTGGACGTTGTGCACAACGAGGAGCACTAGCTGGTGCCTGCCCCACCGAGAAGTTTACCATGTGTTCACTTACGCGGTACGAGCACATCAGCAGCTGCAGCGTCAAAGCGGGAGAAGCAACGAGGCGGCGGCAAGGCAGCAGCAACAACAGGAGCAATGGTGCAGCATTAAGATATCAAGAGCAGCACGCCAGCAGCAATAGCAGCAGCAGCGCGCAAGCAGCAGAGACAGAAAAGCACTATAGATGACGAAACTGTGAATACAGTCGATATTTTGACTGCTCTTGCCTGGGTGGCACGTCTTACCGACCAGGGAGAGTCCATTGCTTCCGTTGAAAGATTTTGAACGATGAGGGAGACAGAACGGCAAAGATTCGGAAGGCTAGCAGTCTACGGTGGGGAAGGCGCTTCGTCACACCTAGCCTGAACAGTGATGAAAAATGGCAGCAGCCGCGGCGGCCGATGCCAAGAAAGACCTATTGTCTACGACAGGAAGTGTAGTTCTGGATATTAAGTTGTGGATGCTACGTGTGCACAAATACCAGGAAACATGCATGGGAGATTTTGCCCGCCCGATACTAGAAAAGGTGACTTCGGGGTTTCGGCGTGTTACGCTGATTGTGAGGGAGTTGTGGTTGAGAGCGTAGAGGAGCAGAGCCTCTGCGCTGTATGGACGGTACAGTTTGTTTATGTGCGACTATACAAATTAGGGCTAGGAGACAGGAAGAGAAACGTATAAAGGAGGGAAAGGAAGAAAGTAAGCAGTTCTCACTGTAGGAGAAGGAAGAGAGAGGTGCACGTAGGGTACTCTTCCCTATACACTCGTGGGAGAGAGGAACAAAACGGCGCACACTGAAAAACCTGCGGATTTTTTACACGTAGAGAAGTAAGTATATACCTTGTGGACGTACATGTATATATATATACATATGTATATGTTGATATAAACGTGAGCATACAAATATGTATGGGGACCTATATGCCACGGTAGATTTGTACGTCTGTGTCGACGTACTACGTACGAGGGAGCACACGCAAGTAAAGTGAGTCCCACTGGATAACGGTGCATGACTTCACACGCATTCAAGTGTTAAACGACATTCAGGTACACAACAGTAGAGACACGTTAAAACAACCAGCGTGTTCACGATCTGCATGTCAAAGTATTCTGGAGAAGAACGTGTATACATGTAAGCTTGTGTCTGCAGAGGAGCATGGGGCGCATCAGTTTCTGTATATGCACAGTCCTATGGAGGTACAGCTGGAGAACACACGAGTATATTGATGCTGGAAATATTCGTACGGGAAGAATCTTTCAAATAATTAAGGCTTTTGATACAGGAAAGACACACACTTGGGTGTTCATGATGATATACCTATTCAAGGACCGATACATGCTTTCGTGTCATTTTAACATGTACAGCACTGTGTAAGTATAGCCACGGGATTCCTTCCCCATCACGGTGAGCACACTTACGTAATCGCGCGGAAAAAATTTGCAAAGATACGCGTGTGTGCGCAATTGCTATGTGATCCTAGAAATCTACCGTTTAACCTGAACGATCGGCGCACAAGTATGTACGAATCTTCTCACGAATATATATCCTGCTGCAGCGAAAGAAGCACACGTACAAGGAGTGCACGGAGGCCAGGTGCAAAGCACACACCTGTTTCATCGTGCGTAAAACAATGCTTTTTGAGACAGTAGATAAGATTTTTACAGAGAAAACCAAAGGGAAGTGCAATGGTGCTGACGCGAGGATGAATATAGAAGCACTTTGGGCGGCGTTTTCATTTCAAGAAAAGCTAACAAGGATTGCAAGCGCCAGTACAGGCTTCAGTGGAGACGCAGACGGTTGCCGGGTGCACACTTGTGACTACACGTATACGTAGAGAGAGAGAGAAAGAGGGAATATGTGTACAAGTACAGAGAGTATCACTCCATGCGTATACGTACACGAGATGAGAGGTAGACGGCTTGCGGATGTATCGGTGCAGGTGTACGGGGAAACGGCTGATGTGATTAACTGTCCCTTTTCGTTGATGGCTGTGTGTTTAATTGTTTGTGTCATGTTCAACAAAAAGTAACTCCGCAGTATAACGCAATCCTGGCGTGAAATATGTGGAGAAAATATATATATATATAGTAGCAGTCTACACATCAGAATATTTTACAGCTACTATGCATCTGATAGTCATCACCACGGTGCCTGAAGTGGATGAGGGCAGGAAGGGTTTCGCTTTAGAATGTTTAGTTTCGCTTGATAGCCTCAATGCAAGTTTCTGCCTCTACATGCAAAGTTTGGGGAGAGAAGTACGACGTTTGGGAACACGTTGACCTAGATGCAGATATAGTTCATAGATATGGCCCTACGGAGGCCACCTGGTGAGACGCGTGTGTTTGAGTACGCAGCACGGCCCTGGACGCCATTAGGTGTGAATGCGCGGTGGTCAGGCTTGTGAAACTGAACGGTACTACGCAGAGTATGCGCAGTCATATATGAGAGCTTTGTTTGACGGTAGTGGCATGTAACGGGTAAATTCGACTGCAGTTTCCGATATAAGCGCTTGGAATCATGTTTGTGGAAAGACAACCTGCTTTCAAGCGCATAGAAGAAATGCGCTACCTTGCACAGGAGTGCCGTGACACGCAAGTGGTTGTAGACGGTCGTGGAAAAGTGTACACTGTTACGTTGAAACATACCTTATCTGGATAAAAATATGTGCTTGTACATATGTGAAATTTACGTCTCTGCACACGTCGTTGTGAGTGTGTAGATGCGGAGTGCATAGCTGTGTTGGTGTCCGGATGTCTGAAATCCATAGGTACGTGTGGAGGCGCCTGAAACGAATGTATCTAATTTCGTTGAGGGATCACGTACGAGTGGTCCTGCGCATGCGTGTAAAAGCGGGTGACAAGTGATCTAATGCCGGATGGGAGTAGAGGCATCTATGTGCAGAACACAGATGCACCTGCGTTGCCGGGGATATGTGTACCGACAGATGTTTGTAAAGAAGTATGTTGTAAGCTTATTCACCTGCAGCAGAGTGGAAACTGCTGCATAAACGTGCACGAGGAGACCATCTTAAGGGATGCGTAAAGCTCTCTCGTGGAGTCCGGAGAGAGAGCGTGGGCAAGGTACAAAAGGAGGGTTCCTGCGCTTCCTCCGTCAGACGCTGCTATCTTCAACAACGGAGCGTGGGGTGATAAAAGGCTGGACACGTCCAGTGGTGGACGCGACCTCGTTGCTGGCAGACGTTCGTTCTTCGGCGATGGATCGCTGAAGGCTTTTTTCCCCCCTGTAAAAGGATGGCTTGTGACGGGTTGCACGCGCTGCCAGCGGGGCAAACGTTGGTGTGCAGGCGCTGAAGGGACGACAAGAAATGCATAAACGGGTCTTCGTGAGATGTACGACGTGCCACGCACGTCAGCTACGGAGAATCTCAGTGCCACTTACAGTGTATGCTCAAATACGTAAAACTCAAGAAAGACCGTTGCATACATGCAGTGCACCTCTGTATTCGTGAATATACTTACGTACCTGTGCGGCCGACAAATACAAATGACGGTGGTGGTCTTATAGTTGGTATTGTACCGGTGAGAAACACAACATGGCGGTACTGGTCAAAGTGGTGGTGACTGAGAGTAACAGTCCGGTTTGCATATGTAGGAGTAGTTGTAGCGCAGTGGTAAAAGGAGGTGAATGCTATCTGTGGTGGAATGGCCTACAGTCATGTGGTGATTGTGCCGGTATAGAACGCGTTGCGTCGCCGTAGTGGTTATCGGTTGTTCTGCGTGCAGCTCTTGTCTTCACATCCAGTGTTGAGCGTCACACTGCGTACGTGTACGTCCCCCTGTTCACAACTGTGTGCGGAGTTGCTTTGCGAGCCTGCAAAATCGATTCTCCTTTGCATTTCATGCGTCTCTTCTCCTTGTAGACGGGTATGTAAGTAATTCTTGAAGAGTCCTGCATGTAAGTACGGTTTGCATCGGAGGCGTACAGAATCTGACGTCCACGTCAGTTTGTGCAGCTCGCTGCATCTGCCTCTTCTGGCGAGACACGTCCCCAGATTGGAAGTGTGCACTGCTGTGAACACTTTCCAGCACGCGGAATTGGATAATGACGTGCTTTTTTGCGTGTTTTTGCACGCTGGAGCATCTGGCGGCCACTCCATTCGAAACATGTGAAGAAACTGGGGTGCCAGCGCAGCGCGAAGATTAGCTCCTGGTTTCACGACACTCCTTCACACTGGAGCTGTCGGCGCCCTTTGAAAGTGACAGTTGATGTGCACACATGTAGAAGTCAGACAGAGAGACAGAGGCACGTTCGGCTGCGTAGTCGGGGCGCACCGTAGACAGGTGCAGAGCAAAGTAGCCGGGGTATCGCGTGCTGTCCTTTGCTACCACGAGGTTTCGCTGCAGAGCCACGCTAGCACACCCCACGTGATTGCTAGGAAGTAGCTCGTATTGACATGTTGTAAGCCATTATGATTAATGGGCACTTATTGTACTGCGTATCACGCTAGCATTATCGCTTAGAACACAACTGACACAGAGTTATACAGACGTCACGGGATCTGACACAACAGTAGTAACCCTGCTTTCACTCTACAGCCAGTACGTATTGGGCCAGATTCGCTTGCGGTGCAGCAGCACAGAGAGTTCCACCATGCTGTTTTCTTCAGCAGCACCATTCGGTGGTCACGCGTCCACGGGGATAAGTCCTCCACCTTGTCCGCTGTGCACGCTCGTTAGGAACTAAACCTCCCACAGATCACAAGCGCATATATATATATACATATATATATACATATATATATACATATATATACATATATACATCGATAGAGCGTGTTACATGACGTGTCGCCCTTCGAGCAGATATCCACGTCTAGTACACGAGACTGCTACGCAAGCCTCATGTACTTCCGCAAACTCTGGTGCGTACATGCTACACAACGTTGATGGACGTCTGCCTGTAATAGAGGCTTCTTCCAGCAGCGCAGTTCCCACATACTCTCAGGCGCACTAACAGTCCGTGTCAATGCTGCGCAGGTCCTGACTGATATTGCCTCCCCGTGCGGTGCTTCACACGTAAATGCCTGCAGCACAAGGCTGCCTGTACGGCTATGGCGTAGGAGCAAAGAACTTTTGCAAAGACAGAGGCAGGACGAAAAGAAAGGACACTCCTGCGGCGTTGAATGAAAGAGTCAGACAGACGGTGGCGTGCCGAGACGCCGTGGGGCAGGAAAAACTACACTGCGTGAAGGTAGACTTACGACGCCGGTATGTGTCGTCAAAAGAAAGATGCACCCGGTTCTAACAAGCGAAGTGAAGGAGAGCTGCCCACTGCACGAAAGCACATCCTCCGTGACGCAGAAACAGTTCACCAGCAACAGTGGCTTGTCAACCGTCTTTAGAGGACGAAATTGTCAGTGTCATTACCACTGACAATTCACGCGCGTATATTTTATCCAAACGTGGCTTGGCGAATTCCAACGGCGACAACGACTGAAATACGGCGCCCTCTCAACATACCAGAGAACTGTACGCATATATATATATATAGATATAAATAGACAGATATACCGTATCGTATACATGCATATGTTGACGAGCATAGATACGATCGTTACACGGTCTCGCTTTGCGCCCTTTCATAGATTCTCACATGCAAACATGCTTGTGTAGTTCTATACCCTGCAGTTGTAACAATACGGTGTAGCAGATAGACAGCAGATGTAGCAGCAGCAGTAGCTACGCCAGCGGCACAACAGTTGCTGCAGCAGCACCAAGCGGGCAACTTCAGAGAAGGAGCAGCCGAAGCGTGGCAGCAGCAACACGAAGGCAACGACACTAGCGGCACCAGTGTGGCAGCAAGCCAAAGCGCAACGACAGTGGCAACAAGAGCAGCACGTACAGCAGCAGTAACAACGCTGACAGGAGTGGCAGTAACGCCAGCAGCAGTAACGGCGGAACAGCGAGACCAGCAGCAACACGGGCAACCAAAGCAGCAGCCGCGTGGCGTCTACTTCGCTTGGGAGTGCGTCAGCAGCGCTGCACACATCAAATTGGCGGTGTGCGGGAACATGTCCAGCGGCTGAATGTACCTGAGCGTGTACCTGTTCAAAGGAGAAAGAAGACGACAGAGGCAACAGCAACGTAGCGAGCGCAATATGCCTGCACCCTCATCAGTTTTTCTAGTTTTCAAAGCGTGAACTCGACTCCTACACTCCGCGAAGCGATCAAAGAGTCACACTTGTACCACTGCATGTAGGACTCGGTACAAGAGTAAGAAGCTGGAATCAAGGAAGACCAAACATATACATTACTGACAGACGCCAGAGAACGAATGGACACAGAAACACTGCGCTGGCCTACTTTTCGACGTGGAAAAAAAGTCCAGCATCCCTGCGTTAGTCTCTCCAGTACGTATCAGCGCCGAAGGGGCAGCAGCAGGCTTCCGCAGCAGCAGCAGCAGGAACAGCCGGTGCGCAGTCTCTAGAGGCCGGTGCTGAAGCAACATCATCGTGTACACAAAGTTTCACGTGGGCAGCAGCACGAATGAAGAGGAGGGCTTCCGGTGGTTGTGCGCGGTCCTAAAGTGAAAACGAAAAAGGAAAATGAGACGAAATGCCTGTCCTCCGTGCACCTACACCCGGCACAACGTGGGATTGGCCAGCAGTCTGCGTACGCTTGATTGTCACTGGGAGCAGGCGCAAAACGTAAAGTGCGTCACGCCTGTGTGCGCCTCCAGTGGCGTGCAGCATAAGGAAAACGAAAACGAGCAAGCTTACGCAATTCAAAAATGCAACAAGAGAGAATAGGAAATTCTTTCGTTGAACCGCTGCTCGACGGGCACACCAAGAAAAAAGTGCGCGCCTTGCACATGGAATATTTGCCAGCGGTACAGCCGTGTCACGATACCCGTGACACGACGATAGCAGTCCTTTCTTGCACAAGAAGAGGCAAGTCAAGACGCGCACGTAAAGAACGAGACTGACAGAGGCTGCGTGAAACAACTGCAGGGATGCCGACGTACGTGTATGTCTTCGTAGCACTCCCCTACAATTATATCCATCTGCCCGGCTGGACACACATATACATATATATATATATATATGCTGCGTTGGTTCAACCGGAAAAGGCCTGGATACATCAAAGAGTGGAAGAAACTCTCACGAATTAGTCAGCACGGCTATCAGCACCGTTGTCAGTACATGAAGGCAAGGCGTGCAGCATTCACAGCTCACCAGTACACACGTATATGTGTTCGTATTTGTAAATACTTCTAATTTTCTACGTATGTCTCGCTCAGGCACGTACACGTAGATCGGTGCGTCTTAGGCGAAAACACGAGATACAACTCGCGCGACGGTCCAGACGCGTGTGAAGTCCTGCACAGGCCAACTTCGCTAACGAGCGGCGCGTGCAAACTTGTCAAGCAACGAGAACATATTTTCAACGGGTGAACAAACATACCTGGGGAAATTTGAGCAACCGCCAGGCGTACGTATATGTGTGCGCATATTACAGAGCAGGTGTGGACTTGACATTGACGTATATATATATATATAGTGATTACGTGCGTATGCTTATATATACGTGTCTGGGTATATGTGTGTATGTGGAAGGCGTCTGGATACGTGCGCAGGGAGGAAAGAGCCGCGTACCCCAGGTATGCGAGGGGGGAAATATCTCGGAGCATGGAAGGCGGGTAACGGGAGAGGTAAATTATTTTGGGGATGGAAACTCGACGCAGCCATGCCCGCAGCGCCTGCAGCACGGTACAAAACAGAGACGAACGACAAATGGAAATTCATTCAAGCATTTGATGTGTTCTACAAAAGAAGAGATACGCCTGTGGGTCTCCACAGTATGTACGTGTCTGTAGACCTGTGTGGATCGACGTCCTTTTGCTCACCGCAAAACATATACGTAGACGCGCATATACGTGCACGCATACACATACATACATACATACACGCATACACCTACACATATGTAGGTGTGTGTATATACATATCTATCTTTCCACAGACCCCGGTAGCCGGATAAACGACCTGCAGTCTCTGAATCTGCGCACGCGCGTTTGTTGTGCGCGCCTCGGCACTAGCGTACTACTACTGTGTCTACACACTCGTTTGGTTGTGTGCATGCATGCGCAGGAAGGGCACAACGGGGAGCACGAGTTAGACCGGGAAAAAACTGGGGATTTCGTGCTCTTATACTAGATACGCCGGGCCGTACCGAGACAGGAAACTTCCACAGCTCCTTGGTCTTTGTCACGTGTACAGACAAACACACACACACACACACACACTTATGTGTATACGTTTCTGCGGCGTACGTACACCTCACTCTATTAGGTCAGTCTTCATCTTGCTCATCCAAAGTACCGCCACCCAGACCCCTTCATTGTGTCATACACACCATCAGATGCCTGCACATCAAAGCTTCTTCCATTCGCCACTTCCTACCTGTGTTCTCAAGCTCAGATGCCAACGTGCGTCGAGCCTGTGCCGCATCCAGTTTGGTGCAGAGCGACGACTGCGTTACACACGTCTGGCATGTGCTGAGTCAAGTTTCACAAGTGTAACGTATACTCAGGCGTATGGAAGCCAGTGCAAATGTCCACCGGTTCGTGTACTTCATGCGTGTACGTATGTGCCAGCAGGCAGGCACGAGTGTGAAATGTGGTCGCCCAGAGCTGTGTACGCAGGCGGTAATAGTCCTTTAGCTCGCTGAGTGAGATGCTGAAGAATGTTTCGAGTAAGCGAACCTTCTCGCAGCCAAGACGTGAAGGCTGCAGCAGCAGCAAATCAGGAGGTGCCACAGGTCGCAGAAAATGAAGTTGTGAACCCTTCTGCTCTGGTGGCCTTTCAGCAAAGTCGCTATCATCAGCTTCCGGTGGAGCGTGATCAGTCCTCCACACTGATGCTACTGATGCTTCTTTCACTGCTCCTCGTGTTGTCGCTCCTGCTCTTCCTGCCGCTGCTGCTGTTGCGCCTCCGTTTCCTCCCGCTGTTGCTGCGCCGTCTCTCGGCACGTCCGCAGTCTCTGTTGCGGCTGTCCACACATCTGTTTCCTCGTCCCACAGAGTAGCAGGTCGCTCTCCTGGTCGCGCGCGCGTATCGGAAAAGCGTCACAGGCACACGCGCACGCAGATTGCGCACGTGAGAGCTGCGGCACGTTGTTGTCCACGCGCCAGATTCTTCCCCAACAACACCAGTGACAGCAGACACGGGTCCAGCACAGCAGCCGCTACAGCATTTGCAGTTGTCACCTACGGCAGAGATGTGCGCGTCGAAGAGCGTCAGCAGACGTCTATGTGCAACACCGTTATCATCCGCACACAGTCGGTGCTCGTACGGAGGGGCACCGGCTGCAGAAGCGTGCGTAGAAAAGCAGGTACAGCTGCGTACTTCCCGACAGGGCTAGACACAGAAAATCGGCACCTGCTCCACGTGCGCGTGTCCACCAGTGTGGTCACATCCGTGCAAGCGTCTGCAATCGAGCTGCGGCGGGCATCACGATTTTCACAGCGAACAGCTGCAGCTGCTGGTGTACACGTCAACAAGAGCAGCTACATGCGTGTGACCAGCAGCCAGTTGTGGCCCCCGCGTATTACTACAACAGCCCCAGCCGCTGCATAGTCTTATCGTCGACAGGCGCTGTAATGGCGACCGCACATATCCACCCGTGGACGATCAGCAACAGCCAGTGCCCCCTGCGACACCGAGCTGCAGCGTTCTCTCGACACCCAACGTACGCCTACAGAGATATCCACAGGTGCAAGCCTTTTTCGCACGGGCAGCCGAGGGAAACGACGGCGCATACAGTATCAGAAAAAAGAGGTGACACGTTTTTACTGTCAGTAGCCGGACACCGGTAAGAGCAGCTGCAGACGTCGGACTGTCGGGGACGCACGGAGTAGCGTGCCTTCAACAGCAAAAGTGACGGCTTGCATGTGTGAGCAGCTGCTTGTCAAAAACGCACAGCTCCTGCCTCTGCGTCGCTGCCCAGTACGAGGAACGTTTGGAAGCTCTCTTCTCTGTTCTGCTACAGCACAACGAAGCGCCGCCGAAGCGCCTTCCCCGGCGAGTCAGCCACAAACGCCCGCAGCCGCTTCCCCAAACCTGTAGGTACTGGTCTGTCTACCGAAGACGGCCCGTTCAGATAGATATGCGTATGAGTCTGGAGCCTTCTCCAGGTCCCTACCGGCTACGAGATTCGTTGAGGAAACGTCCCTATACATATATGTATACATACATGGTTATCCGTTATATACATGTGTATGTGTACTGTGCAACCCACACGTTCGTCTGCTCCTCTTCTTCAAAAATTTTTTCTCTGCAACGCAGGCCTGCGTTTTCTCCAGTGACTACTGCAGCCTACTGCGGAAAGGTGCACCGGCGTCGTGTTCCTCTTCATGCCACTGGGTCGTCTCCTCCTCTTCCTCCAGCAGCAGCAGCGCCTCCTGTGCAAGAGCTTCTTGCCTCTTTTTGTCTGCCTTTTTGATTACCGCTGCGTCCGCCAGAGTGGGTGGAATTCCCCATCTACGGAAAATACGCCTGCCTGCAGCAGCAGGCTCCATCTGCACCAAACAGCAACAGAACTCACAAAGAGACTGCAGCAGCAGCAGCAGCAGGAAGCCTCAGCCGCACAGTGCTGCAGCTGCAGATTCTACACCAGAAATAGCTGCAGCAATGTCCATTGCCAAAAGCAAGCAGGACAAGATCCCCTGCAGCTACGAGGAGCAGCAGCAAACTCCATCAGATCAACGGCGGATGCAACGAATCTAACCGCAGCAGCAGCGGCAGAACCGACGCAGCGCCAGCAACAGAAAAAACGTAGCAGTAGCACCAGATCGCACGAGGCGTCTGCTCCAGACTCCAGGCAGCAGAACAGGAGATCCCGCACCATGCGGCTGCACCAGGCGCTTTCCAGCAATAACACCAACAGCTGTTTAGTCCCACGGTAGCGGCGGCAGCAGCGAAAGCCTACACACCTGCCGGGGACTCAGCGAGCAGGACGGTGGCAGCATCAGCAGAGTTAACCGCGCAGCAGCGCAGCCGGGAGAGGAGCACAGCGGGAACAAACTAGAGACTACAGGGAGCGCGCTCGACGTAGAGAAAAGGGAGGGCATCACTCGAAAAAAGAGACGAAGAGTCTGGTAGGACCCGCGTGCCGGACGTGTTTTGTTAAGATTCCCTCCACGTACCCCCATATTAATGTACACAAGCATACATATGTATGTATGTTTTAGAAGTAGAAAAGCATGCCCAAGGATCGGAACCTGGATGCTGCTTCAGAATTCGGCTACAGCAGCCACTGCGTGGAGCGAAGACTCACTAACTCGGCTGGCGACCTGGCGCTCCTGCTGCTAGTAGTGATATTCCTGTTGCTGCTGCTGCTGCTGAGGCCAAGGAGTTGCTGCTGCAGCCCTGCTGCTTCCTCTTCGGTGTCCCACGAGTTCTTTGTCCGCGAAGCAGGCAGCGCTGCTGCAAGGGCACGCAGCGTGTGCCTAGAGGGACGAGGATCGGGAGAAGAAGAAGAAGATCAACAACTAGAAGAGAGAAGGGGATGTAAGTAAGATGCGAACGAAAAGGAGGATGGAGCGAAGTTGACAGTCGGAGCGACAGAGAAGAAGAATGTGTCGCAGAAAAAGGAGAAAGGGACTGGGAGAAAGACTAGGTGCATGTGTGCGTAGGTGTGTGTACAGGTGGATGTGTGTACAGGGCTACGCAGAAGTAGCTGTGATTTGACGAAGAAAAGCGAGGAGGGAAGAAAAAAAACTTCTAAGGTGGACGGGAAGGAAGGAAAGTAGAAAGCGATATACGGGAAGATAATGGGAGGGGCTACAGGAAGAAGGATGTCGAACCGAACGTGTGACTGAAGCACATCGCAGAGGTGGATGAAGAAAGGACGGAGAATCAGTAAACAAGGCACAGGAGAGGGAGCATGAAGAAGACGGGAAGATAACAAAGACAGAACGCGAGGAAGGGGGAAAGGCGAAGAAGAAGGCGAGAGACGAAGTGAAACAGTGAATAAGAAAGAAAGGAAGAAGAAGAGGAAGAAGAAGAAGAAAAAGGAAAGATAGAACGAAACAGACGGAGAGAGGAAGAAAAACGACAAGCGGAGGAGAGCAAGCATATTACGAAAGAGGAAGAATGAAGTAGAGAAGACACGTCCAAAGCTGTAAATGACAGATACTAGAGAACAGCAGAACAGGCGAGAAGGAGAACAAAAGGAAATAGAAGGGAGGTCAGAATAAGAAGAAAGGAGTTCTATGAGAGAAGACAGAGACGATTTGAAAAGGGAATAGGCGAATTACGCAGAAGGAGCGGTTGGAGCTGCAGAAACAGGGATGCAGGGAAAGAAAGGAAAAGGCGCAGAGAGCGGCGCCAAGGAGAGAGAAGACGGAAGAGCACAAAGAAGCAGAAGGCTGGGAAGGGGTCAGGACATGACAAAAAGAGGAGAGAAAAGGAAAAGGAAAGGTAGAAAGACAGAATTGAAAGGGGCAGACAACTGGACGGTACGCCCAGAAGAGAAGAAAGACGGACGCAAAGCAGAAGTAAGGGAAGAAGAAGTCGCCGCGAAAGAGGGCAAGAAGAGAAAGCTCAAAAAGGTACAGAGAGTTCACTCTCTCCAGCACTGCGCCCAGCCTCGCATTTTCACTTTTATCTCTCTTCTATCTCTTTTCTCTGCGTTGTCCCCGCTCTCTCTCTTTATCTCTCTCTCACTCGAAGAAGACGCTACACACTTCTTCGTGCACGAGGAAGCCTATTGCTAGAGCTGTATACCGGGACCTGCGGACACCTCAAATACGTGTATGTGTACAAACTTCTGTGTTGATGTGTAGGCGTACACACACAAGCATGAGGGAGGTGCAGGCCTTTGTGGTCGAGCCAAACGCCGTTGCAACTTCACTCTATCGTAGACACGGACGTGCACGTACACACCGGTGCCCCTTCATATACTAAGCCCTGCGGATACCCCACAACGTACCTGCAGCTGCCTGCACACATGTACACACACAGATAGGTTCCTCCTGCTACAGGTGATTACGCGGGCATCAATATATATACGTCTGTGAAGCAATAATATCAAGCTAACTGGTATACTTCCCCAATGTGCGTGTATCGTTCTATACGTATATATATGTATACATATGTGCGGACGTGCACGTGTGCGAACGTACGCGTAAACAACTTCAGTCGAGTCCGCTTGTGTGCACGAATGCGTAGGACACGTTCATGCTGCATACACATATGAGCTGACACGCAGGTGTGGCCAACCCTCGGCATGCAGGGTGAAGAAAGTCGCAGGACAACGGACCTGCAGGAGAGCTCTGCGAGGTGAGCGGTTGCGTTTCTGCGGTCGTTTTCTTCAAAATTTGCGCGCATCTCGGCAACGTTTTCTGCACGGGGGTCGAAGGCGAAGACCTGCGGCGGCAGAAGCGGCGAAGAAGTGCAAGAGAAAGGAAAGCAGGAAGCAGAGAAGAACGAGGAAGAGGACGAACGTGGGATGTGCGAAATACGAAGAATGGCGGGCAAAAGGGAAGGCACGAGTAAAGGACGCGAAAAAGAAAGAACAGCAGAAAAGGAGAATAGAAAGGATAAGACGACGAACGACCAAAACAAGGCAGCATTCACAAGCACCCTCCACAACGCACCAGCAAAGAGGACGTGGGAACGGAAAGAAAACAAGATGGAGAACAGTAAGAAGACGAGAAACACGAGGTAGGGAAGAAAAAGAAGAAGAGGAAGGGCGAAGAAGTAAGGAAGAGAAGGAGGGAAACGAAGCAGGGAAGAGAAGAAAGAGAAAATGAACGACTAGGCGAATGGACTGCAGCACAGGGAGAAGAGAGAAACAGAAACGCAAGGACACGGGACGCGAAGAGAAATAAGTGGAGACGATCAAAGAAACAAGAAAAAAGATGAATGGGGAGAAGTACGGGAGGAAGGGCGGCACACAGGAAAGGAAGGAAAAGAAGAAGACGAACAAAGAAGGACGACGTACGGGAGAAGAGGTGACCCTGAAGAGGTAGCTGAGGAAGAGGCAGGTGAGGAAGAGGCAGGTGAGGAAGAGGCAGGTGAGGATAAAAGAGAGAAGGAGAGGAAGAAAAGAGCGGAGTGCAGGAAAGGAAGAAACAGTCGAGTGGGGGATGTCGCCGTCGCGAAGAAATGCTGCAAAACATTTCCAGCACCGCAGCCCCCCCACCGCCCCGCGTCCGATTGAGAGTTTTTCAGCAGCCGTCTACTCCCGTGTTTGTTCAACAACAGATCCCTTTGAACTCTGAAAGAGTTTTCCGCATGTGCACTTATTCGTCTGGAGAGCACTCGGCGGAAGTAAGAAAACTTCTGTGTCCAGATCCATCCCTCTTCGGAGATGAGACTATATGTCTGCATATTTGTATATATATCTCGTACGCACAGAAGACGATGGCGCAGAGACAGAAACAGCAGCTCTGTCAAGAGAACAAGGCAGTCTGCGATTATCCCAACCAGGGACTTGGATGTCTCACCCACAAAAACTGCTCCGCTATTAAAAGTGAGACAGACATGGAGACAGACCGGTGTTCACGTAGTAGAGAACGCACGGGTGTGGACCTCTGCCACGACACTTTCGCAGACGAGTATTTACCAAGGTATGTGGGGGTCATCAATTATACACAGATAACATCACATATACATATAAATGTTCGTGTACGTGTCCACGCAGCAGTGCTGACATGCATATCTATAGGCTTGACAGGTGTGGCATGATCTACACACACCTGCATGCGTATCGACGCATATATCCACGCCACACGACTCCTACCCATGCGAGGGCATGAGGAATAGAGAGAGAGGGAAAGGGAGAGAGAGAGATAGAAAGTTAGATGTACATATATATATATATATATGCATATGCGCATGTATGCATATACAGAGAGAGAGATATGTGCATAGGGAGAGAGACATAGAGAGAGATAGAAGGAGAGATAGACAGAGAGATAGACAGAGGGGAGAGATAGAGAGATAGATAGAGATAGAGAGAGAGATAGAGATTGAGAGAGAGATAGGGAAGGGTAGAGAGAAAGATGTATGTATGCAGAGATATAGAGAGATAGTGACACACACAGAGAGATAGAGAGATACGGAGGGATACAGAGAGAGACATAGAGAGAGATAGAGAGAAAGATGTATGTACGCGGATATATATAGAGAGAGATAGTGACACACACAGAGAGACAGAGAGCTACGGAGAGATAGAAAGATACAGAGAGATAGATATACACACATACATAGATATAGAGAGAGACATATAGAGAGAGAGACACAGAGAGATAGATAGAAAGACAGAGAGGGGGAGGGAGACAGAAAGATACACAGATATAGAGAGCGGGGAGAGATAGAGAGAAATAGAGAGAAAGGGCAACTACGATGTAGAATGGTAGAGAGCTCCGGTTCAAATGTAGATCACAGGCAGCGCGTATTCAGTCGTGTCGAGCACACGACGGAAGACCAGATCCGAAGGCTGCCTCGCGTTGTGCAAGGCACTCGTTACTGATACACCCGACGACAAAACACATATATAGATATATAGATGTACGAACTTCTGTTCTCATGAAGAAACGAGTCTTATTGATAACAGATGCAGTGATTTATACATGTATATATCCATACGGCTGTGTGTGTCTACGCATTTATGTAGGTATGGAAGTGAGGAGCACTGTAGCCCCATGGATAAATATATACACATATAAGCAGACCCGTGTACAGATGCGCTGGCGCGTGCGTCTGTTTGGGACACTTGGGGGCCACGAGTACAAATATGTACACGCAAATACATGTACATATATATATATAGATAGATAGATAGAACGATAGATAGATTCAGGCACGCACAAGTATACACTTGTAAGCACGAAGCTTGCAGCCAGGTCTGCATGGAAGTGCTTACATATATATATATATATACATATGTATGTGGAGCACGAGCAAGACGGACGAAGCAGGGAGGCGACAGGTGTACTCATATGAGACAGGATGGGTCGACACCCATGCGGAGCAGCGCCCGTGGTGGCGTAGGGAAGCCCCTGGCAGCAGCAGCAGCAGCACGGAGGGTTTCGGCAGCAGCCGCAGCGGATTCTTGCGAAGCGAGCGGTAAGTCTCTACGTAGACAGTCTCGACACTTACATCTATATATATATATATACGTATACATATGCAGTCTCACGACTGCTTGGGCATATCGATTATCACAAGCACTAGACTTACTCAGACAGATGCACACATAGAGAAGCAGTCACGTTGCTAGAGCGCATGTGCACGTGCTGGCGGCTACCCTTGCAGCTACACTTGCGGCTACACATATATATATATGTATGTGGCTATATACACAGGTGTACGGACACACATAAACCCACCGCCCGCGACGGAACGCCTGGCTTACGTGCTTGCACTGAGGAGCTAGGAGAAGAGAGAATAGGCCGCAGCCGGCGAAGAAGTCCCAGACGACCTGGTGGGGCTGCGGCTCAGCCATCCGCAGCACTACCCTCCACAAGTCCTCCAGCAGCAGCGCATGCGTAGGAAAGCTCGTCCGGGCTGCACAGAGAAACCTAGACAGCGCATCCTCAGTGTGGTGGCGTCTGCGTCCTCGCTACTACCATACGCACAGGCATTATCCCTTCAACGAACACGCAGAGGACACATGTCGTCTCACGCATCACTACTTCCCACGAGGACGGAAGAAAAATACCAGCAACTCCGTGGAAACAGGACTGCGCGAGCCCCGGGCGCACGCGCACGCACGGGCACGCATTAGCACTTCTCTCAACGTGATAAAACTTCTTCACTCACTCCAGAGACGGGCACCCAGTACGGACCCCACGCGTTCTCTGGACGGCTTCCCCACGCGGCGAAAAGTCCTCCTTCGTAGGCCACAGGCATGCGCGCACCGGTTACATACGCATACGGCTTGACCGATACATCAGCCGTCGACCACAAATGGGTAGACGAGGCGGATTGAAGTGTGGGCGTGGTAGACTGATCTTCGACAAAGTGCATGCCTGCGGGATCTTTTAGCGAGATACAGGATGATGCGCTTCCTACATACCGGCCCCGTCGCTGCGTGAGACGGTGTCCAGTGCTCTGTTTCCCTGTCTCCCTCTGTGTCTAGGAGGTACAGATAGAAAAACTGCGAGCAGACGCCTCCGTCCATCTACGTAACGGACAGCCACGTGCCACACACAGGCTGTCTCGTGCTTCTCATGAAAACGCTACGCAGAAAGACTCGATGCGTCCCCTTCACACCCGGGAGAACGCAGTACGACTAACTGGCTTGTCGCATGCGTTGAGCTCTGCCGACAGGCAACGAAGGCTGCCAGAGCCACTGAGGAAGGAAGCGGCTGCGTAAGTCTTATTCAGTGCTGCGAAAACCCCGTCTAAGCTCTGTTTCTACGAACACCCAACACAGGACCTGCTGCGTGCACGCGCGTGCAAGAGACTTCTGCAATACCGGCGCCTCTTTTCCCTCTCTCTGGATCACGTGGTTCCACGAGGTAGTGTGTGCCCCTTGCTGCCACAGGCGACAGCAGGAGAGAGTCGCTGCTGCTACCCGTTTTTCCTTTACATAGAGAACTCCATAGCAGATTACCTCCACCCTCTTCAGGACAACTGGACGTGCAGACGTGTACACAGACTCACGCGGTCATTAGCCTACAGACAGGTGTACATGTACATGTGTGTATCGGTACAAATTCTCAGCTGCAGGTGTGCGCGCACGGGAGCCTGAGACACGGTCTTGCAGAAGACTGAAGATGTTTAGGAGAACACGGAAAGATCTTCTCTGCTGCTAGACTGCAGACACAGCTAGCGAGAGTGTGCCGCATGCGCCTTGTGGGACTAGGAGAGGAGAGGGCTGCTAATACTATCTAAGAAAAAGACTGCCGCTACAACCTTCTACAACGTTGGAGAAGACACGTAGGGATGAGAAACAGGAGGGCAGATTCTTATCAACAGGGAACAGAGTATTCTACCCCGGTCGTTGCCTCGACCAGATATGCGTTGCACGCAGACGGTTGAATGAGACGCAGGTTCCTCTTCACGACACGAAGCCGTCTCCCTTCCTTTCTAAACACGCACACATTCACGCGTACATACAGGCGGATGTGCGTACGTCTGTATATAGATACGTACGAGACAGAGAGAGAAACGCAGACAGGCTGCAGATCAGGAAATGTGTACAAGAATTTATCCGTGTGTGCGCCTGCAAAAACGGATATACACATCTTCGGCGTTGGTGTACGTGCCCACCAGAGTGAAGACGACTGTCTCAACTGCATGCGTTTGTGCAACCACGGTGATAGGCTGCAAGCGCCACGAAGTCAGTTCCGTAGGTAGAACTCAGCGACAGAAGCTCCGTGCCTCGACCAGTCACCTCGTCCCCACACAGGCCACATGGACTGGACAACCAGCTGACCCCTCCGTGCACTGTACAGACACCGCCTCACTTGCACAGGTGGCACGCCCTGTACAGACACCTCGACGATACAGGCCGTACCGTACTATACAGACACTCACTCACATAGGCTGCACGCACTGAACAGACACAGCGCTCACCCCTTCGTGTACTGTACACACACTACCTCACCCCTACACAGGTTGCATGTGGTGTACGGACATCACTTCACTCCTACACACGTTGCACGCCCTGTACAGACGCCTCTACAGAGGCCGGACCGTGGCCCCCACAGCCTCTCCGCCTTACGGGGGCTATCTACGCACGGTATCGTCATTAACGCAGGCTCGCTGTAAATGAGTTGTAGCGTGGGCGCCTGCACTGGCTCCATGCCACTGCTTCATAAGATGCAGGACCGTGTGTCACGTCGTCGTCCCTGTCTCGCCTGCATGCGCTAGACACATTTGCCATCTACGTAGGCTGCGTGCGTCCCGCCGGACTGCACGCATGCACCAGATATATGCAGCAGGTGTTCACGAACTGCATACGCCCTGCACAAGTCGATGGGGTGCATGGAACGGCGACGCCTCGACCGTGTGTAGCCTGCGCGGCTATACTTTCAACCCCTGCGGGATGTCCACATACACTTTAATAAATATTTGCAGACACACATACACACACCACATACATGCCACCTGAGCAGAGTAGGGGCTCCACAGACGCCGGGGTAAACAGTTCAGGCGTCGGTGTAGTCCTTCCACACCTCGACGTGCTTCCCACACACCTACGTGCGTCCCCCACCCCAGAGGCGTCCACTGTAGCATAAACTCACAACGGACGTGGTGCATGCGGTCAGCGTCTTCTCATACCAAGCGACACACGATCGCAGGCAGTTACCTCCCCAGACTCGGTGTCCCTGCCTGACGTATAGTCCGGCTTCGAAGTGTCAGCCGCTTCCCTCTCCCTGAATAGATATGTGTATGTGGGGGTCACACACTTGTTCTTCTCCCCTACATCGTGCGGTCTAGAGCGGCAATTCTAAACGAACCACAAGTGAAGTCCTCCTCGGCCGAAAATACACGAGTTGCCAAAGGGTGGCCTAGAAGGTGGCTGCCTGTTCCCAGGGGGCGTATACGTGTGTCTCCAGACGCAGACACAGCCGATGTGACGGTGCACGATTCCACAAAGAGGTACACAGAGAGACAGATAAGCACAGCAGACACCAAGGTAGGTAAGTGAAAACATATACGTCGACCGACACAAAGGTAGATAGGTGGGAACATATACGTCGACCCTGTGTAGACCTGGCACTTGAGAGCTGTAGCGTATAGACGGAGATAGACAGTGTGTACCTGTAATAAGAAATTGAGTGCCCGCGACAGTCTGCGTGATGTGGCGGTCGCCGAAGAAGAGAACTTCGTCCTCCGCCCGCGCTGGCTTTCCTGGGCTTTTGATTCGAGAGGAGAGAGAAAGAGAGCGGGAGAAAAAAGAAGGCACGCTTCGCTTGTTCCATTGCACGCACAGGAGGAAATGTTATCTTCTTCTTGCATGCGTGTGCAGTTCAGCGTGCAGGTGGCCGCGTTCACGTCAAGGCACAAGCAAATTCACACACATGTACAAAGGCAGATAATCAGACGCGTGCGACGCCCATCCACATGCAAAATTCTCTTCTCTCTTTCGTCCTGCGTCTATTACTGATGTACGGATTTGGAGGAATACAGCAGCTAGTCACACAGATGACGAATTAGACAGACAAAGGGTTCACTGCTCCTCCGCCGCCCGTCCTTCCGACGGTGTCGAATCCAGAGGGTACCGCCACGCACTCAACAGCGTCACCAAGTCCTGCGTGGGGTAACACACGCATATACGTACAAACGGGCACCTACGTGCCTGTCACGTATATACACATATACGTATACATAAATTTTTAGAGAGAGAGAGACAGAGATGAAGATGCGTAAGAATGCACGTGTATGCGCAGACGTGCCTGTGTGGAGCTCTACTCCACTGGCGCCTACACGCTCCCACAAAAACGAATGCATGTGAGCTTTCCTTTTCCACCGCTGCACGACCCCTGCAACGTTAGTATAATTCTCAATTTACACACTGGCATGCAGTCGTGTAGATATATATGTATATATATATATATATACGTATATGTACGCATCTACATACACATATATATATGTATATGTATATATACGCGTCTGCATGCCTGTGTTTTTACTGTGTCTGCACATGGAGGTCAAAACAGATGGACCTGCAGAGCTGCTGTTGGGCGTCGCTGCTACTCCATCATCACTGGCACACGAACACCGCAGCAGAAACGTCGTGGTGCAGCATCGCCGCTGCGAGAGGCACTGGGGTTTCTGTCCAGACAAATGCGTCAGTTCCGCACTTCCTCCGTAGACACACACGTATATGCTTGCTTCCTGTCGAGTGTATCCCTGCAGAATATTTTCACCGCAGCGCTGGTTTGTGGCCCAGATACCTGTTCATGGGCACTGCAACAATGCCACCGACGTGAGTGGCACAGCGCGAGTCGTTCGCAATTGCTGCAGCGACACGAGAGAGAGCTGCAGGCAGCAGCCGGGTCTGCTGGCAAATGAAGCAGACTAGCACGCGCTCCGCCTTTCCATCAGTCACTGACAACAACAGGCACACATGCACAGAGCGGCGCCAGGCGGGGCGGCAGCGGCACCAGCACAAAAGACGAGCATGCGGTAGCAGCAGCGGCAGCAGCAAAAACGAAAAGCAGGCAGCTTGCTTGCAGCAGCAAGAACCACACGGTGACATTTGAAAACCAAATAAGAAGCAGAAGAAGCAGAAGCAGAAGAAGCAGAAGCACCAGAGGAAGCAGAAGAAGAAGGAGAAGCAGAAGAAGCAGAAGCAAAAAAGACAGAAGCTGCAAAAGCAGAATAAGCAGATGAAGCAGCAGAAGAAGAGTAAAATTCTTTGTCTCTCGCTCGGTCTTTGTTCGAGGCGGCAGGACGCAGTGAATGTAGAGAGGCAGAAGCGTAGTGCCAGCAAGTGCAGTCGACTAATGAAGCAACAAGTAAAAAGTCCGTCGGAATGGTGTAATGAGGAGGACAGCAATATAGACCTCGCGCAGCAAAAAGCGCCCAGTTCATAAGCGACGTGTCCGCAGAGAAAAGGAAGAGAACGGGATACGGGCACTGAGCATGCCATAAAAGAAGCCAGAAACAAGAAGAGAGAAAGTAAGGAATACCCATAAAACGACAACTGTAGTAGTAGTAGTGCCAGTACAGCGACGGCGCAAATACAGAGGTAGAGACCCTTGTAAAGGGAAGAACAGTGACCGGTCAAACAGACGCGTTTTCTGTTGGTTCCTATGAAGGGAGAGGTGTGTGGGGAGAACGTAGAGAAAGGATTCCATAGTGCAATAGAGCAAGAAAGGAAACGGAGGGGAAATTCTTGGAAGAACGGTACAAAGACCGACACAAATTATACTGCAACGGCGAACCGCGTCACTTCGTCGGGCAACTTTACCCTCAGCAGGAAGGACAACAACGTGAGGAGAAGATGGGCAGTAGTCTACCACTACTCCTATTAAATGAGACTTCCTACTGCTGCTGCAATATTTAAACGTTGGTGTGGGTCACCAGGTGCACCACAACAAGCAAACACTTCTACGAAGGGTGCAGCACCCAGCGGCTTATCCGACGCTCCAGGAGAAGTGTGTATATACCTGCAGCAAATGAGACAGAGGTGCGCACATATGTATACACAAGCGCAAGCTGTAGCAGCTGTTCGTATCTGCCGAAAGACACGGCTATACCGATACATATACATAGGCGCAAGCTGCAGCCGCTGTTCATACCTACAGAGAGAGAATTCTATGCAGATAGAGATGTACACATACAAAGGCGCACCTGCAGCAGCTGTTCATCTCTACGGAGAGACTCCCATGCAGATATATATATATATATATTTCTATGTAGGCCAAGCAGCTGTTCATATCTACAGAGAGAGACGGATATATATATATATATATATATATATGCGAGCGACGTTAGAATGCGTCTACTTGTACGGACGGGTGCGTCACTTTGGTCACGTTGTGAACTCCGGCTGCACGTTACGTTATTGCAGCAGGAGAGAAAGCAGCAGCCTGTTTACTAGTGCTGGAGACAGCGGCGGCTGCTGCAGCCGTACCAGCGGAGCGGAGCAGCAGACCCTTGAGAAGGCCTGCCCCAGTCAGCGCATTAAATATTGAGAGACTGCCGTCCCTGATGGAACGCAGTAGCACGCGGCGAAGGACGCGGTACACTGCCCGCACTGCAACATAGCAGCAGCAGTGCAGACACAGGGAAGAAGCAGAGCAGGCAGCCGGCGTGGCAGCACAAGAGAGAATGGAGCAGCAGCAAAGAAGAGACGGCTGGAACAGCAGCGTATATGCAGGCAGCCGCGGAGCTGCAGCAGAGACCCTCCAACAGCAGTGCAGTGCACGCAGACACCCGCAGCAGCGGGAGCAGCAGCCGCAGAAACTGCAGCAGCAAGAGCAGCGGCAGCAAGAGCAGCAGCAGCAAGAGCGGCAGTAGCAGGAGCAGCAGCAGCATGGAGACGTTCACTGGGTGATGCAGCAGCACACCGCGAAGAAGCCGCACACCCCGCCCCTCCTGCAGCGGACGCACACGCCTACGGCGACGACTACACCTGCAGACACAGCAACGGCAGCAGCCGCAGCAGTAGCGGGAGCAGCAGTCCAACACACCGGAACATACACGCATGCATATACATATATGCGTAGAGAGAGAGAAGTACACCGGGCAGATGTATATGGGCAGAAGATTCACACACAGCTATTTGTTTGTATAAATACCTGCAGATGTCGCTTTGGGACAGCTGGCGATGTCCGTGACATCTGGGGAGTCAATATGGTAGTGCCCCACGCGAGGGCCGTTCTTCAGCAGGAAAACGTACTCAGCCCTGTTGTGAAAACTGCATTGGCACCAGTCAACCCCATCCGCAGAGAAGCAGCCCCAACAGCACAGCACAGCAGCAGCAGCACAACCGCAGCAGCGCAGCAGCAGAAGAATGGCTGCAAGTTGTTCAGCAAGATCTACAGCTACAGCGAAGAACTTAGAGAGACAGCAACAGCAGAGGTCCGAGCAGGAAGACAGACGAGACTGGGCGACGTAGAAATCCGGTCGTAGCCGCGGGTCCAGGAGCAGCAGTCCACGGAAAATAGGTGGAAGTCTGAAGCCAGTAGCTGCAGACGGAGCTGCCAGACAGACAGCGAGGGAAAGACTGCAGCAGACGAAGGAGGCCGACGAGGCAGCGCAAGTTAGAATGAAGCAGTCGCAACAGAGGCGCGTCAGCCGCAGCAGGGGAAAACGATCACCAGAGAGAAGACAGCAGGGACAGGGGCAAAAAATGAGCAGCAGCAGATGAAACGCATTATCAGCCGGAAAAGAGGAGCAGCCACACACGGGACGGATGGCACCAACAGAAAGGGACGGGGAAACGAGGACAGTTTCCGGCGACAGAGGTTGTGGAAGAGATCCAAGCGTACGAACACGCAGTGCGCACTGCTGAAAAACGGGTAATAGCCTGCGGTGACCACAGGAAATTTTCTTCACCTGCAGCAGAAGCAAACAGTTGCAGAGAATAAAAAATTTCTCAGGTGTGTCTTACTGTATCTCGCTGCCTACCCCAGCTCGGTTGGCGACGGTATCGGAAGCATCAATGCTGCCACCTCTTGTTCAGAGTGACGCTGATGCCGCTGCTCCTTCGCGTCCTTCTCGAGTTCCTCTCCGCCTTCTTCTTTGTTTTCTTCTGGATGTTGCTGCGGCTGCCGCTTAACATGCTGCTGCACGTCGTCCTGCTCGCTCTCCCCTTTCTGCGCGTGCTCCAGTTCCTGCTCTCTTGGCTGTCGCCGCTTCGCTCGCTGCGGCTGCTGTCTCTCCTGCCTGTCCGGCTGATGCAGGAGGTGCTGCTGCAGCTGCTGGGCAGGCAGAAAATGCTGGTTCAGCGCCTCCCGCAGCAGCTGCTGCTTCTCCTGCAGCTGCCTGCTGTATCGGAGATGCAGCACGCTGCATCCTCCACAGAACTCGTCGAAGTGTCCGCAGGGCGGCGTCGTTTCGTCTTCTGCTGCGAGACGGGAGACCAGGAGCGCAGCAGCACGCACACGGTGAAGACAGCCACAACAAGAACCGAAAAAAGTGAGGAGAGGCGGAAGACGAAGGAATTCGAGGGAACTTCGGTGTACGCTACTTCGCAATCAGAGGATGTGGTTTTCGACCAGCGCTTCTACGACGTGGAAATAATATTAGTCGTAGTAGCTCCACGCGCCTACACGCGAAGCGCACGACTAATCAATACATTTGCGCCTGCAAGCGACTGTATAAGAGCGGTGCGTGCGGCTGCACACTGTTAAACCCGCAGTTTATATCCGCCTACATACACACATATATATCTATATGCGTCGTTGTGTGTGTACTTCAACAGCAAGCATTCTTACATTTACACATATATATATATATATATGTGTATTACTGGTTTGTAAATGCGTCCCTATTAAGACCTATGCTTCGCGGCATAGGGCTGTGAAGCACGCGTGTAGAGACCTGCATCAGCAGCAACGGACGCAGCTTGTAGGGTGGTGCAATTACAGGGTTTAGATGTGCCGATGCATGCAGCCCGGCACTTCTTTTCCCCCCATCGCTGCTTGACGTGCTCCACGCGTAGCGCGAGGCGCTCGCCGGGGAGAACGCGGAAGAATGGGAAAGAAAACAGTTTTTTCATTTCTCGTACACGCAGCAGCACCACGCCCCGGCCTTCCCAGTCGAGCCCTGATGCCTGAAGCAGTGGCGCAAGCAAACGACAGGAAGTCCAGCAGCAGCGGTGTCAGCGCCCACAGCACTTACAGGAACAGAAGCTTGAGTGCGACGTGCAGCAGGCAAGACGCGGCAGCAGCAGCAGCAGGACGAAGTGCAATCGACCGTCCAGGGGGGACGGCAGCAGCAGCAACGCGCACGAAGCAGGAGCCGCAGCAGCAGCGAGATGTAGAGGCAGCACCAGTTCCATATGCAGCAACGGCAACAGCAGCAGTGACACATACAGTGCAGCAGCAGCTGCTGCTGTAGCAGCTTCCCAGAGGCGCACAGCAGCAGCAAGACACGCACCCGTAGCACGGGGTACAGGGAGCACCAGCAGCAGCCCAGTTGCACCAGGAGTAGCGCCAAGTACGAAGTGTCTCAGCAGTAGCTAGACAATCGAACCGCACTTGCATCGACAGCCGCCGCAGCAAGAGGGATGCAACAGGAGCCGCAGGACGGCGACACAGGGCCGTAAGGGGCAGGACGCAGCAGCAGCCGCGCGTGCAAGAGAGCGCAGGAAGTAGTTTGCGCGCCACAAGAGAAGCAGCAACAGCAACAACACGCAACGACGACCGGACTGATCCACGAGTAGAATAGGTGTCTTATAGAAGAATTCTGCGCAGTGAAGGGCACCTCTTCATTTCATCGCAATGCTGCGCCTGTAGCACTCGCACGCGTGTCTCTTTCTCCGTTACAATGGGAAAGTAGAGCCCTCTGTGCAGGCCTCACGTCTGCCGGATTTGCAAAATGGCGCGCGCCCATGTGTATGTGTGGACTCAAAGACGCGTACATACATAGAGGCAGATGTGTACACGCATGAACCTTGACCGCTGTATAGAGCATAAAGACGGCCTGGTTACCTCCGTCCCCCGGCCGTCTTCTTCGTGGCAGGTGGACACAGACGTATATCTTTGTACACACTTCTGCGCGCTTCTACGTCTACATTCCTACATAACAGTTCTATGGATCCTAGAAAGATCCCCTCTGAGAACCTGCTCATTTGTTGGAGCCACAACGTAGCGAAACACACACAAGTGTCTACGTTGAAGCTTGTTTTTGTGCATGTGTATGTGTATGTGTGTGTTGTGTGTGCGTGTCCGCCTTTCTTTACAGTATATAAGCACACGTGTAGCGCAGCCGTATGGTCGGGCGAAATGTTCGCCTTGAAGAACAGCACATTTGCATACGTGTGTGTGCGAACCGATATATAGAACGGCCCTGTTGGATACGTCGAAGAAAGTCGCAAGTTAGGAAACGAGTAAACCTGCTTGCAGCACAGGCGTACAGCAACAAAGCCGTGTAACCATCTGCGTACCACCAGGGAGTTGAGGACGTCGTGTCTGCGGACGCGGTTGACAACATTTACGACCTTCCTCGTGTTTCTTGCAGCAGCTTCAGATACCGATAGAGCAAGAGACGTCGCGGTGGCACCCGCTGCTTCTTCGCCTTCTCTACGGGTCGCCGCATTTCTTGCGTCTTCTGCTGTTACCGCTGCAACACTTGCTGCACCCGCCGCCGCCGTTGCTCCATCTGCTTTGTCTCGCGATGCTGCGCGGCATTTCCCAGTTTGGCCTTCCCTTGTTCCTACACTGCAGACCGCTGTAGCTTTTCTTGCTTCTGAGGTGTCTTCCCGTCCTCCTGGGTCGGTCGCAGGGCTTGCTTGTCCAGCTTCGGGTGCTGTTCCGGAGTCTGCTGCTTTTCCTGCTTTCACTGCGCAGCTCGCAGCTCTTGCTTCTCCTGCTGTTTCTGCCGCAGCGGCCGATTCTCTCGCTGCTGCTATGCGCCCGGCGACACGCACTTCTTCCCCTGCAAGTGCTGCCCCTACGCGTTCTCTCGACACGTCCGGTGCTGCTGCTTCTTCTGCTGTTTCTGCAGTGCTTGCGTCTCCTCCTGCTGTCACACCTGTTGCTTCCGCTGGCCCTCCTGCACACCACGAGCCGTCTGTCTCTCTTGCTGTTGCTGCTGTTTCTGGTTCAGCTGCGTCTTCTCCTCGCGCTGCCTCGCGTGAGTGTCGCCCACATTTGGCTTCTTCTGCAGAATCTCCACTTGCTGCTTCTTGGTCCTGTTCTCCAAAACTTCGTGTTTCTATCACTTCTGCTGCTGTTCTTCCAAATCTTGCAATTCTCACCTTTCCTGCGCCTCCTCCGCTCGAAAACTCTCCTGCTTCTGCTGTGCTTGTTGCTTCTGCTACGTCGTCTCCGTCTTCTCCTGCTGATGTTTCCGCTCCACCCGCTGCCGCAGCTGCTGTTTCCCCTGCGCGTCCTGTGCCTGCTTCAGCAGCGGCAGCAGTGTTGAGACGTGCCCCATGAGGAAATTGTGTTGTACGTTGAAGTGAAGCCGCTTTCCCACTTGTACTATTTTTCTTCCTCTGCGCTTCTTCACGTCCAGCGACTTCCCGTTGGTGTACTGCTTCTATTCCGTTGCCTTCCCCTCGGCGTTCTCCTGCTGTGTCTTGCCCAGTCTCTTCTTCTGTATCTGCTGCCTTTCTTTTTCTGACGGTAGGAGATGCAGCAGCAACAGTGCCGTAGTGGAAATGAAGAACACGTAAGAAGCTCCAGCGTGTCCTTCCGTTGCAGGCGGAGAGCAAATACCACTTCTCCTTTCTCCGGTGCTGTCGCTCTACAGGAGCTGCAGCGGCCGCAAGACCGACAGCAGCAGCTCCAAGAGCAGCGTCAGGACCAGCGACGGGGGGGGCGGCACCGCCAGCAGGAGCAGCAGCAGGAGGGGGGATGGCGACAGCACCCGAAGCAGGGCCAGAAGCGAAAGCAAGAGCAGCACTAGCAGGAGCTGCAGTACGAGGAGCATCCGCGCCACCGACACGTTTGGTGTGCTGCAACACGGAGAGGGGTTTACAACTCGTCAGAGTCCTCCGCAGCAGTAGCAGCGTTTTGAAAGCGGAATAGGGATAAGCACGTCGTTCGAGTGGCATTTTCTTCTATGGGCAGAGAGCGTATGTATGTCTATATTTGTTCACCTACACTTGTGTATGTGCAATACAGCATCTACCGACACACACATATACGTACATATATATATATATATAGATACATACGTGTATCGGTAGACGTATCCGTATCGAGATATGTGAGGCCGTATGCTGTCCAGATAGTGCCCACCTATACATATATATGTACATATACATGTATATACATATATATGTATATATGCGTCTGAGACACAACCCTGTAAGGCAGGGGAGAAACCAGTGCAATAAATTCAAGATCCCTTTCTGACGTGAAGCTTTTAATGCGCCCAGTCCCGCGACTGTAGTTCCTGAGAGCTACATATATATATATATATATATATGCATATTTATGTGTATATATATACGTGTGTCGACGAATTACGAGTACTACGACTAATCCTACTAATACTTCTACAATGGTTCCCTCGTATAGCAGCCTAATACACATCAAAGACGAAGTGCGTTCCGTCTTCTCTCATTCAGATCAGCAAACTTCCTTTACTTGTCCAGCTCAAGTGAGAGTCCACACAGTCGTGCCACGTCGTCGTACATCTCAACCGTTCAAAATAGGAAAAGCGAATTCTCGTCACTGCCTCATTACGTTATTTATACGTCTTTGTGTACACCTGTATATCTGTCTCTCTCCATATATATACGCACGCATATGTTCACGTGTATACACGCACATGCGGGTGTACAGGGAGATGGATTATACGTCTATGTGGATTTGCAGGTCCTCTATGCTGTGCTCGTAAGCGGCTACAGGAACGGCCTCCCTTCATTTCTTCGAAACACTCGTGGCATTTTCTCTCCGCACGCCCCCCTTGCGTCCCTGCTTCTCCATCCGTTCACTCGACAGTCCGTTTCCTCTGCTTCTCCCTAACGACGACGCGGTACACTGCTGTATTACATTAACCTTCCCACCACTAGCAGGCGTCCTTGCATGGATGAGCATTTTAAGATAACAAGAGCATGTTCTCCATTTCTCTGGGTGAGGCAGCAGGCACCTCTCCTCCGTACGTCGGGAGCTTTGCATGTAAGACTACCGGCATACAACTCTACCAAACTGGTGAATAGGTGCAGGTCGACAAACGCACATCACAGCTACATACAGTGCTCAGAAAAAATATTACTCAAATATTACCTGCGTATACATATATATATGTACGTATGTATGCATATATATATATATATTCCATTGAAGAGTACTAGCAATAAGACACATTTCTTGTTCTTATCAAGCAAGGAAAAGAAAAAGCGTTATTTTTTCTTCGTACACCCTTCACGCCTCATACTCTGCTTTCCTGCCTATAACCCGAACGCACCTCGTTCGCAAAGCTTACACTTTTATCGCCCCGCGCTCGAAGATCTTTCGTCCTGCGTCGTCTGACGAGACTGTGGAACAGGGGGCGCACCAAGTTCTTGCGACGCGTTTCACGCGCAGTCTGTCTTTTTTTTAGCTGCGCACCTGAGCTGGGCTTTTTCTTCCCAACGTAGTTCTGCCAAGCACCTGCTCTGTTCGTGTGCCTTTCCTATGAAAGTACTCTAAAATTTGACATCTCCTTCCAGCGCAACATATACGTCTTTTTCGTATCCACCAGAATGCGTAAAGAAAGCCCTGCTACTTCGTGAGGTCTGCTGTGACGTCACCCCCGCCATGCCTCGCCCTCTTTACCTCTACGTTGTTGAAGTGAGTAGAACTTTGTCAGCCCTCTGCAGAACGTGAGCCGCAATATGCGGTGTCATACCTCCTGTCCGATCAGTAACCAAATACTAGGAATCGTCACCTTACGAGGTGATGCGTCGGCTTCTCTTCTTTCTCCGTTACACCCTTCTGCGTACGACGGTTTGCTCTTATCACTGTCTCACTCAAGATTTCACTAGGTGTGTTCTTTGCCTCTCTTCTCTTCTTCTTCGTCTCCTCTTTTCTGTACTCCATCTGACTGCGTATCTTCTTTGTCCTGTTTCGCTGAAGCGCTGAGCTTGCTGTCACAGTTTCTGCGTTTCAGACTTCAGTTCAGACGTCCCTCACATTTGGCCGCTCTTCTTCTCCTGTACTTCTGCCCCTTGCCTGCATCCTTCCTCTTCACGTTCTGTCTTTTTCATCGTTTATGTTCCCAGCAAACAGTGACCTCCCCTTCTCTCCAACATTGACTATGCGCTGAGGAAGACATTAGACAGAGCAAGAGAGTTACAGGTGGACGTTGCAGCGAGGTTGAGCGTTTCAGACACGTGGGGAGTCAAGCACCCGGTAAAAACGTACTCCGCTTTCCAACTCTGGATAATATGCGCAGCAGCAGGCTGTTACAGCTGTCATGTTGCCTTTTCATTCGGCTGCTACGGCTTTAAATTAAAGACGACCGCTGGGCGCTGCTGTTTAACGGCGCTGCCTGCTGCCACCGCTGGAGGACCTCGAAGGCTGCACCTGCTGCTCTCGTGCCCGCTCTGCTCTTGCTGTTGCGTCTTGGCTTCCAACGCCGCTCCCGCTGGACGTCTTCAATCGCCCTGGTTATTTTGGCGGGCTTTGCAGCAGCAGCTGCTGTTCCCAAAGCGGAGCACTTCCCGTGCTAGGGGCAGCGCTTCTGGTTTTTCAACTGCGTTGCTACTGCTGTTGTCACTTCCCGCGGTGGGGCTGCCTACCCGTGTTGCTGGTCCTGGGATGCGCACTTGGTTTGCGTCGCCGCTCTGGCTACAGAGGGCGACCTGAGGGACGTGACTTAGCTGCTATGGCAGTCCTGCGGTCTGCTGCAATGTTGTTCTGTTGCAGGTGCTGAAGTGCAGCTTTGCGGCTGCTGATTTGTGGCCCTGTTGTTGTTGCTGCTAAGCTGTAGGCGCAACGCAGACAAACTATAATCCTGTTGCAGGTGTGCGGAGGCTAATCTTGCTGCTGCAGCTGCCAATCCTGCAATACCTATGAAATGCTCGAATTTTGATGTGCGCCTCGTTCTGCCGCTGTTCGACTGTAGCCACGCTGCTCCTCCTGACGTAGAGCGCTGCTGTGGCTGCTGCTCTCGCTCCTGCCGGTGCCTCGTATTCTGCTGCAGCTGCTGAATTCCTACTTCATTACCACTGCTGACCTTCGTTGTCAGCAATACGCTGCGTCAGATTTTCCTCTTTCGCCTGGTGGCGCCCCCTGCAGTCGGTAATGCCCTGCTTGTGGCCGCCTACGGTTTTGCCTGCTGCTGCTCCTGCTAAATACCGCTTGAGCTCCTAGTGCTGCTGTTGCTGTGGCTGCTTCGCCTCTCCTCCTGGTTTCGCCTATTTGCCGCCGCTGCTGCTGTTGGCGCAAGTATCCACGGTTCCTGCAAATGCTTGTTCATTCTGTTGCTTTGGCTCCTACTGCAGTAGCTTTTTGCTCCAGCAACCTGCTGATACTGCTTTTCTTCGTGGATGCCGGTGCGACTCCTGCTGCTCCTTGTTTCTGTTGTTGCTGTATCTCTGAACTGGCGCTACTGGTTGGCCTCCATGGCGCTGCTCCATCTCCTGGCTGCTAGAACTCGCTCTTTTTTCCTAACTGTTCATCCGGCAGCTGTGGCCGCTTCAAGGAACTCCTCAAGAGAAGACGTTCTAGTAGCTGCTCTTTCTCTTTGCAGTTGCTCGACATTGCTAGAGCGTTGCCAGAAGTACTATATCCGGCGAATACGGAGCAAGAGGGGCTGCACTGCCCCTTCCTCTCGCAGACCAAATATCCCTGGACGATTTGCGTGTAGCGACACAGTAAGTCCGGAAGAGTTCTTAACAGCTCTCCGGGGGATATGGCTTTGTGTAACTGAGAAGGAGCTCCTACTTCTTTGTAGCCAATTCATCTATTTTGTAGAACACGACGCAGATATAGATATACACACGTGATTGTGTGCGTGAATTGCTTGTGGAAACACGCGCCGCCACGCAGAGAGGTTCCACCTGAAAGTAGTGTCTGCGCAGAGATATGTATGGAAAAGGGCAACGAAGAAAACGGGTAGCAGCAAGGGACAGAACACCCTTTATTCACAGGAAGCCTCAGACGCGCTCGCTGGTGCAACCGCGCGGGGATCAGCACCACTGCGTAGCCGTGTCTCTCAGATCTACACACAGGACATCCTGATCTGTTGATGGATATGTCTAAAAGTCAAGGTGTACACGTATAGGAGTCTCTCCGTGACATGTGTGTCCTCCTTAACTACCTGGAGAAAACTAATTAAAATTGAACACACAAGCTTGGATACGTCTACACGTAAATAACCTTGACAGGCTAGACCTGCTTGGTAGCTTTCTTCGTGCGCGCACGACGAACCAAACGTTGATGGGCACAGGACAACCTGTATGCTTCTGGGCGTTAACAACAGATGTCGGAAACCCAGATCTACAGTCGTACAGAGGAGATGGCTATGAACGCTTCTACAGGAGTATACACGTACGTATATACACAACACAAGCACACACCGGAGTCTAGACGACGACACATAAAATAACATATGTATGTATGTATATATATATACACATGTGTAAACATATATGCACGTAGACATTTGTATGTATGATTCGGAATATGTAGATCGAGTACCTGTGCGTATACGAATCTACACGCTGCTGTAGGAGCGCGCAGAGGAACGCGGACATACGAAACTTCAGCTCAATCACAACAGACCTCGTGTGTGTGTGTGTGTGTGTGTGTGTGTGCGATTGTAGGTGTGGTTGCGCGTATACCGCTGGAAGTCACTCTGAAGTGAGTGCAACCAGACGCATCAGTGTGAACATAGTTAGGCACACGGCATCTTGTTACGCATCCAGGCTTTGCACCACTAGGCAGACACATGCGAAACGTTTTAAAATATTGTCCTAGATGGTATATGCTTATCCACCGATACCTGTTATATGTTCATTGATACCTACGTGTCTGTATGGCTGCTAGAAAATAATACCTCACCTAGAGATCACAAACGAAGTAGGTGCTCAGTCAGACTCGTGTGTGGCACACGACGTGTCAGAAGCTAACCAGCGGAAGGTAAGTTTACGCACGAATACGTACGTAGATCCACGTGGTACACAAGCGTCAGCGCATCCTATTGTGGTGAGCAGCTACAATTCTGGCTCATATGTAGGCACTCGCTTCGACGTCCTGCCATCCAGTTAGTCCGGTTAAACCCCACGAATCGCCGTGACACATATTATATTTCAGTATGGATTACTTCGACCTCACTGGTCTTGAATCACAAGCACTCACAAAAAATCTTCACCACTTAGGTAGATGGGTTGATACAAACGTTACCATGAAGAGAATTTTGTCCGATATCCTTAACCTGACTTGTGTCTGAGTGAAACAGGGAAATCATGACGTCCATAATCCATATATCGACCTACGTATGTCCGTAACGGACGCCTACAGGCTTGCTCAGATGGGGGCTTTCCTTGGAGCTTCATAAGTAGGAAAATATTGACCGTGTCTACGTACAGGAAGATCGCGTAGCGTCCGGTATACTGCAGACACAGGGGAGTCACCTTCCATGTATACACACATTCGCAGTAATATAAGCAGAGAGTAGAACCGTATTTATCTCAAGGCTTGTGCACACCGAAGTACCGCGCACGGTGCGGACGCATACAATCTTCTGTGTGCACCGGTGACCGCGCCAGATATACATGTGGCACTTGTAGATGTACATACGTGACACAGACACCCACAAGCGCGCCGTGCACTGAAACCGCCTGCGCAGTATCTCCCACCACACCGCATACACTAGGGCTCATCACACATCATCTTCTCCACCTCTGCATAGAAGGTGGCAGCTCCAGGTGTATGCTTACTGTCTGTATGTGCGAAGGCGTCCTTACGTTACTAGCAGGTGTCTAAACTGTTAAAAGCGGTCAAATGACCTCCACCGCTGGCATGCGCTGTGCGCCTGGGAGAGGAACGCCGAAAACTGAAAAAGACATCATGAAATGAAATGCCTTCCCGAAGGGGGTGAGACGGCAGTCTACGTATATCGGTATGCTTCCATTCATATGATGAGCAACAACTCCGCATACAGATGTACATTTTTACAGAGAGGGGCGCATACCCTGAGGGGGTGTACAGATCCTCCATGTAGTACCTGCGTAGTACTTGGCGCCCGCGTACGGGTCTCCCGTGCCGCTCTTGTATGAACAACTTCCATAGTGGGGTGGTGCACCAGAGACTTTAGAAATGTCTAAATGTTTACATTGAGAAGGAGGCAGCAGGACAATGCAAAACAGTTCTACTTTCGTGAGCTTTTCGGTGCATCTACGGCTGTGTGATGTGTGTTCGTTTGTGCCGTTGGTGTGGTTCATGTAACCGGTGCGTCCACAGCGTCGCACGGACAGCGGCTACTACTGCAGCAGTAGCCGGAAGCCCGAGTAGAGCGGCAGCGAATGTCGCAGCGCCACGGGCAACACTGGCAGCCCATGACGAGGAAAATCGATAACCGTGGCCTTGAGCCCTGTAGACGTTTTCTAACAGAACTTCCTGATGTTGTTTACGGCATTGCGACCGACTACGTAATAACTTTAGAGAAGGACGTTGTCCCTCCATGAAGAGGGAAACACCCGTAATAAGCGGACTCACACGTGGTATGTGTCGCGCCCTTGTGTGTCCTTTCGCAAACGCCCCTTAATCATCCGGAAACGTCCGTTCCGCATCCAGAATGCGTCTCCCCCTCGCCTTGCACTCACGACCCCCCTAGCTGAGTGTGTATGACTACCCACTGCGCCACTGTGCTGTGCAGTGGTCACTGAATGAGGGTGCCACCACGTGGGGTGGTGAGTAGCTCACCAGCAGTTTCGACGCACTCGCAGGGACGTTGAGTAAGGCTTGAGTTAATTTCTGGCTACACATGTCGCCCGTATTTACCATCGTACAGGGAGAAAGGAGGGAGTGATACCTCTATGAAAGAGATAAAGCAAGAATAAAGCACTGGAACGTGAAGACGCTGCTTCGGACGTCTGAGAAACTATGCAAGCCCCTTACCGAGTGGAGTCATCGAACGTGAATACAGATGTAAATTTGTGTACTTGGGGAAGCCGACTGACGCAGCAACTATTAAAAGAAAGTCTACTGCCAGGGCTGCTTACAGTCAGCTACGGGCTACGATCTCAGCACGTCTACAGGACATGCGCAGTTCTGCGTTGAAGAGGATTTCCGGAGAGCTGCATCTACTGACTACCACTGCTGCGGTTGTTAGTCGTCAGAAATGTGGAGAAAGCATTCACGGCGAATGACTTGCGGTATCTTTTGAGCAGATGCATCCGCGCAAAAAAGGTTCCTATATTCGCGAAACTTCAAGAGGCCTGTCATATGATGCGTCACAGGTGAGTGCATAGTTTGGTAACCTAAAGTGGCAGGAAGTACCCACTGAGTGCCTCGTGCGCGTGGGAATATACGTATCGACTGTGGTGGCCGGTGATGCTTGCTTTTTATGGTGAAGACTTCTTTACGGAAATCTGCACGGTTTGAAATTAAATGAACTTATATGCCCACGTCTGAGTTATCAGGAACGTATAAAAGCGTACTCCACTATCTAGGATGCTGCAGTTGCCGTCCTCCTGTCTGCTGTTTAAGGGGGAGATGAAGTAACTCAGGCCTACTCACCTGTGCTGTCACGTATCCAGATGTAAATATATATACATATATATATGCGTGTATCTATGTGTGCATGTATATATATATATATATATGCGTGTATCTATGTGTGCATGTATATATATATATATATGCGTGTATCTATGTGTGCATGTATATATATATATATATATATGCGTGTATCTATATGTATATATATATATGCGTGTATCTATATGTATATATATATATGCGTGTATCTATATGTATATATATATGCGTGTATCTATATGTATATATATATATATATGCGTGTATCTATATGTATATATATATATGCGTGTATCTATATGTATATATATATATATATGCGTGTATCTATATGTGTATATATATATGTGTATATATATATATATATGCGTGTATATATATGTGTATATATATATATATGCGTACCCTTGGCTGCATAGGGTTGGATGCAAACACACACTGTACAAACATGTATGTTTTCTCCAATGTGTTTTGTTGCGTCGAGAAGGGAGGAGAGCTCGCAGCGCAGAAGCTATGTAGCCACGCGTACACATGGATTCCCCATACATACTCGTCCAGGCGTCTACGTAGGCACTACGCACGAAATGCTCTTGCCTGTATACATCGTCTTTCGTAGCACTGCGCAGAGTTTCGACCTCCAGGAATGAACCACACCGCATAACTACAAGTAGGACAATTCTTCTCATCCTGTAGAAGGAAATTTGGCTTCCCTCCGCTCGTTATAGGGAAGTTGTGGCAGAGTGACACGGGAGCAGGCAATGCATTACGTGTTTGCACAAGTGAAGGGCCACATAGTACGTATGTATTACATGTTTTTCAGATAAGGTTGACTGCTATAAATAGGCACGTACGCGTACATCCTACGTAGAAGCATCATGGTACGTACAGGCACATATTCTAGCAAACGTATGCAAACAGATGCATGTATATGCGTGTACGTGCTTGTGCAATCAAACGTTTACACGGGGTGAAATCACGAGCGGGCTGCGAGCCGCGTGTGAAGGGCCATGTCACAACTCTGCAAAACGCGGAGAGACAAGAACACTGCCGCCATATCTAGCACTTTCCGCTTGTGCTGCATTGGTTTGTATTTGGGAGAAGGTCTGAATTCAGTAGGAGTCGCGAACTCCGCAGGTCTTGCATAAACAAGACTTGTTAAGACCTCTACGTTACTGAAGGCATTCTGCTGCGGGGCTGCACGGGAAAAGAATTCAGTGTACTTGTCCGAGAACAGTGACCGCACGCGTGCTCTCCCGCACACTGGTTGCTCTTACTTGAATACTCTGTTCTTTACAGATATACAGGATTGTCTCGCCTGCGAAGCTGTCGCTCAGGGTAATAGTCCAGTGGCGCTATATACTCTGTTTATAACACGCCTATTTGTGTACATAACGTGTACGTATTCATTTGTTACACCAGCGCGGGTACGTTTGTTTTTACGAGAGTGTGTCACCACACTGCAAAAGGATCAAAGATCCCTCCTATCTGTACAGTCATGCGTATTTACAAGTGTATTTGCACAGCAGTTAGACGGCTTCTTGCGTTCGTGCAAGCATGAAACTGAGCGACAGCGGTCAAGAAGTCGGCGGCGCAAGAGTCAGTACTGCGCCACGCTTTTTCTACTTAAACGTGTAACCACTTCCGATGTGCAGAACACAGTGCGGCACGTCTTCATGCGCAGTTGAGGACGGTCGTAACTCTTTGCGGAGTTGTCGCGTACACTACAACCAGCAGCTTCCACGTTTCCTACGCTAATAAGGCGATACCCTGCATATACGCGAAATTAATTTATTCGACCGAGCAGAGAGATACGTGCACGCGGTGAGCAGGGCTACACATTTTTGCTTAAGCATATGTTTAATGGCAAAAAATACAAAGTCGCATGAAGACTTGGAAAATTCGTCTCGTCTCGATATTGCTCGTAATGTGAAAAGGTAAACCCGATTGTCCCTTCGCAGTTTCGCACTTCTTCCTCCACAAATATACCTGTACACATAGCCGGGAGGTGAATATTAGTTTATGTGTACACATGATTAAATACAAGTATGGATTCGTTTGTCCATACTGCTATCGAATTACTGACACAGAGGCACTATCGCATATCTTCACGGAGCAGAAAGTTTCTACGAACGGCGTTGTTTCTGGCAAATGGGATGCCGTTCACGTGTGTGTCGTACTGTGTTTGGCACAACGTAGGAGAAACGTAATCTTCTACCACACGCCAAAACGCACCTCTCTTTACGACGACAGACAACAGAAAAAAAATTATCGAGACAACCGCTCCGGGTGACAGTCCTCCACATTTGGTGCTGCGTACAGGCGGCGACTTGCTTTCATCGCGGTTTCTTTCTATATGACATGGTAGGACGTGGACGAAGCTACTTTTCACATGCAGTCTCTCCAGGGAAGGCTTCTTACATGACTCTGGTACGCAATGAAGCAGGACGTCCTCGATAGACACGCGTGTGTCTACAGCCAATGACAAAGTACAAGTATCCCTGGAAGACAGGGATACTAATCTACGCTTTTGATCAAGAAAAAGAAGGCTTCCTCTAAAAAAATGTTGTGTGGGAGTCTCTCTTCATCTGCGAAGCGGGCTGCGAGGCGAAAGAAAGACAGTCACCGTGAAGTGCGCTGGGTTGATGTGTGTACCTACACATGCGTATACGTAGTGTAATAGAAGGATGGCCAGCGGAGGATGGAGCGGGACCAGGCTTGTTGAATTTAACTGTCCCATCTGGTAATCGCGCGGTCCTTATTTGGCTGGGGAATGATGAAAATGTGTCATAATTCAGGACAGATTCTGAAGAAGACGTTCTTCGATGCGCCGTTTGCAAAGAAGGTCTGTTCATCTTTCTCTGCTTTCTCACCCGCCACAGTTTTGCGAACGTATATTCGATCTGGACTACACAGGAAAGACGTTACGAATTTACAATCTTGTGTCCAAGAGAAGCATGAATAATGTCATTGTCAGTGAGGCAAAAAATGGTCCTCCATTAAATGTATCTACAAGTTCAGCTTCGTACATTGTATGTGTATTTAGGTACGTGTGCATCCGGTCGCACGATGTCATCTCGCTATATGCAGGTGTATATTTGCAGGTACAGCCTGAAAGAACTTCTCCTTTACACCTTGCTGTTCCCTCTCTTTGCTACTGATCTCGACGCACAGATACTGCGATGGCTAGCGAGACAACCTGAAAGAACTAGTTCTCGAGACGTTGCTCCTCGTTCTCTTCTTCATTAATGTCGATGCACGGATCCTGAGATGGATAGTGTTTTGTAAGCGGTCTCATTGCCTTGCACACACGCAAAGATAAAACAATTCCATCCACTTTGTCCGCAGTTCCCTACCGAGCTAAGATACAACTGTGTACACTGAGATGAATAATCGTGCGTCCGGATGCTCGTGTGCCTGTATACGCATGCAATGTGTGCAAAAAGTAGTTGGACTGGTGGGCGCGTTTACTGAAGCAACACTTTTTTCGTTACTTCGGATACAGCTTTACTCGCATCTTGGACCTAGAGAAGAGGAGCTGATACAAAAAGTAGTACGTGCGTAGGTTATGTTGGACTTGAATTAGCTAGATCCTTCTGTGTGTTATAGCAAGGGAAGATTCAAAGACCTTTGCAGACGTCGCCTTGAAAGCGTGTTGTTTCTGAATCTGTCGGGGAGACCACAACACATCTTCAAATTTCCTGTCGCCACGGAAGAACAGCAACGCCACCGGTACCGCTCCTTGCTCCGCCGGCTACCTTCTGATACACTACGCGCAGAAATCTACCAGCTAGAAAAACTCCTCCTTTACACGCGTTGCGCAACACCTGACAGTTAAAGCGTTTGTCCTTTTCTGGCCGTTCAGGACACGCCTGAGGAGAAGGAGGCTCTTCGCACTACTGCTTGCACAACGTGGAGAACATGGGTGATTTTGATGTGAATCTTGGGCAGCATCTAAAAGCAGGAATTTCCGAATATTTCATAGGGAGATGCGGTCCGCGACCTGTTTGTTTTCAGTGACGAATGCCTGGTGCACACCTACGTGGTTCTTGCCCTGCAACGCAGGTAGAGCTTGTAAAATTAGGTGCGCAGGCATACCCAGGTGACGATGGGATGATGCGCGAAAAAATATCTGACATCACTGGAAGTTCGAACGGTACTGTTGACCTGCAAATAGTGACGACTGGGTACGGGCACGTACAACCAGGTGCAATGTTGATAGTGGAGGATCTTTCGACGCGCAGCAACCTCCATGCGTGGAACTTGTGCAGACCTACTACCACATCTTTGAAGCAACGTACCACCTTACGCTGAAGACTTCTCCTGCGTACCAGACCCAGATGTCATAATTTAGTGTACGTATGTATGTAAAAATCTAAAGGTGTTTATACGCGAATGTCCGCGCACATTTCTCCGTAAAGGGGCGCACACGTGCAATCTGTAGACCTAGTTCCAAACCTTGGACGGGTATCAGAGAGTAGAGGGTTTATGTGGCTTCGGACCTATAGACAGGTGTCCATTTCTGGAGCTTCACACGTGTCGAGTCCCTGTTCTTCAATGTCGTGACCAAAGAGTATGTATTGCTGTAGACTGCACGTTGCTGCGGAAGCTGTTCACTTCCCTGACACAGGTGGAAGCCTCTACATCCTTGGGACACTACGGCAGTCGGCTGCCTAGCGCCTCGGGTCCATAGAGGACCCCTCAAGCCTGAACTAAACATTTGTACGTTCTGCAGTTCTCCTAAAGTTCAGGACCCTGCGTTTTAAACCTCTGTAAATGCACCCGCAAAAGAAGACTTCTTAGCAGTGCCTTCCTCATCTCCTCTCTGCGAGCCGTGCTCCAAGCGCCACTCTTCTGTACCGGTAGCGCAGATGCGTGCGTGCATGTGTTTTGTGACACGGGGCCATCTGCTTCACACGTGTGCGATGTATGTCTGCGCCGTTTTCTTCTGTCTGTTGAAGACGCCCCTACTCGTGAAGCTTATTTCTAAGGCGCAATTTAAACCCAGTAGAAGAGGACGATTCATACGCCTTCCGCAGCGTACTTTTCATGCCAGTTTACGGCATGCAGATGGATGAGCAGGTGTACACAGGCAATCTTTAGATTGAACACGGAAAGGAGCTGCATAGGTGCGCATTGAAACACACAGGATATACACGCGCGTGAACCCGTCTGTTCACATCTGGTCTGACATACGTCCATGCTCCCGAATCTATCTGTATACCAATGCTTCGTCAGCTGAAACATATACATAGACAGCAGTCGCATGTACTACACAATCCGTGGCCCTACTCTTCGCAGTTGTGCAAACTACATTCTGAAGATGTGCATGTGTTCATGTCGCACAGTGTGTATGCGGTACGACTGCAGCTGATGTGTACGTATGTGTACACGAATACAGATAAACGCGCACACGAGTACGACACAAGAGTACAACTTCTACGACGGTGATCAGCCCTGCAGATGTGTACAATGCATTTGTAGCGCGGAAGGCGCTGCGTTCGACGCCCGAACTCGGATGCACCATAGCTCGCATCACGCAGGTGATCACTCGACTACAATTGGCGGGACGGAGATGGCATCACTTACGTGTAATTGTGCAGTGCAGGAGTACGTATGCCAGTTCAACACTTCCCTCGTTGATGCTCTTGGACATACTCGTGTTTCGATGTGTGCGTACGAAGTCTGTAAACTGCTTTACAGTCGTGCTTACAAAGCCTCCGCCTGAAGACAGCAAATTTAGCCAGCCATTCAGTACCCTAGCTGGCGATATGCAATTGAGCTCTGGACGCTGCAACACTTGTGAGCTGAAATGTTTCGTTTTCTAAGTACAAGGTGCGTCGTCGGAACTTTTACTGTGCGTCTTCATTTGGAGGGAGAGTGTCGCCGGGCAACGCAGGCAATTAAAGGACGCCCTCTGTGTGTGGACTCGTTTAGTAGACACGTGATGAGGTATATGTATACATATGCATACGTGTGATGTTGAATCATACATTGGACATCTGCTTGGACCCGGCGTATGTGTCAACTCAGGGAAACGTCCGAAGCGCGCGCAGAGTACAGATGAGTGTTCGTGAGCGATTTTCCCTATTGTATGTAGCAACAGCTTTGTCAGGCGGAAGAGAGTGTGAGAAGAGACCGTGAAAGTGCGAAAAAGGTTGCAACGGCCAAACACAAGTGTACAGGGATCAACTGGTAAGCTGCTGGTCAACTGTTTTGAGGACAGTTGGATTGCCGACGGTGACTGCTTCATAATCTTTTTCCCCTGACGCCTACTTAGTCAGATGTAAGGATGTATTCATTAAGTCACAGTTAACTTGTAACACCCGAAGTGTTACAGGCTAAGTTTTCCGGAGGCGTATGCCGCTGTGTGCCCCCCAGAATTACGTTTGTAGGTACACGAACGTTCCTTTCGATCTGAAGGCTACTGCCCAGTCGACAAGCCACTGTCCCTTTTTGAGACCAACTGGTTTATTCCGGAAAGAGCCCTTGTCGGGTAGTCGTTTTGATTTGCAGTTAATCAAATCAAGTACGGTGTCAACTATGCTGTCGAACACTAATAAGGCAGGCATCTGTGTACGCGTGTGTGTATATATATATGTGCTTTTGCAGCATTGAACGGCGTATCCCGGCTGCCGTCACATGCATTCACTTGCTCGACTGCAAGTTGACAACGAGGCTCCTGTGCACTTACGTGGTCTTGTAGTATTATCGGATTGTGGAACATCCGTCATGCGCACTACTGTCTGGGTGATGAAACGCTCAAGCACACTTACCGTTCTTATACATGTGTGCCCGTCGCAGCTTGCGCTCCACGTATCATTCATATACATGTGTGCCCGTAGCAACTTCGTGCATCGCCTGTTATGTGTGTAAGCTGTACGAATTGTAGATGGTTACGGGTGAAAGGTGCTTGATTGCAGCGGGAGGCTTTGCAGGTGCGCCGTATGCAAATGTGGTGTGTAGGTGACTCACCATTGTGCCTCCTTGAATACGTACGTATTTGCAAGGTGTCAGGGAATATACGTGCATACGCTGATGCACATATACTTCCGCTACTGTCCAGGTTAAGGTTCGGCACCACATGCCACTGTGCTTTGTAGATACGGTGCCATGTCTTTCGCTTCACAAGTGACTGCCACAGAGATATCTAGCTATGTCCTTTTGCTGACGGTTGCGCTAAAATTCTCCCTCTTTACCTACACCGTAATCGGGAGAAGAACAATCGCCCAAAGTTGCTGATGTGCCCACAAAATTTTTGAAGAAAAACATGTTAACGTTCGTAGTCCGGCGGCGTGCACTGTGTCTCGGTTTAAGTCATGGTAACGCAGGGGAGGGCTCCAGTCGACATGACGCTTTGTCAGACGTGTAAGTGAAAGTAGACATAATTAACGCTACTTCTCTTTCTGTGTATACTCACTAGAAGAGCCTAAAAAACGACGCAACGGTATGACGAACAGAGGGTATGAGCAACTTGGCAACTCCTTTTACGGCACGGTCGAGTAGCAGCGTAATGCATAACGGCTAGTGGGTGTGTGCGTGGACGTATGTTGGTAATACTTTTCCACGGTACAAACAGAGCGAGCCAATCATTGCTTTAAAATGCCCCGGGGGGAATCTATGTAAACATGCAGGCGTATGATCACGTATTCCACTGTACAGAACCGTGGGCAACATATACAAGCGTAGGAGCACCAGGCGCCGAGTTCCCTGCTTTGATGATCGTGCGGCTAACGGCGTGTTCATCTTTTTGTGTACGAGGAAAAGTATCTGCATGGCACTTTACTGCGCATTTCTTGTCGAAGGGCGTGCTCTGCCGCTGTTTCTTGCACGGGAGAGATATGAAAGACAGATGAAAAATTACGGATTTGATGCAGTCTGCGGTGGATAATACGCGATGCAGTCGTGCCCTGAAGCACCGCTGCGCCTTAAGCATCGACGTGATGGAAGGTGGGCTTCAACGTCCGCTCTACCAGCAGTTTCAACAAATGTTGTAAAAAATTTAACTAAAAATGGGCATAGGGTCGCAGGAGGTTTGGGGAGGCGTGATGCACGTCGTACATTGCTAGTTGCAACTATGCTTGGACGAGCACAAAACACGGAGCTAAGCAACGGTACGGACTGCTCTGAATCCTACCGTAGTTTCTGCGTAGGCGGCCACCCATTCCACAGACATGGGCATGAGCTAGCACCTAGAGTGTTCTTCAGTCTCTGAAGTGAAACAGCATAAGCACGTAAGACGTGGGGCCCTACCGCGACAACGGCTCCAATGTTTAGCGCAGACACGGTAAAAAGTGTAGTATTCTCAAGCGCACGCCTGGTTGCAGGAAATAACACGTGTTATTTCAACCTCCAGTATGAGGAAGGAACCAAGGCCGTGCAGATATTCCGTGGACGCCATTAACGAGGGACTCTACATCCAATTTCATCAATGCATTCAGCCTGCTACCGGTTGTTTGGTTCCACGGATGATGCGCACAAGCATACAAATAAAGTATAATTATATATGTACTACCGTACCATGTAGTGCCTCCTCCGTAGTGCTGCGTCGGACCGTATATAGTGACGTATATGAGCAATGAAATATCAGGTGAACTTCACACCCCAGTCGCATCGCTGAAATGTGCCCCATGTTTCAGTTCGCATCCATCGCCATTTTTTACATTCATGCGCACGCGTATAAGTACGTGTCTCCCGAGAAGCTTGCAGAGGCCGTAGGACTACGACTCTGCTTGCATAGAGAGGTCCAGCGTAGCACCTCTTTTAGAAGCTCTGTCTTCGCGCGTATCCCTGCAGACTTTCTTGCAGTCTTTCTCCCCAAGTTTGACTGACGCATTTCAAGAAATTCACACCACATGTACATCCTTGCGAGGTCAGTTGTGACAATAGGGGGAACCGCTTTCTACGCCAGTGAACATTAGGCTTTGTACCACACAGAGCTGTTGTGCTCTAGCGTATGTTACACGCCTAGTTGAACACACCTGTTCACAAGGCCTGCCCTCTTTGGCTAAGCTGCGGGTAGGACGTTTTCTGTGCCAGTTTGATGAAATTACTTCCAGCACTTCGAGGTACTGCCCACGGTGCAAACTCTGACGGAAGCTGCCCTGCGTTAGGTATTATTTCCTTTGGTGCTCTTCCGCGCTCCTTCTGCGTAACCTGTTTCCATTTTTCCCGAAGGCACGGTCAATTGTGTTGTGGTTCGCTAGCCACCAGGCTTTCCGCTTGGCGTTAATTCTGCAATTTTTCTCTACCTTTGCTACTGTGTACTACTGCGTCACAAATCGCGGGTGTCTCTGCCTGAGACCTCATGAGCTAAGGTCCCAACTAGAGCGGACAAGGCCGGGCCGAACCACGTTAGCTGCAGCCCAGGGGGCTCACGGAGCCCGAATGCGTAGTCGAACAAAATGTCATCGCACGGATTTCGATGATACTGAGTTTTGGAGGGACATGGCGCACGCCACACGTATGCGCTCCGAACAAATTAAGCGTGACCCAGCTGACTCGAACTGGGCGTCACGAGTATATCTTATGTTAACTGCGTCCGAAGCCTGGGATATCTACCATCAACACAAAACCTCAGCTTCAACGTCTTCGACTATTCTTCTCAAATATAGCCAGAACTGCATCTGGTGCTCTGTCAGAGGGGTGGGGGTGCTCCGCCGTTGCAGTGGATCTGTGTGGCTTCTCTCGGAGCGCCCTGGACGAGCCGAGCCGCGAGCAGCGCTTGCGTACAAGCGTTTCCAACCTTTTTCCGTACAGCTCGTCATGACCGAGCACATCGCACGTTTAAGCTTTTGTGCACGATTCTGGCATTCTTTTCACAAAGTTTTCTGCCTTTCAGACCCTAAAGGCTAGTCGGTTGCCTCTCCGTACAGTGCGCGCACGCGGTTCTACCCTTCCCGCCAAGACCTCACCACGCACAGGAAGAAACAGTTGCGGAGTCGTACACCCCAGAAGAAAGGCATTCGGCTTGGACCAGCTCTTTGCCCCTGTGCCGTAACAACACTCTTCTTGTGGTAGATCCTTTCTTTAAACAACAAAAACGCGATTTTTTTCCCCCCTTTTTTTTCGATTTTTTTAATTCCGCGTTCTCTCCCGAGAACAGCCTCTCAGACGCCGTTGGACTTCAGGTTTCTGGCCTGCTCACGCGGGAAGCACAACTACTACTACCAGGCGCGCGATCTCTTGAATTACACAGTTCGACACTTCCGCCGCAGAAAAGACGACGCAGCCACTTCGCTGTGAGGAGTTAAGACTGCCATCAGAAGTGGAGACGCCCTCCCGCACGAATTTTGTGGCGTAAGCGCTCAGGGGAAGAAGACTTGAGTTTGCAATCCGGGATGTAGGCGACGGCAGGCGGGCGCGTGCGGCCATAGCCCCATCTCGGCCAGCTGGACCCCGCATGGAAGAAACGGATAACGAGGTTCTAGTCCACCTTTCAGCTCAGATATGTTCCCTTCGTTTTCTGCGTTCGAATACGTTGCCGACGCGGCACAGGCGTTCGTAGGGGACGGGGAAATTGAGCAGAACGTTCTGTGCCAGTGCCACGTATATTTGTTGTTCGGGCCTATGTTCAGACTTGTGCATTTGGCCAACGCTCAATATACTCATGCAGCCTGCGGAAGCAGTTGAACGGGAAATATATGTGGAAGATTGGGTCGACCACCCTGTCTGCGTGTTTAGAACGCCGTGTAATGGATTGGGTGTGTCTATGGTTGGCATCACTCCTCAATCCGCGGGCTTTTACACCGATCCGTGAAGCACTTGCACAAATGTCGGTGAAGTGTATATTTTCCACAGATCCTCAGAAACGCAAGGACGTGACTATGTTCTGGACCGTTTTGTGTGAGTTGCCCCTCCTGGTCAGTCTACCATTCGCACTCACAGCTCGTCGCGTCGTCTTCCTACGCCTTGGCAGGATGCAGGAATGTCAACGTTCGCAAAAGAAATCTCAGGATTAGTAATTCTGAACTGTACACCGCTGAAGACATAGCGGTTCAGTTCTCGTTTCCGTCGTAGGTAGCAAATATCCCTTTCACTTGACGAGCTTGGTGTCCGTCGCCGTAGTAGTGTCGTACACAGAAAACATTGCAAATTCTGTTTGTCGAAGAAACATGTTGACTTTTGTTCCCCTTTCCAGCGTAGTTCGATTCCAACTTTTACTTGTGCGGAGCAAGAGGACATCAACTGTTCACCGCAACAATTCCTGAGGTCCTCCTCAGCGGAAGCAGCACAGCCGCACAAGCTGCTGCCGGAATGGCAGTAACTTGAACATGGCTTGAAAAGGCCACGAATTTTTACTGGAAGAATCCACGGCCAAGTTGAAGGGGATCTCTGTTAGTGAGATTGAATCAAAGGCAAACGCCCGCGCAAATGGTAGATTTATCTGCTGGTGCTCCTGTTGCTGTTCCAGCAAAACACGTGGGATAAAAGGAGAAGTCTCCGCTTCTCTCTCCGAGGAGTGTGACCGATACATACATGGACAGAAGTGAAGGCGGACGTCCTCAGGTTGACAGGGAAAATTAAGGGAAGCAGCAGAGCCGAAGACGAATAGCCTTTCATTTTTAAGGATAGAGCTGATTGGAAAGAGATCAACTAGATACTGGATACTACCTCACCGCGACAAAGTCCTACGTCGAGCAGGCAAGGAACCGCTGTTGTAGCAAGGAAGCCGAAGTGACTTACTTCGTCGTGTCTGTTCACGGCACAGCCGTTCTCGAAAGTGTAGAGAGGGCGGTGTTGTACGCGGACGAAAAATGCTTTTAAAATGCCTCGTACGCAAATTTTAACGGCTGTTGCAAGTGTCTGTCCGTGCGTCTCCAATGATTAAACTGCTGCCGGTTTGTCCATAATGCTGTGCTCGTGGGATGCTGGATTGGCGGAAATAGATATGTGAAAAAGAACCTTAGGGGGAAAATGGCATAAGGTTGGTCGGCTGCGATGCTTTGCTATCTGTATCCACTTGTGTACCGTATTGTAAGCGAGAACACCGTGCATGTTGCCATGTCTCCCTTCGTGGATGGGTCCTGCTGCGACAGACGAGGGATAAGTTTTTACAAACAAAATTGCTATGATTGTTCGCCACACGCACATCATTGCTTTTACGTTCTTATACAGCAAGTCAGATTGGTGATGCTTCCCTCATTCTGTATGTACCCAAGTATATGTGCGAATATCGACGTAGGTGTAGAAAGGTAATCTATGCATCGTCCGGCATCCGGAAGCGTAGGTGGTTTCATATTAATTTGCGGCGGGTACCAGTCAACTTCAGACATTTACCCGCAGTACCGCACTTGGAAGGCCGTAAGTGCGTCTCTTGCGCTGAAGGCCGGACTACGCGGTTGCGCACATAGACGTACATGTATGTTTCGGAATTTGTGCGGTATCTGAGGTAGTGCGAAGAGTGCAGTCGACGGCTCCGCTCTCTCGCTAATCACTGAGATTTTCCTTTTGTTGTCGTCTACGAAGGGGTATTCCACTGAAATTGAGAAGCTCTCTTTTGCTTCCATTCATTTATTTGACGGGATACACTGTAGCTACCTCTGTGTAGCGGGGTAACAGAATACAAATCACTGGAGCTTTTGCTGTGGCTGTTTGTACTGAAAGCCCAAATCTGCGTACACGTGCGCAAGTATGTGTGTTGTCGCACCGCAGCAGAGCGGTGGGTTCTAATACGTCTCTGGTATATCGGGCACTGCCTGCGACCTGCTCTTGTATTGCCGCCGGTTTCCTTGCTGCCTCTTCTACGAACTCTACACTTCTACGAGAACCGACGTTATCATTGGCAAGTACTTTTGCGGCGACTGGAGTACGTGTGCGCGCTGAATTCTCCACACGCACTGGACCGTGCCTTCATACACACGGGACCCTTCATAAGCGTAAAGTCTTTTTCGAGTGTTTTGCCATATTCGCATCTAAAAGTACTTTTTTTCTGGCGGGGGAGTGTCCGTCTGCAACCGTGTGTGGTACGAACACAGTGGGTTGCTGCACGCGTACTCATGCAGTTACGTATGTGCGTGAGCGTAGTAGGGAATCAGGTGTCAGTCGTACACATATCACTGTATTTGTATACGGTGTAAGCTGCATTCATGGGGGGACGCCTCTCCTGGGAACGAGAAACATAGAGAGGCGAGACAACCGCAGGGGTTCCCCCAGCACAATCACTATGGGTGATACACGCATTTACATATATATGTATATGCTTATATGTGTAACTGTAAGCGTGTGCGTGTGCAACGGTGTACGCATCCCCGAGACGTGAACGGTGATGCCGTTTCAGAATTTGACGCTTTCCATGCAGGTGGTTGGTGGTACACTTGCAGGAAGTTAAAGGGGGGTCTACAAGATTTTTTTAACGTGTGTATATAGTCGCGCCGTGGCTGTCAATTCGCTGTGCAATTTGTGAGACAGTCAAAAATGTTTGTAAGCCGACCGAAAATGCTTGTGCCATGTGTGTCCGTCTGCTTGATGACTTCATTGTTCTCCAGACAAAGGAATCCGAGATGTGCTCAACTTGTGAGGGAAGCGTGAATGCCGTAGGCCTGACAGTTACAGATATATTCCGTTCTCGTCTAGAAACTCCAAGAAAACGGTGAGGAAGGTCGAATTAGTACGACATACGGAAAAGAAATCTGAAGCTGTAGTCTCTGTACGTGTCACGTAGTACTGACCGACGCTATTTGACTGTTGGAAAGTATTTGGCGTACTCCCTGGTAGTGTCACCCGTCGGACTAGTGTTACGTATTTCTTCGAGAGAATTAGACGAATGGAACAAGGAGCACACGGCCTTTTAGAAGCATGTTGGACGCTCACTTCTGTCGCCGGATGAAACCACGTACTACGTGCTGCAGGTGGAAGCTAGGCTCCCGACTATATCGTGTGCAGCGTACATACGTGTGTACCGTTGTGAACGCTGGCAGGTGTCGGAGAAACGCTGTACGAAGTGCTCCTGTCCATTTGTACACTTGAGTACGGATAGAACAGTGCCCACAACAACACAAGATCCGAGAGTGAAGCAGTAAGTAAGCTCACAGTTATGTAAGCTCACAGTCTGTGTGTGTGCAGTGTGTGAATATACACGGATCACGCGTCTGCGTGTGTAGAGCATAAACCGAACATAGGTACCTATGTACATATATATACATACGTATATGTATATATATACTTGTGCGTGTGCACAGTATACGTGTGCTTGTGTACTTGTATGCATTTGTATGCCTGTCTGCGTATGTAGGAACATCCTCATCACGCTGCTCGAGAAGCGGTCACGGGCACTGCATTTTTTAAGCAGACACACAAAATGCCGTTGCGCGCGTCTGTGCTGTATATGGATGAGAGTGTATGTAGTCCCGTGATAAACGCGCAGAACAGGGTGTTACGACTTGGCGTATCAGCGGGAGGAGACAGCCACTACATAAAAATGTCTGCATGAACGTATGCTTGCCAACGCAAAACAATGCGGAGGACTCCGTTTGAAATGCTCTGCACGCTGTGGAGATCCGTGTATTCATCTCGTCACAGCGCTTTCTCGTCCCTTGGTGTCAGTTCCGCTTTGCTGCTTCTACGTCTGCAGAAGAGGCGACTTCGTGGTTCGAGGAGGTGTGATGTGAAGCCCCCTGTCTGTCGCAGCATGCTGTCCAGGTCTCCAGCGGGTGCCAGGCGACCTCCTACACTAATTCTGAGACGATACGTGGTGCTGACGCCGCAGCACGCTCATGCGAAATCGAAACCTTTATGCTGTAGCATCATCGCGAGACGTGGACGTGTCTACAGCTGCGCCGAGGCTATAGCAGGTGGTGCTGCAAAGTATGCACCGTCCACATGCAACAGCTATACTTTCAGGCTGCGTGCTGCGAGTCGCGACTCTGGTGTTCTGATGCATTGGGCGTTACTCACTTCTCACCTGTCGCGAAGCCTCCCACTTCTTTCCTATCCTGCTGCGTCCCCCTTTTTTCCGTTGCCATCGACGGTCTTCCGTTCCGTTGGTGCGACTGCACTGTTTGCATGTGCGTACCCGCAGCTTTCGTTCACTGCGGGAGCAGTGCGGTGCGTAGTGAGGTCCGGCGGAGCAGCAGCAGCGCCTGCACCCTACAATAAAGATGAAGGACTTCTCGGTGCTGCGGCAGCAGCAGGGTTCTATAGGTGCAGCGAAATCGATAGCCACGTTGCAGCGGCAGGAGGTTGCCGAAACTCCAGCGACGCCATCAGCACTGGAGCAGCAGCTGGAGCAGCGTGAGCAAATGTCAGAGACAAAGCTACCGTTGCTGCAGCAGAAGCAGCAGCCGCATTCATCGGAGGCAGAAAAGGCGCCTTCAGTGAACGGCGGGGCGTGGTTGCATGCTGCTTGTGTTCATGGAGCGTCACCCCCCGTGCTTTCGGGTGCTGCTTCGGACGCAGGAAGTGAAGAGGCGGAGGGAGTGGGAACCTTCCCAGCAGTAGAAGCACCACAAGGGAAGCGCGCGCACGCCGTCGCGACAGCAGCAGCAGTCGCAGCAGCAGACAGGCGCATGCGGAGTGGAAAGCGACTGAGCGGTTTTTCCAGGTCTTTCAAGCCTTCTGAGTTCCTTTCCGCAGAGGACGAAAACGACCCCAGCAGCGAGGGCGGAGGAGTCTCAACAATAGCAGCAGCACATACCGCGGCCTTAGCAGCAGCAGGAAAAATAGCTGAAAACGGAAGTGTGCGAGGCGAGGACCGTGCGGCTGGTTCAGAACAACTCGTTGCAGGGGCCGCAACAATAGCAGCAGTTGAGGCATTGGCGGTTGAGGAAATAGGAGGAGGAGAGGGTTTATCAGGTGGGCAAATAATGGAGACAGTGGGGAAAGGGCGGAAAGAAGAGTCGGAGGGATGTGGAGAGGCAGAGGCTAGAGGGAGTCGCACGAGTACGAAAAGCGCGGGGAGTGTGGGAGAGGCGGACGAAGAAGGCTGGGTTGCGGAACGTGCGGGTGCTGCTGCTGCGTCTGCTGCTGAAAAAGAGACACAGCGGAAAGGCGGACGCGTTGCTTCTGCAGCCGCGGCTGCAAAAGAGACGGGGAGGGGACATGCCCTTCCTCGCTGCCGAGAGGAGGAAGCACCTGCGCCGCCTGCTTTGCTGTCGCTGAGGGCTGTGGGGCGCAGCAGTGTCGCGGGTGCACCAGCAGCCACAAAAGAAGAACCAGGAGCGATACCAGCAGCAGCAGGAGCAGCAACAACAGAGGCCAGTGGTGATGGAGTGGAACACAGAGAGACAGCAGAGGAGCGAGCAGCGGAGGACGCGGTGTCACCTCGGAGTAGCACCCGTTTGGCCGCAGCACGAAGTAGGGCAGCGCGGAGTCTGCTACTTCAGGGCTACTACACGTCTTCTTCAACAGCAGCGGGCTCTCGTCAGAGTATGTCAGCGGCAGCGGAGACCGAGGGTGCCTCCCGAGGATGGACGACGACGCGTAGTGCCACCAGCAGCAGCAGAGGAAGCGGCTGTAGCGGAGGGACGCGTTTCTTGCGAAGTGGAGGGGACGCCGCCGCATGCGCGGCTCGAGAGGAGGAGGAAGATGAGGTGACAGCAACAGCCGCCGCGAGCAACAGCAGTGCTGCCGCCGTAGCAGCAGCTCATGCAGCCGAGGTGGCAGCTGTGGAAGCAGCAGCGGCAGAAGCAGCAGCAGCTGCCACAGCAGAAAAAGAAGAAGGTGGCTGGGGCACTGCTCGCTCTCTCTCCCCTGCCTCCGTCTGTGCCCGTCTCGAGAGCTGTCCGAGAGTCGTCGGAGTTCGCTTCGATAAGACGCAGTGCCGGTGGCTAGCAGGAATCAGCGTAGGAGGAAGAACAATGAACAAGTATTTCCCTGTATATAAATACGGTTTTCAAGGAGCCAGACGCATGGCTATTGACCACCGTCTAGACTGTCTGCGGAGTCAGGGCAGAGCTGCTGCCCTTGCTGTCGAGGGTAGTGCTGTTGCTGCAGCTCCTCTTTCGCCTGCAGCCGCTCCTCCAGCTGCTGGAGATATGACAGACGGCCGCGGCGAAGAGAGACTCGCTATGCCTGCCGCAGCAGCAGGAAGAGCAGGCGCATACGGTGCGCCCACAGTAGGTGGAGATGACGGAGCAGCAGCAGCAGCAGTGGGGGCGGCGGAGGGAGGTACAGCAGCAGCAGGAAGAGCAGCGGGAGGGAGGGGAGGAGCAGGAGGCTATGCAGTGCGTCAGCGGCGGCAGCGGGACAGAGAGAAGGCGGAAGCCGCGTCGTACGATGATGAGGACGATCTGCAAGAGGAGCAGCTGCAGCTCCTTGAGCAGCCAGCAGCACGGGCGACAGGTGGAGGAGGAGGAGCAGCAGCAGGAACCGCAGCAGACGCAGCAGGAAAGGACGGTGGAGAAAAGGCTATCGACAGTTTGGGGACAGAGTATGGGAGCCGTCGGGGAGGCAACGGAAAGACAGCAGCTGCGGCAGGAGGCGACAGCAGCGGCACTAGTGGTGGCGGGGCAAGAGCACGAGGAGGGAGGGACCGTGTCGACGCTGTCGATCAGCAGCAGCAACATGTTGAGGAGGAGTCACGCGCAGTCGGTGCAGCAGCGAAAGGAAGCAGCAGTAGCAACAAGTCAAGGATGTCGGAAAGCGGCAGTTTCCTTTGTATGTCTGCCTTCGATCCGCCAGCAGCAGCAACGGTGGCAGCTCCAGCAGCAGCAGCAGGAGGAACGCAGCTTCCACCTCCTGCCCTTCCCACGCGCAGTGGGCGACATCAGCAACAGCAGCAGCAACACCACCAGCAGTACCAGCAGCATCACCACCAGCAGCAGCAAGCAGGAAATTCAATAGTCACTCGACGCTGTAAAATTCCTGTAGCAGCACCGTTTCATGTCGACAGCGCCGAAGGAGAGGAAGGTAGTGCAGCAGAACAGTCACGAGATCGTGCTGCTGCTGTAGCAGGAGGGAGAGGACCGGCGGACAGCAGCAGAGAAGCAGCAGCAGGCGTCCCGCCTGCGGGAGGAGCCGGAGGTGGGGTAGGGGGAGGGAGGCAACACCAGCCGCAGCACGTGAGCCGCAGCAAGGGGGGGCGCGGCTACTGGAAGGAACGTACCCGAGCAGATGCTATTGATATTGCTGCTGCTGCTGTAGCACAGAATACGATGGCCACAACAGGACAGAATGTGTACGCTGCTGGTTGCGCCTCGTCATATAACAGCACTGGTGCTGCTGCTATTGCGGATGAGACTACCGTCGATGCCAGTGCTCCGAGAGCCGCAGAGCGCCGCAGCAGCAGCAGCAGCCGCTACGGTGAGAGAGATAGAGCAGCGGCAGCAGTAGCCGAGAACTTCGCACGCGGCCACGACCAGCCACGATGCAGCAGCAGCAGGTGCCTCGTTGTGAGGGCTGCGCAGCGTCAGCAGCAGAGGAGCGAGCCTCACGAGTTGCTGTTGCAGAAACAGGGAAACAGGCAGCAACAGGAGGCCCCTGCGCAGGAGGAGGAAGGCCTGGCGTACGAAGATGACGGACTTGGGAAGGAGCATGTCCCTGCGGGTGCTGCTGCTGTTGCTGGTTCTGCGCTGCTCAAGGAGTGGACTGCTGCTGCGTCAGAGAGTAAGTCACTAGTGTCGGCGGCTGGTGGAGCAGCAACAGCAGCCACGGTTGAAGGCGAAGGAGGCATTGCTGCCGTGGGTGAGGAGGAGGAAGAGGAGGAAGAGGAGGAGGAGGAGGGGCAGGAGCAGCAGCAGCAGCTTGGTAGGGCAGGAGCGGTAGGCAGAAGCAGCGGGGAGAGTGCAGAGAGGAAAGGAGATGCCGGCACAGCAGCAGCAGAAACACTGAGGAGAAGAAGCGGTGAAGCAGAGGAGGCGCAGGTCCCGGCAGGGACAGCGGCAGCAGAAGAGGAGCAGGAGATTGCCTGCTCGAAGAATAGCAAAGAAGCCGCTGCCAGTGATGCAGCAGTGTGGACGCCTCGGCACGGCCGGCGCAAACACCGGAACCGAGGCTACGTGGGAACGTTTGCTCGGTGGACAGGGGCCAGTGGGAGCACCAGCAGCAGAAGCAGGAAGAGCAACAGCGGCAGCAGCAGCTGGAAGAGTGTGGAGTGCAACACGAACAGCAGGAGTGGCGACAGCAGCAGGAGTCGCAACAGCAGCAGGGGAGGAGGCGCCTTCAACGGCGACGGGGCCGCTGGGCTGCGCGTTCACAGCAGCAGCACGCATGAAGAGCAGCAAGAGGACGACGTCGAAAAGGAGGTGGACGAGCCCCAGCAGCAGCACGAGGGGGAGGAGTCCACTGCTGTTGCCGTGCATGGGAAACAACAGCAGGAGCAAGCTCTGCAGCTGCACCAGCGCGGGGAAGGAGAGGAGGCAGAGAACGACGCGGCTGAGGGAGAGGAGGAAGGTGCTGCTGCTGCGAGTGGAGGAGCAGCCGATGAGGAGGAGTACTACGAAGATGAAACGACACCTGCGAATCTCTCGGTGTTGAGAAAACAAGAAGAAGAAACTAGCTTGCACAAGCGACAGGAACAGCAGCACAGCAACAAAGGAAAAGCGACGCGTCTTCAGCGGGGTCGGTGGCGTTTCGCGCAGCAGCTGCGGCCTTCCCGTGCTGCTGCTGCAGCAGCCTCAGCGTACACTTCACAGGTGCCTGGAGGAGTGGAAGAGGAAGAGCAGCTGCAGCAACTTCGCCCACAGCAGCAGCAGCAGCCTCAACAGCTGCAGTACCAGCTGCGGGGGAGTCGGCATTCTGAGAGGGGGACGACTGCAGAGACGCCAGCACACGAAGAAGAAGATGAGGAAATACATGCAGAGGAAGAGGAGGAAGGAAATAACGCTAGCGAACCACCGCAGATCTACCGGTTTCGCAAAGGTGAGCAAGCGAGAGAAAAATTGCCCCGTTCCCCGGTCGCTGCTGCTCTTCTGATTCTTGCTGCCTCACTGCGTTCTCCCCCAATCCTGCTGCTTCGTCTTCTGCTTCTGTCTCTGCCGCAGATTGCCGTCTTCAAGCCGGCGCCGCTGGTGGTGCGCTGCTTTTGCTGCTCCGCTGTCTTTGCTGCAGATGGCCGTCACGCCGGTGCTGCTGCTGCTGCGGAGTGTGAAGGATTCGTCCCGCGGAAGGCGCGTCGCGACGCGCTCCTGAGGCACGGGCCAGCAACAAAAACAGCAGCAGAGACGGATAAGGAAGAGGCGTTTTTTGGCGAGGAAGCGGAGGAAGGGGGCGTCGAGAAAAATGCTGCTATTGCTGATAAGTTGCAGCCTTGGCCCAGGGGTACGTCCCCATTCGCAGAAGATTAACAGAAGAGACAGCCCCTGCACACGCTTCGCATATATGTACGTGTGTATATCTTTGGTTTCTGTTCTTCCTGGGAGGTGATCCACTTTGTCCTTCTTTCCGTGTAGCTTCGACGCAAACTACGTTGCTGTCTTCTGTGAGCTGCACGTATATATATATACATATATATATATATATATTTCTATTTCTGCCTATAGATATATATGTATACATAGTAGACATGTATATATGTGTATACAGGTATATATATATATATGTATCCGTATGCATATATATATATGTATTGTGTACTCAGGTGCACATCTCTATGTACACGTGCGCTTTCCTACGTGCTGACTCGGCGGTGGCTGACGGGGGGCGACACGTGCCGCCGCCACGCCTGGGGGGGAAGGGAGTAGCACGTTCTTCAACATTCACGTCGGCGTTTCTCTTCTTCTTTCAGTCACATCTGTTTCTGTAGACCTCCTCGTCGAAGCATGTGCTGGTATTTCTCTGGCCTTTCCCCCCCTGCTTGTCTCTGTCTGTAGGCCTGTGTCCTTATATACGCGTGCATATGTGTGTAGTTGTATGCACATGTAGACGTGTATGCATTTCTGTGGTGGTGCATGCGCGTGCGTGGGTGGGTATGTCTCGTTTTGTTGGTTGCTGCTGTGTGGTGGAATGTTGACTTCGCGCAAGGCGCCTACACCGGCACACAGAGGCAGACCTTTTGGTGTATACGCTCGCACACACCCTTGCTTGCCTGTCTCCTAAGCATTTGTTTACAAGCATATATATATATATATATGCATACGTACATAGATACACAGGTGTGGACCGCTAGGGCGAAGGCTGCTGCTGCGGCGCAGGAACCTTCCTGAAGAGGCCACGGCACGGCAGCTCTTCCATGCCTGGGAGGGGCGGCTGCATTTCTCTGGCTCCCCGCAGATCTCTCTAACTGCTACGGGAAATTCGCAGGGCACCCACGCCTGCGCGTGTATATAGATGCGTATACACATATATATATACACATATATTTATCTACATAAATATATACAGATATATATATATATAGAGAGAGAGAGATACACACGTATGCGTGCATACGTATACAGGTACAGATATTTGTGTACGTACACACGTGTCGGTCTACACACCTGTGGAGACATACACGTATGTGTGCACACATCTATAGATACACACACTGTTTGCATATATAGATATGGATAGATACGTGTATCCATATATATACTTCTGTATCTATAAATATATATATATATATGTATATGCATATGTGTATGTGTACGTGTGTGCTGCTGTTGCCACTGCTGTTGCTGGTGGCATGCGGTGGGGAAGGGACTTACGAATACCCCACTTACGCGGAAGAAGTGGCTGCACTTGCACGATTACGCCTGCGCCGATGTACGGGAGTCCTTAATTTTTCAGCCCGCTGTTACCGTAGACAAGCGCCTTTATGGGACGGTGTACGTAGATACATCCTTCGAAATGCATGCGGTCTATTAGATATTCGCTAATGTGCTGGTCTTGCTGCTGCTACGTGGGGGCTGATCGAACTGCTGCTGCTCCTCCTTTTTGTCAGAGGCCTGGTAATATATAGACGGTGGCAGCCGCCGTCATCGTTTGAAATGCCTGCTGGTCCGGCTCTCTGTGTGTATGCCTCCTTCTGTGTGCCACGCACTTACTGTCTTTGAGCACGTGTGGGATATACACGTCTGTCTCTCCGTCTCCGTCTGCCTTTTTTTTTCAATTTTATATGTACGTACACAAGTATACCCGCATGGTGCCTCTCTCTTGTATGATTGCTGCTGCCGCGCGCTGCGTAGGTCTGTGGTGGTCGCGTGGCAACAATCGCTGGTTTGCGACGTATGTGCGGGACGGCTACAAGCACTACAAAACATACACGCCGACAAAGCATGGGGGTGTGATGCGGTCGTTTAAACTCGCCAACGCGTTTTTAACGGCCGCACGCATGCAGCAGCAGGAGGAGCAGCTGCAGGAGCGCCAGCAGCAGCGGCCGCGCCCATCGCTGCCCGGCGGCCTCCTGCCTGTTGCAGAGAGAGAGACAGCGGCAGCAGCAGGGGCAGCTGCAGGGACGGAGGCCGCTGGGGGAGGAACAGCGGCGGCACGAAGAGCAGGAGAAGGGGAAGTAGCAGGATCTGCGAGAAGGGCTGGGGGTCGCGAGGGAAGGTACTCAAGTGATGGAGGGGGTGACGCTTCTTCGAGACGCAGCGTCTCTCCCGCTGCTGCGTACGCTTCAAGAGAAGAAGCAAGAGCAGGAAACGCAGATTTTCTGTTCGACGAAGTTGGACGAACGCCGATGACGAGAGGCAGCACAGCACGGGCACTCGGTAAAGCAGCAGCAGGGGAGGGAGAGTGCTATGTCAGCAACAGCAAGCGCTTCACCAACAGCAGTAGTGACAACGAAGGAGCGACCGGAGGAAGAGCCGCAGGAGCTGCCAGCAACAGCAGCACGAGGAGTTGCGCCTCTGCAAATGAAGGAGCAGGAGGTGCCGCTGCTGCTTCTTGTTGGATTATGAGCGACGGCGAAGAAGAAGAAGAAATAGAGCAGCAGCGGCAGCACGAGGACGCCGCTGACGCGGGGTGTGGGGACGAGACAGTGCTACAGCAGCAGTCGCCAGAGCGGCAACAGCAGCAGGGGCTGCGGACACGGCGCCGCAGCGCAGCACTTGTTGATGACACTTGCGGCGCGGTGGCTCTCTCAGGAGATGACGCGTGCAGCAGAAGCAGCCACCGCAGCAGCAGCAGTAGCGCGGGAAGCAGCCGCAGCAATCAGAGCCAGACGAGCAGTCGCAGCTGCAGTGGCGGCAGCGTACTCAGCAGCAAGAGGGGACACAGCAGGCGGGTGGCAGGGAAGCAGCAGCTCGATTCCCGAAGAGAAGAGGGTCGCCAGGACAACAGGGGAGAGCACTGCATGCAGGAGGAGGAGGAAGAAGATTACGAAGACCAGCAGCAGGAACAACAGAAAGTAGCGGTTGCCGCAGCCGCTGCTGCGAAGAAGAAGGAAGAAGAGACCTGCAAGAAAAGGAAAGTATCGGACGCTTCGCTTTGTTCTGAAGAGAAAGCTGCGGAAGAAGCAGCTGCGGAGAGCCCGCGAGGGGAGAGGAAGCGGGGGAAGACCGAGCAGCAGGAGGAGGCGCACTGCAGCAATAGCAGCAAGCAGCCGCAGTCGACGGAATATAGTGTCAAGACTGACAGCAAAAGTCGCGCATGCAGCGGCGCCAGCGGCTGTGGCGGCGCTGGGGAAGAGGCAGGAGGGAGAGAGAAATCCGAAGAGATGGGGGGAAGGACAGAGACAGGGGAAGAACAGCAGCAGCAGCAGAGACGTGTTTTGAGCGGGACAGACGGCTCAGAAGCGGCGCCACCGTGCAGCGGTAGCAACAGCAGCAGCGACTGCGTCGGTGATAGTTTACCGAGGCTGCAGCACGCACGGGGAGCGACTGGCACCAGCAGAGCGACGAGCAGCAACACGAGCACTCCGAACAGCAGCGGCGGCAGGCTGAGCAATAGCAGCAACAATAATAATAGGAGCAGCGGCGGAGTTCACGAGACCCGCAGCAGTGCTGCTGCCGAGTGTACCGCAGGTGAGGCAGCGTGGAAAGAGGAGGAGCGCGAGGAAGAGGCGAACAGCAGTGGCAGGAGCAGCAGCGGTAGAAACCGACAACACAGCAGCAGCAAAGGTGAAGTGAAGCACGTAACGGCAGCGGCGGAAGGGGGAGAGAGCAGCAGCAAAGGGAAGGGGTGGTGCGGCAGAGTCAAATGCCCGGAGGAAGCCGAACTGGCAGCTGCTTCCTCTGCAGGTCTGGGCAGCAACACGCGTAGCAGCAGGAGTAGCTCGGGTCTGGAGCGCGAGGAGGGATATGCTGTGCAACATTCGTCGACCTTGCTACAGGCAAAAGAAGAGAAAGTTTCGCTAGGAGCAAGCAACAGTACGAGTTCTCTTCCGCGGCTGTCCAGTGCCTCTCCTTCAGCCGCAGCTGAAGCTGCTACAGCAGGAGCAGACGCAGGTCAGGAGTGTGCTGCTGCTGCGGCTGCTGCCGTAACTTGCGGAGTGGGGAGCAGCAGCGGCAGCAGCCGAGAGGGACGGCGGCGGCAGCAGAGCACAGCAGTTTCCGACGTGGGGAAGGAAGGCGCGGCTGCGGTGACTGGAGCAGTAGCAACAGGTGCAGCAACCGAGAAGAGCGTGTCGCATCGACCACCGCAGCAGCAGACGTACGAGAAGATAGCGACACGCGGCATGGCTGCAGCAGCTTCCTCCGCGTCTCCACACCAGCAGCAGCAGGGGTCGCGCAGCCATCCCCGTTCCTCTGCTGCTTCCTCGCCTGCTGCTGCTGCGTCTCCGGTTATTGCGGGTGCCTCTGCTGCCACGCCGTCGCTTGCTGCGTACTCCGGTTCCTCTTCATCCTCCTCTGCTGCTGCAGCGGGTGCAGCAGCTGCTCACGGTCCAGGAACAGGTACAGCACCAACAGGGCCGGGTGGGGTGCGTCGTCGGTGGGGCAGCTCAGTCGCAGCGACAGCGCATGCAGCAGCTTCTGGCGATTGCTGGGCAAGAGAAGCGTCTAAGTATCCGCTTTTCCCGGGCATGCAGTACGACGCTATATCGAAGTGCTTTCGTGTGAAGCTGCGCACACAGCGGCGAGCGTTTTCTGTTGTAAGGCGAGGAGTACGAGAGGCGCACGTTCTAGCCGTCGAAGCTCTGAGGAACGAGGGGCTGCTGCCTCCGCATGCAGAAGAAGCAGCAGCAGCTGCTGCAGCAGAGGGCGAGCCCATGAGCGTTGTGTACAGCAGAGGCATTGGCAGCCGCGGACGAAAGCGGCGAGTTCTCGTCCCTGCTGCTGCGGCTGGGAGTGGACCGCCGTCCTATAGCCTGAGGACAGAGTCTCTCTCCCCCTACCACTCCCACGGCATGCGCGTGGGCAGCAGCGGGGGCAGTGCGGCTGGTGCAGCAGACGCGGCGGGAGCAGCAGCAGTTGGAACTGTTGGAGCGAGCAGCGAGGTGAGGAGGCGCAGAAGTAGCGGAGAGAGCAGCTGCGGGGCTGCAGCAACAGCAGCAGCGGAGGGACAGGAGCGAGAGGTAGTGCACCACGGAGACAGAAGCAAAGAGAGCAGCAGCAGCAAAGCAGCGGCAGCAGGCGGCGCCGCAGAAAAAGCAGAGAGAGATACAGGAAACTGGCGCAGCATGAACCGAGGGAGTGGAGGAGGCGGCGGAGGAGGAAATGGACCGGCAGCTGTCGTAGGGGATCACGAAGTAGGCGGGAGCGGCTCCGGCAGCGGAACAGACAGACGAAGCGGAGGAGGAGGTGCAGCAGCAGCAGGAGAGGGCAACAACCTTTCACGACGCGGAGGGCTACAGAACAGCAGCAACTGTTACGACGCGTGTGGGGCTGGTGCAGCAGGCGGAAGCGGTGGTCACTGGGGCACCGGCAGCGGCGGGTACTATGGATCGCACAGCAGCAGACGAGGAACAGCAGCAGGAGGCAGCAGTAGTAGCAGCAGTCATGTCGTCACTCGTGCCGGAAGCGTGATGGCTGCCTCGCATACGCATGCAAGCAGCAGCCGAGGAGAGGCCGGCTGTGTCATTGCCTGCTCGCGGCATCAGCAGGTTGGCGGCGGAGCAGCAGGAGGCACACAGCACGGCGGGGTGACAGGGGGCGGAGGTGGAGGCGGCTCTCCGCTGCTGCTGAGTCATAGCAGCAGCAGGAATGGGAATTACAGCTGCTACCACGGCTACAACACCAGCGGGGGGGGGTGGAGCTGCAGCGGTTCCACGTGTTGTTCACGAGGACATAACACGCGCATGCAGCAGCAGCTGCAGCTCGCAGAGGAAGAAGCGGCACTGTGGGGCAGCGGCCACGGCGGGGGAGGGTGGAGCAGCAGCAGCAACAGCACCAACCCGGGAACAGCAGGAGGCGTCCCGGCCGCTGCAGAGGAAGATGCCTTCGGTCACTTGGGGGGACTGTCACTGACGAAAGATGCGGTGTTGCTTTGTCTCGCAGATTTACGCGATATTTGCTTGCCCATCTGCTTCGTCACGACGTTAGATCGAACCGAGCGGCGGAGGCAAGTGCAGTGTCATCTGCGGCACGTTGAAGAAGCAAGAAGAAAGGAGGCAGTGCTCCCGTACTTGCATTTGTTCGAGTGTCTGCTGCTGTCAAATCAGCTGCCACACGAGCTGGACATTTGCGCCCAGCGACTTCTCTTTAGTGCCCTGGACATGCATGCGCGTGCTGCGGTGCACACGTACTTCCCTGGCTATTTCAGCAACAGCAGCAGCGACAGCAGCAGCTTCCTCTCGATCGAAGAGCTCATGCTCGACGAAGCCTCTCGCTTTCCTCCCGCTCCTACTGCTGCTGCACCGGGAGCCCCAGCAGGAGGTCCGCCTGCAGGAGGAGGAGCCGGTGCAGCACCTGCAGCAGAAAGAGCCGCGGGGACGGTGCGGGACGATCTCTGGGGGGGGGGCCGGAGGGAGAAGTGCCTAGCAGTAGGCACAAGGAGGAAGGGAGGGAGAGGGAAAGCCCAACCAGGTACACAGACTTGGAAGCAGAAGAAGAAGGAGAAGTTACTTTTTCACGTGGGATGAGAGAGAAAGACGCAGAGAGGAAGGTGAAAAAGAATTTTCCATCTTGGCATGTATCTCTCCACAGGGTGAACCGGAAGAATAAATTGCGTATGTGGATGTATGGACGCCCTAGCGCATACTTGCATGCGAAAGTAGCGTCACAAGCGCTCTGCAGGTGTGGGGACAGATACGTAGATGAGTACAGACGTGTATGTGTGAAGAAAGACTGCGTGGGAAGAGCAGAGAGATGCAACAAGAAGTGAAGGGAAAGGAAGTGGCGCATGCATTTTCGTCTGTTCGTGGGGGCGAGAGGAATGGGGAAAAGTCGCGAGCACACCATCCGTGTCTTTTTGTCTTTCTAGCAGAGAAGCAGGTGGGGGACTCATGTGGCATTTTTGCTGTAGATATCTGTGGGGACGTGTGTACGGGGCGGGACACAGAGGGAAGGCCGGACAGAGAGACGGGGTACACGGAGGAAGGGCGAGGGCAGCAGGGAAAAACTGGAGGACCGAGGAGAGGGAAGGTTGAAGGTGGAAGTCATGAGGAAAACAGCTAGCGTCACTGCAGTCGCAGAGCGCGCTGGCAGCGACGCGCAGCAGCAGGGAGAAGAAGCTGCTGCAGGGGAAGCAGCAGCAGAAGCAAACGCACAACTCCGCCCCAAGAGCGGATGCAGGGAAGAGAAGGAGCTGCGTGTTTCCTTTACGCAAGGACGACGACGCAGCAACAGCAGCTGCTACTCCTGCTGCGCAGGAATAGTTCCGGTTCGTTTTCGTGCCCTGTGCCTCCACTCTGCCGTTCTGCGGTTGCTTGTCTTCTTTGTGTTTTTTGGTTGAAGCTTGTTCTTCTGTTGTTCTTTAAAGGTCTCCTCGACTGCACCAGCGCGGGTTGAGACGTGGGGTACGCAACAAGAACATGTCTTGGTGCACGCGTGTTTGCGCGTCTGTGGAGAATTTCGCGCAGTTGAATACGTATGTAGTGCACTCCGACTTGCTGGGCGCGTGCTCACGTGCATGCATTCCCCCACCCGATACTCAGAAGCTGCGCCGGGACGTGCAAGCTGCATGTCTATGTATTATTTAATCGGCAGCAGCCTCGACACGCGCAGGCCTTATCTATCTTCTTCCTTGTAGGAGTATTTTCACCTACGCCTTTGTGTGCGTACACACAGATATATATTTATCTGTACGTTTCTGTGGGCGTACATAAGTGTGTGTCAATAGATGTATCTAATACGCATGCAGACCCATGTATCTGCATGTGTGCACGCATGCTTCACGCGCGGAGATTGGACGTACGCATACATAGGCCTGCATGTTGTGCAGCTGTCGCTTCTGCCTGGTTTATGTATGTGTGTACGTGTGTATGTATGTGTGTATCTGCCGACGGTCACTCCGGGCAGAGAGGGAGTGTCACTCGTTCAAGAAGCTTTCAACGTTCTCTCGCCCCGCACGCAGAACCCCTGCTGCTGTTTCTACGCAAGGATTGCCACACAAACTTCTTCTTCTTCGCTCGACTGTCTGGATACGTAGGCAGTCATCCACATGTATTCTTTGTATATATGTGTATGTGCATACTTTTTTTCTTATATATATATGTATGTATTGGTGTGGAGCTGAGTTTCCTCGTGTACTGGCATTTCCTATGTGGTATTTCCATGCGTGTGTCAAGGCACAAAAGCGCAGTGGTACCTCTGTGTGTATAAATAGGGCTTCTACGCAGGTCGACAGGCGCTCTGATCGGAGAAGCGCGGGCGGCATGTCTTAAGTACGTGTGCACAGGTCACTGGGAGTGCGGATAACCCTGTCTGCACAATCGTGGTATACGCGGAGGTAGACGCCGTCCCCAGTAGTTTTGTAGGCCTGTGCTTCTCCGTAGATCTCTGCTGATCATTCTCTGCCTGTATCTATATATGTACATACACATATGTATATATATACACTTATATATGTATATGTAGCTTTCCAAATTGGTATACACGCATGTAGCTTCACTGGAGGATAATTTTGTACCCGTACATATATATCTGCGTGTGCGTGCGGATGTTGAGGCAATATAGAATTGTTCACGGCATGAATCTGCAGACAAATTGTGGATGGATGGCCGTGTACGTGTATGCGTGTGTTTGCTTACGTGTGTGCGCATGTACGTACTACACCGACAGATGGAGTTATGATTGTCCGTATGTATACAGAGATACGTATGTACACGTGAGAGTATACGGCACGCAGGGAGCTTCTGGTGGAGGTGCCTTCGACGGTCTATTCTACATATATATTCATGCCTCTTTCCGCGGAGTTGTTGACAAAGGGTGTTCACTTGCAGTGTAGTCACTCTCCTCGCCTTACACTTTCTTTACGCCGTGTTGTTCCTGGACAGGTGTACGGAGATGCACAGACGTCCGCTGCACGGCGTGTTCCTATGTGTACGTATGGATGTATGTATCTATTGATGTATATATGTGTGTATGTCTTCACCTGTATACATACATGTATGTAAATAAAAGTAGCTTTGCGGGTGTACATTCCGCTTTTATTGAGTGATTTCTCCGTAGAGTGCTCTTTACAACAAACCTGTGCAGCTTGCGTAAACGTATGTATTACGTACTAAGTTGGTAATAACTAAATGTTAGCAACAGTGCTAATACACAAAGCGCAACGATTGCAATCTCGACTGTGCTCCTAATAGACAAAGAATGCTGCCGGGCGATACAGGTGCAGCTGATGCCTCGTGGAGGCGCTCGAGGGCACAACCACATCCAGTTTGGGAGCATATCCTGTCGAACCCGACTCGTGCGTATGCACACACGTCCACGTGCGTACACGGGTATTAACCGTATATATATATATATATATATATATTATATAGCGGTGCAGCGCTCAAAACCACACAGACCTACTATGTGAATTTATAGACCGACAGGGGGAGATGAAGGTAAATGCATACACCTATGTATATCTATAAACATAGGTATACATGTGTTAATATATATGTGTACGTGTCCACGCGGATCGACATCATCTACCTGTTGTGCTTGTTCACTCTGTGCTTGGAAAGTCCCGCTGAAGCAACAACTCTCACGTTGAGCTGCATGCGGCATCTGCTATTGAGCAGGCACCGCGGAGAGAGCGCGGGCTGCTTGCTTTCTGCAATTACACATGCGCACATACATTCATGTAGGGGAGCACAAAATCGTCGATGTATGCTACAATACGTTTCCCGCATGTTGAAGCACACAGACGTGTATACACTCGTGTGGACGGTACGGTTGACGCGTTGACAGCGGCACACGGCGGAAGACTCTGAGTGCCGGGAAATGGTGGATACCAAGTTATAGCGGAGGGGTAGACAGCCTGTCCGTAAGTAGAAGAAGACAGACCTAGCCACACGCACGCGCACGTGCCTTTATGTAGACATATGTACTCGCGTGCAAATCTATCTATACATATATATATATATATAGATATATGTTTGTGCACATGTAACAGTTAACACTTTTCCGCTTGGAACGCATTTGCCGATAAAGTGCAGAACAGCGTGAAAACGTTGTCGCTCTTCTCTCCTCTGCGTTGCGGATATTCCGCGCAGCAGTTACGTGGTAAATAGACTGGCCCTATTGCGTGCGCACTGCTATGAAGCTCCTCGTTCCCTGCCGAGGTAGTTCCTATATAGCCCACACAGGTGGACACAGTTTTATCTCACCCCATAATTCTGTTATCTACGTGTGGAGGTATGCGCCTATATGTACCCACGGAGCCACTTTTTCTGTTCTGTCTGAACAAGTGTTCACACATATACGTATGTACACGTGCACGTGTGAATGGGCAGTCTATGCGTATCCCCCCGTAGGAACGTTATACGTGTATACAGAGAAAAGTCCACTAGCGCATTTTTGTACAAGGGCGTCGAAGACCAGTAGCACACACGCTGCTTGCACATACTAGCTCTCTCTACTTACGTATACACACGGATACAGATGTGTCCTTACACTCATGCATCGAAAGAGACAATGCATGCAAACGTATACGTAGGAATGCAGGTAGGTGTAAGCCCACCAGGCTGACGGCCTTGTACACACATGTCGATGTGCGCCTCCTGCAGATGTACACCTCAACACTGGTCCCCGAGTGTTTGGCAGTGTACGCACGAACCACTCAATGAACCGAAGCGGCCGCTGACCTCTTAGTAGCAGCGCAACACGCCTCAGCAAAGCGAAGAGTGCAGTGCGAAGCTCCGTGGCATTAACAGCCGCGGCCCCTACCCAGCAACAGTCTAGCACCACGAGCAGCGGCAACAAAGCAGGAGGAGGAGTGCCGGAGGAGCTGCCCAGCAAGGCAGAGGCCGTACAGTGGCGGCGGCAGCGACAGCAGGAAGCAGCAACGTGCAGCAATACAGCGGCCTTCGAGCTCGAGTGGTAGCAGCCGAGCAGCACTGCCGGCACCAGAAGAGCTGCAGCAGCACGCCACCAGCATCAGTCCTAGGTGACTACTAAGCGGCCGCTCTTGTGTGTCTGTTTCGTTCGCAAAACAAGCATTAGCAGGCGCGTGAACGTCGTCTGGAGAGCAGTTTTGCTGTTTATTCTGTTGGCCAGGCTGCTTGCACTGGTGTTTCAACCGTGAGACGCGGTAAAGACAGAATTACTCGGACGCGTTTTCGCAAAAGAAGACACGATCAACAACAGCCGCACTGGTATTTCCAGCCGCTACTGCGAGAGCCATCTAAAAAAATACATGTACTTTAACGTTGCCTTCCTCCACTCCGGCTGCGTTGTCGAACGCGTGCATATATAAACGGACACAAATATACACACAGACACGTGGGTTTACAAAGATATAAAGAAACTAGCCCAACACTAGTAGGTATGCACGCGAGGGCGTCGCCCTACGAAAAACGCACACGCTGCTCGCTGAGCAGTGGTGCAACAGAGATGCCGCGAGACCGTCATCAGCTGCCTCTGCTGCTGCGCGTGCGTCTCCCCATATTGCGTTCGGGAGTCCGGCAGCAGCGGCAGCACAGAAGCAGCAACCTCTTGCGCTGTTTCTTTTCCACGTTCTGCTTTTATCTCCCTAACATCCTCAGTCTCCACGAATCAGTATTATGGTAACAAAAGCAGCGCAAAGCCACAAAATGCTGCTGAACACCTTCAAAACCTGTCAATCAGTGTGCCTGATGAAGCGAGAGCAAAAATAATACGACCCACGCGAGCAACTACGGTGGGGACTGCAAGTTAGCAGCATCAGCACTTACACTCCGTGCGCCTAAAGCAGTAAAACGCCTCACCAAAGGCCCTTCAAAAGCACCAACAACAATCACTCGCGCAGTCGCTTCACCAGGAGCCCTACTGCTGGGAACGAATACAGGAGCAACTGTACGACAACAAGCGCCGTAGTGCCGGCCGCACCTACTCTGCTGCAGCAGTCGCAGCAGGAGATGCGCCCCCGCCACTGCATGTGTTGCAGCACGAGGCAGGGAAGCAAAAGCACTGGCAGAACAACAAAGCAAAGAATCCACACTTACACACCTGCTTTTTTATCTTTGAATCGCGCGACGTGCGACTCCGTCCTGACCAACCTGAGATTTAGCAATTGAAGACACACCGAAGAAGAAAGCATCTCCGAAACGGTCACACGGAGTGGTGCATGAAGTTTTGCTTATTCACGAGTCCAGCACTTTCCCCGTCTCTACAATTTCGCACATTCTCTACCACCTCGCTACCAGCTCTCCATATATACACACACACACATATTTACCCGTACCTATCTATCTATATATATATACATACAGATATTCGTACGCAACAATATGTGCCATTGTAGCTTCCCTACGGACTACTTACACGGAGACGCTGTGCGAACGAATACATGAACGTGTCAATGAGACGCCTCACTGCAAAGACGCACCTACGTCACGCAAACGCGCCTAACCTGAAATATTATCCTAAAGAATACTAGACGCCTGCAACAAGACGTCTTTTTTACCACGGCCACAACCGTAGACGCATGCGTGAGCAGCCGGTGCCTGGCCTGGTGATGCTCTCCGCCTGGCGTTATTCCCCCACCCTCCACACAGATCCTTTGTTCATGCAGTGAAAAAGAGATAAGTTTTCAGTCCAGTCTATTTCTCAAATGACAAATACTTCTCGACGTCTCCTGCGTGCAGTGCGTGCACGCGCGCTGCTTTTCTTCGCACGTGCTGTTCACGTGAAACACCGCAGGCGACACAGGTCCTCGGTCAGACGCAGACCCTCTCCCACCCCTCCATACGAACCCTCTGGCTTTAGGAAAGTCAGCCAGAGCTGTGTGCGTCTTTTCTCCCCACACAACATATCTTTTCACTCGAGAATACATATATAGATACGCATGAATAGTAGGTATGTAAAAAGAGGGACTCGGAAACAGACAGATGCAGTCGTGGGTATCATCGTAGCCCTCAGTGTGGAATTACGGGTGTTCATTCTGCGGACACCCTCTTCACGTGCAGGCCACGCCGCCTGCGTGTTCGTCGTCATAGCGCATCCCGTAGGGGACGGGGTGGTCGGCGGGTTACGCGCGCATTGCCACGCACAACTGCTGCTGCAGCAGTAGCAACGAAAACCAGCCCCGCTTTCCCTGCTGCAGCACCGCCCTGCCACGTGTACTGCCTGGGGGCAAGTAAACACAACTAGGCGCCCCATGCACACACTTGCGTCAAGCAAGAAGATGACCCTCCCGCTCACGGAGATTCAGGCAAATCTAGTCGTTGTATGGAAGCTTGTACGATACATATATATATATATATATGCATATCCGTATATGGAAGCTTGTATGGGATACGTACGTAGTGAGATAGAGATACGTGAAGCGGCTGAAGTACACACATACACATCACCTCGTTGTGACGGCTGAAACCCACGCGGAGTTACGAACAATACGGTTCTACCCCTCTTTCGCTCTCCGCAGACAAAGACCTAGGAGCCACGTCCACGGAAGCATACAGTTCATCTCTACCGGTATAAAGATCCACATACATGTTTCAACGCATTACAGGTATATCTATATACGTAGATACATCCATACACCTACTACGCACACACGTGTGCGTGCGTATAAATACATATATGTACATATTTGTATCTAAGTAGATACATCGTCACCCTCGCGAAGGAAAGTAGACACACGTAATACACGTTTGGAAACTAGCCCTGGCGGAATAGACATCCGTGTGACCCCGCAGCGCATGACCCCACGCCGCGTAGCACTTCTTCCGGCAGCCGTCGGCGCCAGCAGCGCTGGGTGCTTGTGTGTGTGAGTGTAATTGCACTTGTAAAGCACAGCAACGAGCAACAAGCTACCAGGGAAGTACAGCAGCAAGTGACAACTGAGCAAGAAGTACAGCAGCACGCGACAAGCTATCAAGACTGAGTCCACGGCTGCGCTTCGCTTTTTTTCCCCTCCTCTTAAAGCTGTGCGCATCTCCCGCTTCCCTTCCCTCCATAGCAGCAACAGCAGCGATGCTGTGCGGGGACTCGACGTGTCCCGCAGCTGCGGCGGCAGCAACTGCAGCGCTCTTCTCTCCCGTGGCCACGGCACCGTTCTGGGACGCAGCAGCACAGCTCTCTGCAGCCCAAGGCGCCGACCCTGTTCTCTACTTGACAGAGAAGAGTTGGTCTGCTCCTGCAGTACTGCGCCTAAGTCACTACAGCTGCAGCAACGTGCGGCCGCTCTCGGAGATTCGGTTCCCCCACTGGGTCCGCAGGTGCTGTTCGGCTAGCGTCCCTCCTCTCTCTGTCTCTCTCTCTCTTGCAGCAGCAGCACCACCCTTCCGCAGCGGCGGTACGCAATTGCAGCAGCACTACTTTAGCAGCAGTCGACCTGCAACATGGCGTCAGAACGCAGCAGCAGCAGCACATTCCTGCAACGACCGCAGCAATTGTTCTCGCGATCGCGTTTCCTTGAAGCGTCGCGGCTTGACCAAGAGCGGCGGCACCGCTTCATCCCCTGCCCGCTGCAGCCCCTACTAGGAACGTCGCACTCGTAAGAGCAGCAGCAGCAGCAGGAGCAGAGGACGAATGAAGCAGCATGAGGAGGCAAAACGGCACACAAAGCAGGCCTCAAGGACAGCAGAGAGATCAACTGGCAGCTGGCGCTCTCCCGCCAGCGGAAGCAGTACTGCGGCTGAAGAGGTGCAGGGCTGTGCTGCAGCACCAGCGGACCGCTGCAGCCATAAGGATCAGCAGCGCATCTGCAGGGCCACCCCAGCAGCCGCAGCAGGGACACTTCCCAAGTACCAGCAGCACTCACAGGCTGGCGACGGGTCAGGGTCGAGGACCAGCTGACGGGACGCTGGCATATTCCGGACGAGCAGGAGCCACACGGGAAGCAACAGGATGAAGACGCCTGCAGTTCAGCTTTCCCAGCATGCATTCCCCGCGGGCATTTGTTCACTAGTCAACGAGTATGGCAGCCTTGACTCCCCGGCTGGCAGCAGCAGCTGCTGCTGCTCCTGCAGAAGCTTTTCTTTTTACGCCTCTACCTCCTGTGCAGTTTGCTGCCTCCTTCCACGCAGCAGAAGCGTTCTGCGCACCAGTGGTGCAGGGCTGTTGCCGCTGCTGCTGTTTTCGAGACTTGTGAAGCAGCAACTCGGTCAGCTGCTGCTGCTGCTGTTCTGTACACTCCTGCAGCTCCAGTCCGTCCGTCAACTGCTGCTGCTCAACACACCCAGGCCCCCGCCCCACCTTCACGCATGCATGCTGCTGCTCCGCGACACTCTCCACTGCGAGCAACTGCGAGCATGCAAAAGCCACTTCTTGCTGCAGCGCCGTACACTCTGCTGCTGCTCTTCCTGCTGCGGCCACTGCCGCCATCTGCTCGGCGGTCGTGTTCGCTGGTGCACCCATCGCATTTCTCTCCCTCTCCTCCGGCGTCCCTCCTGCTCGAGCACTGTCTTCTGCCGAGGTCGGCGCTGCTGCGACGTGGTCCTGCTGCTGCCGGAGCTGCTGCAGCAGTCTGGCCTTCTCCGCAGCAATAGAAACCACCGCGCAGCCAGTGCGAGTCGCAGCGAGTGCGGCCGCTGCTGCCGCGTCTTCTTCCGCCAAGCGAATCGCGCTCGTGGCTGCTGCGGCTGTCTGCTGGCGGCGGTTGGGTTGCATGGCCGCTGCTGCTGTGGCACGCGGCTCCTGCTCCTGCGTAGGGCCGCAGTTTCCTGCATGTGGCTCCCCCTCACGTGTCGCTGTTCGAGAAGTTCGACTGCTAGACTCCGACTCTGTTCCTCCTTCCCCTGTTTCTTCTCGCAGTCCTGAGACTCCTGCGGCCCTGCCCGCTCCTGCCGCTGCCGTTGCTGCTCCTCCGGATGTCAGGATTGGCAACGCCGCAGGCGGTCGCAGGGGGAGCGGCAGGTGCTGTTGCTGCTGCTCTTTCCGCTGTGCCACGCCGGCAGCGTCAGCAGCAGCAGGAGACGCCGGGGTCAGTGAAGAAGCGGCGCCAGTATCATCGACAGGACTGCGCTTTCCCGCAGCGCTTCTTCTGCTGTCAGGGGGGGGGCGCTGCTGCTGCTGTTGGCTAGCAGCAGCAACAGCAACAGCCGAAGGTCGGCAGATGCAGCACGAGCAGGAAGGAAGCAGCGACGTCCAATCGAACAGCAGCTGTCGCACCTTCCGCTTCTGCAGTTCGTCTGTCAGCAGCCGCCGCAGGTAACTGCGCCCAACAGCAGCAGCGGCGCAGCAGCAAACACCAGCAACGACAGCACAGGACCGGCAAGATGCAGCATGCCGCATCGTCCTCTCAAAATCGTAGCAGCAGAACAGCGGCAGCAGAACAGCAGCAGTAGAACAGCAGCAGTAGAAAAACCCGCTGCGGCAACAGCACAGCGGCAGCGTCAGCACATTAACAGACGCAGGAGACAGAGCAGCCGCACCTCTGTGGAGGTCCGAAGACTGCACCAGCTGCAGGAAGGAATGTGCAGCGTGGGAGACGAAGTCGACAAAGAGGAGCCCCACCACAGGACAGCAGAGCAGCGGGAAGGCTACAGCAGGTCGGGGAAGCGAGACGGAGGACGTTGAGGAAGAGGCGGAGAAGGACAAGGAGTGACAGCAGCAGGACACCAACAGAACAGCAGCACCAGCAGCACAACAGCAGCAGCGGCAGGACACGAGCAGCCGCAAGACAGCAGCAGCAGGAAGACAGCGGCAAGAGAAAGACAGTAGCACGCGGTCGAGCAGAAGCAGCAGTTGCGGCCTGCAGCAGGAGCAGCGGACGTAGAGAGAGTCGTGCGAGGTTAGCAGGGGAGGGCAGCAGCAGCAAGACGAGCGACAACACGAGCGCAGCAACAGGAAGAAAAAGAAGAAGAGGCGGGAGACCCGCTGCAACAGAGGCAGAGACAGAGGCTGAGCAGTCTGTGAGACACAGGATACCTGCAGTTGGGCGCATCAGTGAACTGAAGTCCGCGGCAATACGAAAGAAATTCGCCAAAGCAGGGAGGAAGGCCTTCGCACAAGACTTTGACGTTGACGTTGAGCTTCGTATGGGTGATTTTGCTGTACTTCTCTCTCTTCGAAGTCGCCTTCAGTCCTTGCCAGGGCAGCGAGCCGCGCAAAAAGTAAAGCAACACGTACCCCAGACCTTCCAGATCATCTCTGCGTGATTGTTCTATACCTAACAAGCGTCCAGAACATACACGTACACACCTAGACATATTCACTACCCTGTACATGCACATATATATACGTATATATATACATATATATATGTTACATACATGCCTACATACATACATACATACGTACATACATACATACGTACATACATACATACGTACACGTACACACATACATACCTACATATATAAATACATATATACACACATACATACGTACAACACGCACATACATATTTACATGTACATATACGTACCTACACACATACATATATATATGTACACGTAGAATGCATACATACGCACATAAACATACATATATATACACACAGACATACACATACACACATATACATACATATATACATACATACATGCGTGTATATATATATATAGACATTCCTGTGTGAGTACGTTTGCGTGCAAGATTATGTGTAGATACGTACACAGAAGGCCACCAGTCAATATGGCGCTGCGTACGGAAGACGAGGACATACACGGCCTTACGCACTACAGAGAGGAGCATACGAATACCCGCGTCGCTGCATACGAGCGTATTTGTCAGGACACATTTTGTACACCTGAAGTGGCGCCTGCCCATACATATATACATGCATGCGTATGTGTACCCGTGAAGATACGCCTCCACATATATTCGTGAAGATGCTGCACGGCATACAGCAGCGCGCAGGCACAGAGCGAAGAACAAATGTGTGCGTAGCTTCTATGCCGGTTGGTTCCCCCGTGCGCTCTTCAGCGGGTGAGGCGCTTGGGAACACAAAACTCTAACGTACCTACCAGCAGCTGTTGATGCAGATCTACATACACGAGACCCACAGATATTCCTTGCCTGCTCTCTCCACAAATATATATATATATATATTCATTCAGCAAGTTGATGTGAGGAGGTGTACCGCGCAAAGGACGTATCTGTGGAACCTGAAAACTGGCCACAAAGAATGAAGCCTTCCATATTTGACGCACTCTAATAGAGACATACGTTCTATCACACACACACCAACAGACATACATATATGTATATATATATATGTAGCTGCCTCTGTCCTGTCTGTCCGTGTGTGTGTGCCTGTGTGCGTGTGTGGATGAAATAGGCGAGCGTTTCCCTCCACATACATGTGCGTACCACAAAAAATATACGCCCGCCGCTGCCTGCTCCTGACTCTTCCCAGAGAGAGAGAGCGCGCAGACGGCATCTCGGCCAGAACGTGTGGCCACCTGTTCGTTTGCATGCATGTCTCTTCCCGCTTCTCTTTATCTCCTTACTGTACTCAGACAACCCTCTCCTCCTCTCATCACGGCCATCACTGCGGGCCACAATCTGCCGCGATACGGACGTTAGGACGTAGGTAGAAAACCCACCCACAAGTTCTTGCCGTCTGCACCACCGCTACTGCTGTTGCTACTGCTATTACTGCTGCTGTTGTCACTACTGCTGGTGCTGCTGTTGGTGATCCTCTTGACGCTGATGACGACGCCACATTGATAATGCTGCTGTTGCTCCTGTTGCTGCTGGTGCTGCTGCTCGTGCTGCTGCTGCTGACGCTGCTGCGGGTCCTCCTGTTGCTGCTGCTACTCCTGATACTGCTGCTGTTCCCGCTGGTGCTGCTGCTGCTGTTGCTGCTGCTGTTGCTACTGCTCTGCTACAGCCGTTGCTGCTTCTTCTTTCTCTTTTCTGTTTTTGCCGCCTTAGAACTTACCAAGGTGCGTCGCGACGGAAGCGTATCTTGCTGTTCCCGTGAGATTCTTTCCTTCTCTGTAGAGAATGTGTCTGCCTGTGTAGTCACGGAACCGTTTGGCCAGACCAAAGTCAATAATATAAATCGTTTGCTGGCGCTCCCCGCGACCGACGAGAAAGTTGTCAGGCTTTACATCGCGATGTATGCAATTACGGCCGTGTACATATTCGATCCTGTCCAGCTGCAGCAGCAGCAGCACACCGTCAGCAAGCGCGCGCACACACACAGCAGCAGCAGCAGCGAGTTGAAGAAGAAGACCGACCCCAGCGTGAGACGCGACGCGAAGATAGCCAGTAGTTCCGAGAGAACCGGCAGCGGTAGCAACAGCAGACGATGACGAGACGGAGCTGCAGCAGCAGCAGCGGATGAAGAGACGCAAAACGAGGAAGCGAAGGAGGGAAAGCAGCAGCAGCATCGCAACAAGAGCAGGAGGAGAAGACGAAGCGCAGGAGCAGCAGCAAAGAGAATAAGTACACCAGAAGAAGAAGCAGCAGCAAATCAGCAGGGGCAACGCAAGCATCAGCAAGGAAACAACAGCAGGATAAAAGAACAAAGAATCCCTCACGACAGCAGTGTTCAGAGACATGTAAATGAGAAAGACAGGTATATTTGCTTCCACGTGTGTGCAACTCTGCCAGTATTACCCTCTTTCTGAGTAATCGACGACAGACTACTCTCACGCGTATAGATCTGCAGATCTACACACATACATATATGCATATATACATATATATATATTATAAACATGTATGTGTGAATACGTATAAATATATACATATAAATACGACTATATATACATACACAAACGAGTAGAGAGGTCACACATGAACCGAGTATCTACCACATACACACAAACAGAAATCTACGGAGAAACCTGTGCGCCTCTTGCTGTAAACACATATATATATATATGTACGCACAAGAGGAGAATGAATGTAGTATGGACGAAAATATGCGGATACACATATACACATATATATATATATATACAAGAAGCAGACGAACGTCGAGACACATACGCAGGAATCCAAAAGCAAGTATATACACACATCTATGAACAAAGAAGGAAGTGTATACAAACACATACGGAAGAAGAGTATGTCTATACGTACATATACGGAAAAGGAGAAGAACGACGTGTATACGTACCTACGGAAGGAGAAGCGCATGAATACACACACGTACACACATCTGTGGGAAGGGAAGTCCACCGAAACACACAAGCAAATCTATTCACACACACATACACACAGAGGCAGAGAGCGAAGCGCACGTCCATATAGACAGAAGCAAGGAGCGCGAAAAAGGAGCGCAAGTATGTAGAGACAAACATGGAGAGATAGAGAGAAGTGCGAGTCTATATATAGACACGCGTACGTGGCAAAGCCTGAAGTATAGACACACATATGGAGAGAAAGCAGCCGACAGAACTACAGAAGCACGTCTACACAGACATACGTGCAGAGAGAAGCCCAGGCATATATAGACATACACATCTGTGTGGGGAAGGAGAAGCGCAGGTATGTACACACATGCATGCAGAGAGGGGAGCGCAAGTCTGTACACATACACATATATGGAGAGAGAAGTCTCCAGAAATACGGGAGCACGCCTATACACTCATTTGTGTGGAGATACGGGGAGAGGGAAGTATATACATATACATACGCACACAGCAATCACACGCATATATATACACAGGCATGAGGAGATGCAGGTCTTCACCCACAATTGCAGAAAGACAGGCCAGGATATACACCCACCCACACATAGACATAGGAGAAGAGAAGAAGCGAAAGTGCACAAACACATTTATATGTGTGAGGACACACCATCTGAATGCCAAGGTGCAAGACTGTTTCTACAGAGAATCGTCTCTGGCAGAGATTGAAGAGATCTTCGAGCGAGTGGCCGAGGCGGTCGATCACCATCACGTGGTACTCTCCCTCATCGCCGTAGTAGTAGCACACGGGGATTCCCTCTGTGGATGAAAGAGAGGGAAAGCAAACAGCCACAGGAAAAAGAGAAACAACACGAAGCAGCAGAAACGAGTGCAGCAGCAGCAGGAGAAAATGGAGGACGCCGAACACACGCGCAAAGGCCCGAGACGAACGCCGCCGCCAAAACTGATACCCGTCACACACGCATAGACAGGTGTCCACGTAAATGAACAACATATATAAGAGTAGTCCCCGTGAATCGCCACGAGACAGAGAAGGACGGAGCACAATAGGCAGCGGCAGGAGAGAAGACGAAATGAGGGCAGCAGCAGCGGAAAGGACGGCAGAAAAACGAGCAGGAGCCGCTACAGGAGATAGGAGGACGGCGGAAACTGCAGCAGCAAAAGAAACGGCAGCCGCACCAGCAGGAGAAGTGGCAGCCACGGCAGCCGCACCAGCAGGAGAAGTGGCAGCCACGGCAGCGCAGCAGGAGAAGTGGGAGCAGCAGCAGCAGCAAGAGCAACGGGAGGAGGGAAGTCGGAAGGCAGACATGAGCAAGCAGAAGCAGCCGCAGCCGCAGCAGAGACCGTGCCCGAGCGCCAGTAAGACGCATGCGTGAAACAGGGCGGGCGGCAGCCGTCCAGATGGACAACACCAGCAGCACGTAGAGAAGACGATGCGCAGGTCTCCAGCGGCGGCAGCGCCACCACTCCGGCAGCCAGCGGGGAGACAGACGTACGCTCCCGTCGCAGCAGCAGCAGCAGCCGGTGCTCCACGAACGCCGCGTGTCAGCTGCAGCGCGTGAAGACGAGCAGCGACTGCAGCAGCAGAGCAGGGACGAACGCAGTCGCAGCTACGCGCTGCCGCGCAACTCCCGCAGCAGCAGCAGCGCAGAAAAACAGCAGTCAGCACCAACCCAACAGGCAGGTCCACTGAGTCACAGCAGACCGTTTCCCCATGTTTTGACCTGTGTGTATGTGTAGTTTACTTCTGTGCGAGCATACAAGATACATACATACATAGATATATCTACTTTTTACATATATATATATTATATGTTCGTGTATTTATTTCTGTGCGTCCACGTAAGATACAAATATACATGCAGGTGTCTCGTAGCGATATGTATAGCCGTGTATTTATTTTCGTGCGTCCTCATAAGGTACAAAGATACACACATATATCTAGGACTGACATATATATATGTATCTGTGCGTCCACACACGATACACACATACATACACATATCTATTATTGTCCGCATGCACCTAAGTAGGCGCACGTGCATCACATATATATATATATATTTCTCCGCGTATGTATATACTGTACCCACTCACGCGGGTATTTCTGTAGGGACAGAATTTCACAAGTATCCACCTGTGTTCCTCTGTGCTGACGTATGTGGCCGCAGATGCCCGTTCCCATCTACAAAGTGAGCCATGAACAGTCACACACAAAAAAGTCCTTATATACTTCATACGTACACTTGTGGACACACATAGGCACATGCAGACACCTATGCGGTGTGGTGTGTATAGTCCATTGCATACGGCAGTATACATATATACATATGTGTGGGCACACCCTCCCCCCGTCCAGGGTACCCACGCACGTCCATATATGGGCGTACATATATGCATTTCCACATGCATACGTCAGCAAGCAGCCTTCTCGACGCTGTCCTCCTGCCGTGTACACGCCTACGGTCGGTTCTGCCGAAGTTTTCTTCACTTGCTACGCCCTTCTCGTGGCTGCTGCAATATGTTGCCGCTGCTGCGGCTGTCGTTTCTTTGTGAGTAGGCGGTGTAGGTATACTGATTACTAAATCTGGGGCTATGCCTCAGACAGTAAACACCACGTCCTCTACTCTACGAAGCAGCGCTGTGCTGTCTCTGCTGCTGTGTGTCTGCTGCTGTGTGTCTGTTGCTGCTGTTCTTGGTCGGTATTCCGCTGCTGTGGCCCCACCGCGCGTTTGCCTGCTGCTTTGGCGGGGCCTTCCGCTGCTGCGATGGCGACTTTACCTCCTCCCTGCAGCAGCCGAAGGATCCGAGCTTCGTACATGAGCTGCGGGTGCTTAGTATTGACGGGCTCGAGTTTCACGGCAACTTCTCTTCCGTCTCGCAGATCAACGCCGTCGTAGAGCGACCCGAAGGAGCCGCAGCCAATTCGCACGCCCAGTCGGAAGTATTGCCCCACAACAGCAGGGGCCCTACTCCCTCCTTTTCCTCCGTTGCTGCTTCGGCCGCCTGCTACTCCTGCGGCTCTCGGGCTTCCTCCTCCTGTTGCTGCAGCTCCCGCCCCTGCTCCCGCGCCTTCACTCCGCTCTCCTGCTCCTGCTGCTGCGGCGCCTCCTCCCTGCGCTCCTGCCGTTCCTGCTGCCGTTCCTGCAGCACGTTCTGTTGCTCCTCCTGCTGCCCCCCCCCCTCCTCCCGCTGTGGCCGCTGCTCGGTCTCTCTCTCCTGCTGCTCCGTCCTGTTCTGCTGATGCGCCCGTTTCTGCTCCTCCTGAGAGCACACGCGCTGCTGCTGCTATTGCTCCTCCGGCGTCTCCTCCTCCTTCCTTTCCTGCACGTGTGTCTGGCACACACCGCCCTGCTGCTGCTACGGAATGAAGAGGATGCGCTCCTGTCCCTCGGGTTGCCGCTGAAAAGTTCCCTTCCCCGGCTCCTCCCCCTCCTCCGCCTTCTCCTGCAGCAGCACGTACTGCGAGGTACATGACTGTGCCTGCTGCTGCTGCTGGGCGGGTGTCTCTGCGTTGTTCTGCGGCACCCACGTGTCCTCCGCGTCCTGCTGCTGTTGGTGCTTTTCCGCTGCTGCCTGTGAGGCCCCGGGTTGCTGCTGCTGCTGTAGCATCTTGAGCCACTGCTGTTGCATCTCTTTCCTCATTTCCACCACCCCCCGCTGCTGCTGCAGCAGCCGCACCAGGTACCGCCACCCCTTCTGAAGCAGCGGAGCGACCACGGGCCGCCGCAAGCGCACTGCTACTACGACGAGGAGCGCGTTTTGAAAGGGGCCCAGGCACAGCTGCAGCAGTGCCACCTGCTGCAGCTTCTGCATCTCCGCCTCCTGCGTCTTTACCGGTCTTCCTTCCTCTTGATGCAGCACGACTGCCTGTTGCCCTGCCTGCAACAGAGGCATCAAGAGGCAGCAGGATGGTGCCGGCCCTTCCTCTCCCTGCTCTCGCTGCTGCTGCAGTTCTGCACAGCGCTGCTGCTGAACTGCGGCGCCGTCCACGGCCTTCTGCCTGCGTCGCTGCTGCCGCTCCTCTTGATCCGCACACATCAGCCGCAGCTCCTGCAGTAGCTTCCACTCCCCCACAGGCTTGTGCAGAACGCATTCTGCCCCTACGACGACCTCCAGCTTCTCCTGTTGCTGCTGCTGTAGCCGTCCCACCACCAGCAGCCTGCACGCCAGCTGTCTGCTGCAGCACCTCTGGTGCTGTCACAGTCACTGTCCGCGATGCTGCAGCAGAGGTCTGTCTCTGTCGGCGACGCCTTACTCCTTCCCCTCCTCCTCTTCCTCTTCTGGCAAATGCAGCAACACCACCTCGCTGCTGCTGCTGCTTCTCTGCCACCTCCACCTTCTTGTCTCCGTCGTCACCTCCTTTCTCGTCATCCTTCCCTACCGTTGCTGTTGCTCCTCTTCCTGCTCCAGCTGCTGCTCCTCCTCCTTCTCGCGGCCCTGCTGCTGCTAGCGAGTCAGCACGTGAGACCGCCGCCGCTGCTGCTGCTACGGCAGGTAGTGCTGCTGCGGGTGCTGCCGCTGCGGGTGCTACTGCTGCGGGTGTTGCTGCTGGTGCTGCCGCTGCGGGTGCTGCTGCTGCGGGTGCTGCTGCTGCAGGTGCTGCTACTGCGGGTGCTGCTACTGCGGGTGCTGCTGCTGCGGGTGCTGCTGCTGGGGGCGCTGCTGCTGCGGGTGCTGCTGCGGGTGCTGCTGGTGTTTCTGCTGCTTCAGCCGGAAGTGGCGGCACGGCTGCTGCCTGCAGTCCCTGTAACAAGAGCAGATGTCGGCTGCAGAGTGTTGGCGCCTGGTAAGCCGGACGGGGAGGAGAGGCAGGAGGACGTGAGAAAGACGAAGAAGAAGAAGTCGCAGCAGGTAAGGCCGAGCCGTCAACGAGCGGGTAGGCTGCAGCAGCAGCCACCTCTCCTTCACCGATTTCTCCTGCAGCTCTAAATACTGCTGCTGTCACTCGAGAAAACGCGTCTGCTTGCGTAGCAACTTCCGAAGCTGCCCTCTCGGCCCCGGCAGTGCCGACGTTCTCGCACTTGTTCTTCAGCGCCACCGCAGCGGAAGACGCAGGAGAGGCAGCAGGGGAAATAGCGGGATGGGCAGGCAAACAGGAGTACGAGGCAGCAGCTCGGGCAGCAGCAAACCGAGCAGCGACAGTCGCAAGAGTCTCGTGGTAGTCGCTGCTGCTCGGCAAGCAGTAATTCGGGTAGTGCAGAGCTCGACTTCTGCTCTCGTCGAAGGTCGAACAGAGCGAAGCTGCAGCAGCAAGGTCCCGCGTTATTTCATTCAGACGGCGCACGACCACTCCTTTGCTGTTGCTGCTGCTGCTGCTCCTGTCCAGCATACACGCCTGCTGCTCAGAAGGCGCTGGTACTTCGGGTGCTAACAGCAGACGCGAAGGACCGGCAGCCGCTCCCCGAGATAACACCGCAGCCTGTTGCAACGCCGTCAACGCTGCTGCTGCTGCTCCTTCTCCTCCACCTACAGCGGGCATACGACCCACGTCCCCAGAATGGCCGCCCGGTGAAATCGCGTGTCCATACTGCTGCAAGGGATCGACCCCTCCTCTCCGCTGCTCGGAAGAATAAAGCTGCATGTTCTGCTGCTGCAGCAGCATCTGCTGCTGCCGCCGGTGCTCGTGCTGCATCTGTAGCAGCTGCTGCGCAGCGTACATCCGCTCCTCGTGCTCGACGAGCGCCTGCCGCTGCAGCTGCTGCGCTTGCTGCTGGTGCCAATGCCGATGCTGCTCCTGCTGCAGCCGCTGCATGTCGTACTGCTGCTGCGGCTGCAGCTGCTGCGGAGCTGCTGCTCTGAGTCCGATGTTGCGTATCCTTCGCGCAGTGCAACAAGACACTACCAGCTCGGGAGCTATCGCCGCTGCAGCAGCAACAGCCAAGGTCGACCGCTCTGCAGCAGCATCTTCTTCTTCTTCCACTGCAGCACGTGCAGCTGCGAGTGCCGCCATACTCATGCTGCCACTGACCGTCTCAACTTCCTGCCAACATTGAGGTATGCGTCCAGGAACCTCCTCCCCCCCTCCCAGGACAAGGAGCGGCAAAAGCAGCAGCAGCGCCAACAGCGACCGAAACAGCAGGCGCCGGCAGCAGCAGACACAGAAGAAAAAACAGCAGCCGCAGCCCGCTGACCGGAAGCAGCAGCCCACGCGCAGCTGCTTCACAGCACCGGCACTAGCAGGACGACCGTGAGCGGCAGCGGCAACAGCAGCGCAAGGAGCAACAGAAGCAGCACCCGCAAAAGCTACTGCATCGGCAGAAGGAAGCAGCAGCGACGCGGGTGAATTACAGAGCGCGCTCACAGCACCTCAGCGTGTGTCACTTGCATGCGGCAAAGCTTTGCCGTTAAAATGTCCGCTGCAGCTAGGCATGCAGGAACATAACAAGCACGTCCATCCGACCACCGGCAACTTGAGGCAGACGCACAGCAGCAGCAGCAGGAAGAAATTAGAGCCCCCGTACGCAACAGCAGTCCCCTGCTCCACTGCAACACCCTGTGCAACAGCACGACTCTCCGCAGCACTCTCCCCTCCTGCAGCGCCGCAGCACAAGAGACCGTCGTCCGCAGAGTCTTATCCGTCGCAGCAATCTCAGCAGTCACCCCACAGACTTCCCCCCGCGGCGCAGCAGCAGCAGCAGAGGCTGCAAAGAATCACACGTCTGCGTTTCTAGCGGACGAGGAATTCTGTGGAGAGGCATACGAAGCTACGTTGCTGCTGGTATATTCTCGTGAGGCAGCTCTTTCTGCCGTTCTAAATCACAGGCGCTGCTCCTGTTCAGCTGCCACTACAGCACATCTGCTGCGCGTCACATGAGAGCCGCTCCTGCTGCCTGCCGAACTCAGCTGCTGCTGCTACTGCTTCTGCCAAGCCTCCCGCTGCTGCTCCTTCTCCTCCTCCTCTTCGTGCTCTGAGCCTCCCGCTGCTGCTGCTCCTACTCCTCCCCCTCTTCCTGCTCGGTGTACAGAGTCGAAGCCTCCCGCTCTCGACAGCGAAACAGCTGCTGCAGCTGCGTATCCTCTGGTGCACTGCCCCCGCTGTTGCTGCTCCCGAACGCCGCTGCGGTCCGAGAGCCTCTCTCACCGCTTTTTCAGCCCACGTTGACAGACACACTGTTCGACCACCAAGGCCCTGTTGCTGTCGCTGCTGATGTGCCTCTCCGGCTGAAGTGTTTCTAGCTCCTGCTCTTCTCTCAACCGTCTGCTGCTCCTTCCTGCGTGTCCGCCTGCAGCTGTGTGCCATGTATTGGAATAAGCTTGCTGGCACTCGAACAAATTTGCTGTTCCGCGCCAAGTGTGCTGCTTCTCTTCTGGTATTGCTGCTGAGCTGCGGTTGCTGATGGCGCCGCGCCTGTGCTGCGGCCGTCTAGCAACAGCTGCTGTCGCAGAAGCAGCAGCTGCCAATGGACGCAGCCGGAAGGCGCTGCGCCGCTCCCTGTGCTGCTGCTGTGTCTTGAGGGTCGAGAGCAGAACAGCGGCGCGTGTTCGAATCGACGCTCACAGCCGTTCCTCCTCTGGAGTGTATATACACCCCGCAGGCCCTCGGCTGCGCAGTTGTCTTTACCGTAGACCCCACGGCTGCAGCTGTTGCTGCAACGCTTTTTCTTCAGTAGTACTGTTCAATCTCAGTCCTGCAGCGCAGGAGCCGCTCCCCCCCCCAGCCAAAGCTGCGGCAGTGCTGCCTGCGCTTCTCCAACACCTGTTGCTGCTTTACGGCCGTAAACGCTAGTGCAAGTGCTCCTCCTTACACTTCTGCTGCTCCTGCTACTCTACACCGTCTTGCAGTTTCTCGATGCCCTTACGGCCTGCCCACGCGGTCCCGCTACTAGCTGGGCTACTGCTTCGCCTTGTGGCTCTGCTGCTGCTTGGCCTGCTGCTGATGCGCGCGTAGGTGTCGCCGTCCTGGAGCAGCCGCTCCTCCTTCGTGGCCACTCCTTTGCTTCCGCTACTGCTGCTGTTGCAGGTAGACGTTCTGCAGCTGCTGCCGTCCTGAAGTCTCGCTACACCTCGTGCTGCTGCTGCTGCTTCGACAGCCCCCCCGCTGCCGCGGCTGGTTGTCGGGTGCGTCGCAGCCCCTGCTGTGCTGTTACGGAGGGCAGCCTGCAGCAGAATTTTGCTTGTTGAAGCGGAGGGAAGAAAGAAAACGGCACGGCTGCTTGTGAGGTCTGCAGCGTCTGTTGCTGCTGTTGCCCTCTGCAAGACACGTCGCTGCTGCTAGAAAAAAAAGGGGCTCTTCTCTATGAGAAGACAGCTGCTGCCTGAACCAGCGGCAATTTCGAAACGCGGCTCCTACTACATTGTAGTTGCTGCTGCGATAGTAACGTCCACGGGGATCTGCTGCCGTACCACAATGCTGCTGCTGCCGTTCTGAGAAATGTACCTGCTGCTGCTCTGCAGAACTCTCTTCACCGCAGCAGCCACCGACTTGCTGCTGCGCAGCAGAATACGAATACGCTTAACGCGTCTGCTGCTGCTGTTGGCCACGTCGTGGGTCCTTGCGGCGGCTGCTTCACTTCCTCCTCCTCTTCGCTCGCGAAGGCGCAGCAGCTGCGGCACCGCGCTCTGTCCCTGTGTGCTTGCTGCTGCAGTTCGCTCAGCACCGCCGCAGCAGGGGAACCGACCGCTGGCTTCGTCGGCTCTCCCCAGCGTCTTGTGCGCGGCTTGGCTGCAGCAGCAACAACGACGGATTCTTTGCTGCGGCCAGGGATGCGGCAGAAGTGCGAAGAAGCCTCCTCCTCACGCAGCCACTACACGCCACGGGCACTTCCGCCACACACATACATCCTTGCAACTCCCCTCTCTGTTTCTGCTTTTTCTGTCTCTCTCACAGGCAGCAGCTCGTGCAGATGACGGTAGACTGCCACAAGTGAACTCGTAGACCACTACCCACTTCCACGGGTACCTACATCGATCTACATACATATTACAGAGGCAGAAGACACAGATACAAAGACAGAAGGAAAGAAAAAGCATGTCTGCCTATCTCCTGCTACACGCCTACGCTGGCGTACACACGTAGGTGTTCGTCTTGTGCTGACGCACAGGCGAAGAGAGACACGGTGGGAGACAGCAAGTGAGAGCTGCTGTGGGAGAGCGAGCAGCAGCCCTGCTATGGTCCTCTTGCTGTTCGCTTTTTTCCTTCGAATCCTGCCGGAGTGTGAGCGGGACTGCGTGAGCAAGCGCTTTAGGCTTCCACCACGTGGGAGGATATCGCCGTGCACTTCTCTGTGTGTGAGGGACGCACACTCACAGCTATCGGCAAGCTCCCGTAGGACCCCAGCACACAGATGCACGTATTTATATTCAGGGAAGATAGCCCACGAGATACGACCGGAAGCAAACGAGAGAGGTCAAGAAAAACGGAGACACAGGGAAGGCCTTGGAGCCCTGCAGACAATCGACACAGAAGTGAGGAGGAGAGGCAGCAGTCCACACACTGCGGCACAAATCCACCAGAAGCACCGTTCTTTCCCTTGGGCTTCCTGCTGCTGCAAGAGCGATTCTTAGGACATGGGCAGAAACCAAGCCGACAGCTTTGTCATACATGTATATGGTGGGATCCGTGCGGGGGCCTCACACCCACACACACGTGCGTGTCCACGCGTGTGGGCCGTCTGTGACAGAGAGAAAGGGAGGGAAAACGAGAGAAAGGTCGAGACATCCGTGCGCGTGACCAGTTTTTAGCGGTTGTATATATGAGGAGATTCGTTTGTGTATACATGTATACGCGCAGACGTAGGCAGAATAAAGTTGCCTCGTACTTGTGTCGTACGTAGTAGGTATATGCAGAGTCGATAGGTGGTGCACCGCCTGCCTCAGCAGAGCGAGAGACTTCTCTCTTAAACTCCGCACGCAGACGGAGCAGCCGCACAAGTGACGCGTACTGGTGCTTGCTTCCCCCCCCGAGTACGTCTGAAGCCATATATGTATACACGTATGGACGGGGCGGTTATGTGGCTATACGCAGCGCAGGGTCTTTATGTATATACGTGGATGGACACACATTGACCATGTAGCTTTATAGAGTATGCGGCACACGATAAATCTCCACGCGTGTCTAGTTAGGCGGGACTTGCAGGCTTCTCTACATGCTAAGCAAGCAGGTCTGTGGCATCACGTGGCATTACATTATGTATGTATATATGTATACGCATACCTATGTATGTAGCGATGTGGTGTGCAGCACATAGATACATATATATATATATATATATAGCTGTACGGCATGTGGACCGACATCTGCATATACACTTACATGTTATCTCTACACCCACATAGTTATTTTTGCGGCCAGATGAAAAGGAGCACGCAGGATACGTCTGTACGGAGCTACGTGGTACGTGTCGTCACAGGAGACGCGTAAATGTAATTATACGTACGTACTTATGTGAATCTGCACGCGGTATGCAGCACAACACTATACACCCAGAGAAGAAGGCAGCTGTGTGATTCGTAGCACCCTATATGAGTTTGTGCTGACTTACGCGTGCGGCTCTCTCATATGGGCCAGAATTTACACATAGAGAACTACGTAACAAAGGAATAGTCTGCATATATCCATAAACAAAAAGCTGCATGTGTGTGTTTTGTCGCGAAACCTATTAAAGCGCAGCGCTGCGGAGGGAGGAGATGCACCGCGCGGGTGAACAGGAGGGCGCGCACGGCTGCGTTTCTATCTCCTATTATTACTGCTTCCCATGCACTTGCAGTCACCCACCAGACGTCTACGTACCTCCTTCCTTGTCTGCCGGCCGGCCTTTTGTGTGGGTGAGTACCTACGACCCCGCGTAGATGTGCGCGTCTTTACGGGAATGTGGACATCTATGTGCGGACAACACAGCCGTGAATGTCTGCTTATTGACGTATACAAAGAGGGAGGCAGCCGACCACTCCACGGGCCTTTCTTCTGTGCTTCACTGTGTTTTTCAACGACAAAAAATTCCTCGGTACGGACCTCAAAAATTTAATCGGGAGAGGGAGCTGAGTTCTGCGGGTGCGGCTACTCTGCTGCATCTTTTCGTGTGCGCCTGTTTGCGTGTTGGGGTAGTTGCTCGCACACAGAGAGACACGTCTCAGGCAATAGAAGGCCAGCTACTGCGGGCAAAAACAACACAGAGCTTCTCCACATACGCGACTTATGTACACACACACACACGCGCACACAGGAATATGCAAACGGTGTAGGTGTGAACAAACGTCACTGCGCGTAGTAGGCCGGCAGGTGACGTGCACCTACTAACATACATGCATTTCCACACTCACGTACAATCCACGTTGTAGCAATCTTCGGCATTACGTCGCACGAGGACAGCCGCTTGTATGCGTAGAAAGTTGTATGGAGAAGAGAGTAGGTGCATGGCGAGAACGACGCGCGCAGTGACGCACCACCACACGGCAGGAGAGTTTACCAACGCTACTAGGTCGCGCGGCGACGCCAATGAGGAAGGCAAAAAAAACAGGACCCGAAAAAGGAGAGTCATGGAAAAAAGATAGGAGCCGAGACAAGAGAAGGAGGAGTTCGAGTGGCGGAAGAGGAAGGGTGTGAAGAAGAGGAGGAGGAAATGCCACGTTCACGAAGCTACTAGTCGTCCAGCCGCTGGGTGCCGCTGTTCGAGAGGGCACTATGTTAGTGTTCACGTACGCGGTATATATATTGTGTTCACCAAAAGCACAGGAAGGGCCACACGAGGAGCAGCAGTAGGACAGGAGGAGGAGAAGAAAGGAAGAAAAGTCGCGCGGCTCAAGGCAAAAGTGCCCTGCAAGAAAAGGGAAGAACCGTTTTTGGCTACAGAGACTATCCTGCTGTCGCTGGCATCAAGAGTTGGACTGCAAAAACTAGCAGCACTACCAACAGCACCAGATGGTGCGTAGGACTTACTACTTGGGTAGCACGCGGGTACGCTGCTGCAGCTGGTACTCGCAGTAGTAGTGCTGCTGGCGCTACTAGTAGTACCGTTCGTGTTGCTGCAGCAACTACACTCCTCCCTACAACACGGCGCACGGCAAGAGTCAGACAGAAGAAGCAGCCCGCGGAGTACCAGCACAGAGAAAGACGCGGCAAAAGCAGCAACGTGTAACAGAACTCTACTAACTGCGTCGTCACGGAGGCCTACTGCGGAGCTGCTGCAGCATCACAGCTGCCCACGCCAACACAGCGATCAGCCGGCACAGGCAGCAACTGCAACAACCCAACACCAAGGACAAGCCAGGGCAACGCGCCGCCGTGGCGTTGCGGTCGCTGCTCCTGCTGTCGTCGCTGCATCAATGGCAACAGCAGCACCAGCACAAGAAGAGGAATCCACATATATCAGGACGAGCGGCGGCGACTTGGCAGCGCACCGGAGCACCAACAACACTGCAGCACCACAGCAGCACCAGCCGCAGCACACTCAGATCGCGAGTAAAGACATTCAGAAGGAAATAGAGATAGGGAGATACTTAGAGAGTGATCATGGTCGGTGGTGCATGCACACCTCACTGGCCAGCCAGCTAACACGAAACCACGACACCGTTCTGTTCTGCTCCTCCTGTTTAGTGCGCTGGGCGACACTGTAATAACGGCTGCCTTGCTGCTGTGTGCTGCTGCTACCTGAGGGGTTGCTGCTGGTGCTCCGCTACTTGTGCTGCTGTGGCTGCTTACACCCTCCTGCGCGTCGCTGCCGGGTGATATGGCCCAGTCGATCTTCTTCCGCTTGTCGCCCTGCTGCTGTGTTGCGACAAGGATGGGTCCGCTGCAACAGTTGCTCCCCTGTTGAGGCGACGTAGTGGTTGAACTTGCTCCTGCCGAACTTGATCATGATCAGATCCAGCTATGCTTCGCCGGCGCCTCATCGGGTGCGTGGTCATCCGGGTCGAGGCGCACTCCTTGTGCAGGTAGTGTGCCGAAACTGCTGTCGGTGTGGATGACTCCGCTGGTGGTGATCACCCGGTAGTGTCGACCCTTGCAATGCTCCCTGCGCTCGCTGGAAGTAGTGGTGCTACAGTTGCTCGTGCCGCCGGTGCTGACGCTACTGATCCTCCGGAACGCCCTACTGCTGGTGCTGCTCGGGGTGAACGCGACGGGGCATCGGAAGCACCTTGGTCCAACCCGCCATTAATGGACTGTCTGCCTGAGTCTCCGCTGCGACAGCAATGCCAGCACCAGCAGCAGCACTACCTGCAGTAGGACAAGCCGCAGCTAGGAAACGCTTCAGGTGCTCGAGGCTTGATACCTGCTATCTGCAACAGATCACCTGCAGCCGCAGCTGTAGTGGGCGGGATGTTGTTCGTCGTCCCTTGCACTGGTAGAACAGCGGCGCCTACGTAGCAGCAGATGCAAACCGACGGTGGAACAACAGTAGAAGAAGCGAGAGATGCGTATCAACGCACACCTTCAGCACGCACGACACGGGCAGCAGCTGTTTCAACACAGCGAACATGAAGTCTGCTGCTGCTTTCCAGTACAACCACACCCCCCTTCATTGTACAAGCGAGCTCGCAGATAGTCTCTCACGGGTGATCTGGGAGTGGCACGTGCTGGTACCACTGCCCTGTGTTTGCTGGGTCCCATACTCCTGCTGCTGCTACCGGCGACCTGCTGCTACGACTTCTGCCTGGGTGTGGTCCATTGCGGCGGCGATCTCGACTGATTGGCTGATAGCGCTGCTTAAGAAGTGCGGCTCACCTAATGCCTGGTACACGGAGCTTCTGCTGTTACGACTGACGGTGTCACCCCTGCCGCTGTTGCTGCCACTGCTCACGAGTGCGTCTAATCTGCGGGATGATGTGCCGGTGAAGTCACTGGTCTGCGGGTGCCCTTTCTGTTTACTTGCTCTGCTGGTGTTGCTGCTGATTATTCGTAATGGCTGCCGCCCTCTTGGTGCTGGTGACCTGTTGCTGCCAATCCAGTACAGTTAGTAACCAGCAAGTTGCTCAGCACTCCAGCTGCTGCTGTTGCGTCCGCTCACGCCATCTATGGCACTCACGAAGCAAAAGTGTATGAGCCCTTTCGCGTGTGTACAGTCGGAAAGGCCCGCACTCTACTTCTGTACGGTTGACCACGTGGATGCACACGCAGAAGTCGACACGTGCGCAAAAATACCATCTACTTGTATGTATCTACTAAGAACAAGTAAGCGCATCAATTACATTTACACATATGTATGCCCTGCTAGCTCTATGATGCCACGTTTACATGTATATACGTGCACACACGTCCATTGAAAGCGGATAATACTGCCTCACTGCAGGTCTTGGTCTGCCTCAATCATGGTGAGGATTCATGGGGGCATGGGGGTTTTCCTGTTCGTGAGCGCAGCCCACTACCTCAAGACTCTGTAACTGTGAGTGAAGGTGTGGGTGTGCCTGCAGGTAAGTACGCTCATAGTAAAGATCGATGCGGCTGTGGGGGTTTTAACATTCATGAGGGCGACCGCCTACCTCAAAACTCTGTAACAGTGAGTTAAGGTGTGCGTGTGCCTGCAGATAAGTATGTAGATATGGATACGTGCATTTTAGTAGATGTCCACTATCAAGGAGCGGCTAAGGAACACATAAGAAACCGTAGGAGGCGCTGCAGGAACATAAGGAGTCACTGCATGGCATGCCGCTGCGGCAGTTTTGCAGAGGACTTCCACGCAAGACGCACATATACATACATCTGCGTACGGAGTGGATACTTTTATTACGGTGTGTAGGTAAAATAGTAAAGACACGTGGATTCTCAAATGAGTAGTCACGTGTAAGATCAGTTCCTCTTTGGTCACCATTTTCGTATGTGCATTAGTCGAGGCGTACACCTTGCAGACAGCAAAAACGTTCACTTCTTTAGGTTCCTATATCTATGAAATAACGTAGATGTGAACACCCATTTGCCTAGCGGTCTTCGGCCTGCAAATCCCCGATCTCTGCGGCTGACCGATAGCACCCAAGACGCGTAGATATTTTCCAGTTGTGTGTACTGCAGTATCACCTGACATAAGACCTTGGTTTGGCTCCGCTCTCCCTAAGGGCAAACTGTTTGTCACAACTGCAGTTGACGCGTAAACACTGCTGGTAGGCTGCGCACGCTTCGTCTGACTTCTTGTTCATGCGGCTCTAACATTTAGTGCGACTAGCGCCTAGATCACTGCCCCGTACTCGCAGACAAGAAAAAGATGATCTCGTCGTCTACCGGACGTTCGTATGTATATACCTGTGGGACAGCAAGGGTGGCGTGTAGGATGTATACGTCTACAGTGGGTGTCAGCCAGATCTTCTGCCTTCTGCCGGACATTCGTATATGTATATACCTGTGGGACAGTAAGAATGGTGTGTAGGATGTATACGTCTACAGTGAGTATCATTTGTCCTCCGTCTCAATCACTTCCAGGACGGACAGTAGTGCACAGTTGCACTTGTACAGCTCCCTCCATCTGCAAAAAAATACGCAGATACGTCTTTCTCCGGGTGTTCTTCTGCTGCATACATCCGTGAGGGTATTAGCACGTGCTTTCGCTACGATGGTCGAAGTCTTCAGATGAAATTTCGTTGGGCGACTCCACTCCCTATAGCAGCCCTGCGCGTGTAGGCCACTAACTCTCTTTCTTGTCCTTCCGACGATACGCACAGGCATCATACACAGCATACAGGCTAGTTCCGCCCGTGCTATTTTGACTGTGCAACTTAGGGCCGGCACTTTGCACGTACAGTTTACAGGCTGGTGTCGTCTCTTTCACTTTGACTGTGCGACATTAGAGGCGGCACTTACACGAGGTATTATTGTGTGGGCGTCAGGGTACTCCTCTGTAAGCCCGGAGGCCAGCACCTTTATAGTGGAGATGGCATACCGGGAAAGACATAAATCTACTAAGCACGACAACCAGCAGCGTCATTATCGAGGATGGCGCCCCGGATAAAGTGGTACCTGCTGGGCGGATTATACTGGCGGCAAATTCTAGCGTGTAGGAACACGCGTGTAGCGTTTAATCTCATTGTAGTGCACGCACGTGCAATTTGTTGACTGCTTTCACAGAGAGCCTCATATGGACCAGCAGGAGAATACGTGGGGTGGCAGTCCAGCAGGTTTTGATGTACCGTTCCCTTTGCTATTATTGTGTTATGGAAGACTTCTTATGGCGGGGGTGGCACGGTAGCAACAAGGTATACGCGCGGCGGCAGCCGGAGCAGCTGCAGCAGGAACAGCAGAAGCCACGGCAACCCCAGCGTTACCGCCCACAGCAGCAGCAACACTGCCTCCAACGAAAGCTTTCCCCTGATGATGTAGAGTACGCAGTAGATATGGAGGTGAAAAAACATGCATAACGTTATGACATTGTCCCCGAGTTAAATCAAGTAGATTGGGAAAGGACGTACAGGCCACAGTATCCTTACCACACGAGAACAGTACGCCGAAGAGTGACTAGAGCATGTGATTGAGGAAACGCCAGCTTAGACGTAAACGCATTGCAGATGTTATTTATATCATGTACTTACGTATGGCGCTCTGCGTTCGCACTTGGTGACACTCCTGTTACCGGACCTACATGTACCGGAGGAGTACAGCCAGCACGTTCAAGAACATATTGACACCTGCTTCTTTTTTCAAACATTACAACCGTCAGTGCGCACACCTTCCTATCAGACGACGAAATGAAGGCACGAAAGAGAAATCACGCCGCCACCAAATGAAAAACAACGTGCGGCTGCGCCCGCAGAGGAGCGCTGCTGCAGGCAGCGCATGGCGCTGTTGCTGGTGCTGCTGCTAATAATGCGGACCCATTTTCATTTGTACGGCAGCCAAGAACGAAACAAGCTATTGTTGGGACTGTAACGTGGGATGCTGCAGGTCAATGCAACGTGCGTTGCTGCAGCTGCACCTGGCCCATTAGCAGATCTTTGCGTGTGCAAGGTTGTCGGTGCGAGAACGGGGAGTATATGGTGTTGAAGAACACACTGCCTGTAAAAGGCGGGTGCTTGCGAAGAAACGCTGGATACAGCTGCACCAACCGCATCACCAGCATCAGCAAGGTGATCTGTAGCTCAGTGTGGGAGGCGAATGTACTGCTGCAGCAGCGGGCGCATGACCCGTGTGGCACCTGGGATGCAGAAAATTCGCCAGTGTTGCGCGTGCAGGATCTTTCATGCCTGCCGTAGAAGATGCCAGCCAGTCTGCGCCTGCACCCGTACAATCATGCTTCCTTCAGGTTCACTGCCGCGACTGGGCCTGGGCAGCAGGATAACCCAGCAACTGTTCGCCACCTCCCGCACAAACACCGGAAGCTTCACACGCATGTAACGGCAACTAAGGAACTCATATTTCTTCTGTACACGCACCTAGCAACAGTGAGCTTCCTTCCCTTGCTTGCCCACCAATGCGCCCACATATTGGTGGAATGCCATCCCCCCGAACGAAAGCTGCACTGAGTACGTTCTTCCGCACGCGTACCCACGAACAACTCCGCGACTATCCATTTGCAAGTACACACCTATGGAGAGACATACACACGTGTTTGTGAGGGAAAGAGACAGTAGAAAGTGAACTAGAAGCGGCCTGGTAGCTACACGCGTGGCAGAAACGGCGTTAACGAGCACTTCTTATCATCCACATGCAATTTGCAACGACTATTTTACTCTTCTTGTCGCACACGCCTTGCTAAACGACCGTACACCGGCATTCATACATGGACAGGTTGCAACATCGAGGTCTTCGTGAACACTGCAGTTCCTCTATGGTTGCTCAGTTTGACAAATCGTTGACAGTCTTCAATTTGGGCCGACGGAGAAGTAAAGGTTTTCGCAGACCATGCAGAATTGAATTTCTGGGTGTGTATCCAGTCTCCCTGACGTCAGCACACGCCTCTAGATAGTTGCTATAGTGTGTATTTTTTACTGTGTGCGTACGCGTCTTCTCTCCGATCCTCTCGGCATATAGATCCGTGCACTGAATCCCTGCTCGGTGGAGCATGAGTGCAAAAGTGATGCCCATAGTGGACGTCCAAACAGACGTACTTACATGTGCACATAGTCAGTCTCACACGCACATGTACCTGTAGAGTCAATGATCAGGAGCTAGGCAGGTACTTTTGATTTGATGATTCGAAATCTCTGTACGTCTGCATACAGGGCAGACGCAGAATTCCACCGTCACTCCATTTTTCACGGCATGTTGCTGCACGTGTAAGCACCGGGACAAAGGCAGATTTTGACGTTGGTTCGCATTCCCGTGCAGACGCATACGCGTCTGTACATCTGCTTGTATGCAAAAAAGTTTACGCACAGAAGTGTTCACGGACACCTATCTGCCCACCAGTTTCTCGCAGCTGGGGGGGAGGGCAACTGCTGACGCTGCAGCTGGTCGTGCTTGTCTGCGTCATTGCTGCTGCTTGCACCGGTTTGCTTCGACTGGAACTGTTTGTGTACGTCTCGTTGCTGGATGGTGGTGCTGTTGCCAGTATACACCGGCACCGCGTGCCACGACTGTGCGTTATTATGCGTTGCTGCAAAGACAGATTTGTTGTGCATCTAATAATATGCTCTAGCACAGAAAGCGTTATTTATCTGTTTCTCTGCCGGGCACAGGAGCACGTGTTAGTGGTGGAGGAGGTGAAGGCATCTTTTCGAGCGCGTCTTTGACAGTGTCGGTGTACTCACATGCATGCCGGACTTGTGAATAGAAGAAAGGAAAGGTCCTGTGTATTACCCGTGTGTAGTTTTCCGGAGGCAAATGTGCCTGCGGTTTTGAACATGGAGTGGGGAGAACACGTCCCCGGTACGAGTCCACAGTGCCGCGGGCACAAGTATCATCGTCAGAATGTTGCTACGCCGTCTTGTACAGAGAGCGATGTTGTGTAGAGAATGACGGCCGTTTCAGTAGCACGCCGTTCCTCTGCGCATGGGCAACAATCCCCGAGAACAAAGCTTCCCAGTCGTATATTGAAGTGTAGCCGCCTTCATCTTCTAATAGATAATTCCGCCGTCAGTTGGTTTGCACCTGGGTCTTTTCTCACCGTAATCGGCAAGTATGTGCATCTCCGCAGGTGAAGAGCACTGAGGATTTTTACTTGGAAACCCAGCTGTTCTACCGTCGAAGAAGAGCGCGCACTCACCAAATACAAGGCAACACTGGACAGCAAGAAAAGAGCCGTGCGCAGTGTCTAAGAACCCACAGCTTCGATTTATTCTTAAGTGCCTACGCCTGCCTGTGTGTGCCTCTGCGCACTTCAGCATATGTACGCGGACATTTAAAGGCCTGCGCAAGCAACGGAAGTCCAGATACTCAGACGTAGAGAAAGCTACTTTCAGCATCGTCGACAAGCTGGTTCGCGACTCACCACCTGCCCAGGTGTCCTCTTCAAGCACTGGGTATATGCCTGAAAGACCTACTAGGAGTGTGCAGATGTGTGTACGCGTAAGCAATAAGATGGCTGTGTGGCAGTACACGTATAACGATGGTGACAGATTCACACGTTCAGATCCACAGTCATTAGTGTGTGAGATTTCATACGCAGGATGAGGACGCAGGAGTCTGTAAATACAAGTAAGGTTCCAAGATAGGACTGTAGAAGAAGAGGCGCACATCCTCTGTATATACTGATACAGATATGTGCATAAATTGGAGAAGAAGTGTCGACAGGGTTGTACAAATATGTTTGTATATACGGAGGAATTATAAATGTATACGCTAGTACGTGTAGATATATGTAAATAGGGAAGAGGAAGATAACATATAACAGTAAGGCTTACTCACCGGAAGCGCTTGTCCTGCTGGAGTATTTCGTATGTAGATTTGCTCACCACGCTGTACGCATACAGAGACAGGTGAGGTGGTGCTTCAGTAGAAGCTTCTGCAGAAGTGCAGCAGAACGCAGCACTGGGGAACTCGGCTCGAGTGGCGGATCACAGGAAATTCCCCAGGTGTATCGCCGAAGAACACATGTATCCATAGAGACCGGTATACACCTCATTGAAACACTTACAACTTCACGGCTCTCTCTACAAAGAGCTGAAACCTTACTCTGTATGTGAATGTCTCCGTGTATATACACACGCATACATATGTATGTATAAACTTACGTATGCGTTTCCGCGCAGCGGCTATCCTCTACCATGTGCGGAGAAGTAGACACACACATGTGCGTCTCCTCCACGCTCGTGGACGTAAACGTACGTCACATCGAGAAAATGTGTGTGCGTATCTCCATACGCATATATATATATATATGTCTCTCTCTCTCTATAAATATAGGTACTCGTATACACCCGGGTAATCCACTTATGTAGCATATATTATTTACAAATAGGCACTCTTACATCTCAAATATGTAAGAGTAACAGACGCCAAAGACTGCGTGAGTCCTACAGCCTGGCAAGATACACATCTGCACACAGATATGTATGTATCTGTAGGTTCTGTCGTTCTGTGTCTACGTGCCGACGTATCTATTGATCAGTATCTATCTCTATGTGGACCTTTCCTTTTTTTCTCCCGCCCTCCGCATCCATATACACACCTACGTACGTACCCAGTTTTCCATGTGTAGACGTACGTAATAATCCGTATGTATACATATTTGTACTCACTCTCTCCCCGTACCTACGGCATTTATAGATGCGTAAACACATGCACCTGCCTGTGTATGTATCAACGTATATATGAAACGACCTCTGTTTCTCTCCCTCTGTATATCTTCATATGTGTGGACCTCTGTTGACCTCTCTACTCACACACATTGTATGACACAGTCCTCAGACCTCCCTACATACAAGTGTGCGTACACCTCCGACTGGCCTGTTGTTCAGCGTTTTTGTGCTGACATCCCAGCGCAGGTGGGTGCCCCGGTGCGCACCACCTTGTTAACAGAAACACAGGTGAGTTCTTCCTTCTGCATCTTCCATATTGGACGGTCCCTTACTCCTTTTGATCTGCGTTCGATTGTAGCAGTGAAGCAGAAGATGCAGAGGGAGGTTCTCGCCACGGTCACGTTCTCCAAGTGTATGTACGCACGTATCACTTGCATTACTGGTGTCGTCCATGTGCACACGCATATATGTATCAGTCCCGAATACTATCACGTATCTGTCATATATGAACTGGAAGTGTGCGCTAACGTAGAAGGTGGGTAAACAAGTATCTTTACTACACAGGTAACTGCTGAGAGAGAGAGAGAGAAAATATAGACGTCGCACCTGATGCACGGCACCCACATACCACCGGTACAAATATGAAAATGTTATAGTGCATGGCACGCAACACTAGTAAAGATATATACATGCATATACACACATATATACATACATAGACACGTATATACCCACATATTTGACAGTGGGTGTGTAGCGGCAGGCCAACATGGTTAAGTTCCAATTTCATCCTTCCTTCCATGGAATCGGTGTACAAATATCGTACGCGTATGTAAAATAGTACTTCTGCGCGTAATTCTCTATAGCACAGTATGTGAATATCGTATGAAGACGATACAAACGATCATACATATATATATGTATGCCGCTGTATGCCGCGCTGCATGCGCGGAGCGGCTTAGGTTTGGTCCTTGGCCGTGCAGCTTTCTTCGTTCAGGTTTTGTCTTGTTTGTGCCCTCGTCGATGGTCGACACACTTTCCCCCAGAAGCATTTTAGATTCTTTCCGTTTATCGGTCGTGATTTGTGACTGGCTGACACCGAGGAAGTTCTGTCGCCGTCGACCCAGGAAGCACGTTTCGCACACACCCGCCTTCTACGCTTTCTCCCGTTTCTCCCCTCCTTTCCTTCGCGTTGCCCCGCATTTTTCTTCAACCCGTTCACCTCGACTTCTTCTTTGTAGGCTGCACCCGCCATTTCTCTCGCTGTTCTACTTTCCTTCCCCCTCTGCGGCCATCTTTGCGTTCGCGTCTTGGCGTCGTTCCCCTCTCCTCTCCACTTCTTCAAATTAATCAGCGCAGCTTCGAACTTCCCACCGTCTGCGGTGTGCGTCCTCCCATTGCTGTTCGCGTATTTCTCTTCGTGGAAGACGTACCCACACACGCGCTCATACCCACACTCACGGATGTATGTGTATGCAGCAGGTAGGCACACAGACTGCGCATCCCGAGAGTATGTGTTAATTACGTGTACCGCGTGAACAGCCGCGACGACAGAACAGAAGATCGTTAATTTGCATAGCAGTGAGGAGAAGAAGAAAGTAGTAGATACGTACATACACACACGCTTCTCTCTGTTTTACGTGTCTACCAACGTGGTAGGCAGAGAGATATATGCATTTACGTACGCATTCGTCCGCACCGTCTATTCTCTGTACACTCGCGCAGATCCTGCCCCAAGTTGACTCCTATTGTCACTTCTGGCTTGCTTCTCTTTTTAGCACTTCCTTCTGTGGCACTGTCTCTAGCCGGCGGCAACTGTGTGAGCCAGCAGATAACTCTTAGCTCCCTATGAGTGTTTCTTCGTACATACACACCTACGTAGAATCTACACCTATACACACGAACACAGACGTCAACGTCTCTACGTATAACATATAGAGGTACATGTATGTGTCTCTTTGCATCAATGAATTTGAAGGGCGTGCACATACAGTGTAGACTCTACGTATAGTTGTATATGTGTGTGTGTGTTTGTGTGTCTATATACATTATTTGTGCCTATGACACATATGCATTTATATTCAACCACCTACATTGACACACACCTGCCCACACACACATATACATATATATATGTGACATGTGTAGGTATCCCTTTATAGCTAGGTGTGTGTGTGTGTGCGTCCGGAGAATACAAAAATTTGTTACACAGCCGCACACCCAAATTTTTGGAGGGCCGTGAACTTTCTTTCGCTGCTGCAGAAGAACCCCTCCGTCGGCCGCATTCCGCAACAACAGACAAACAAAACTTCTTCCAACTTCTATTTCGTCGTCGTTTCAACTTTTTGTAGCTGCCTCGGCGACGCGTGGGTGGTCACAGCCGTGGACGCGCTCCAGCATCTTCCACCGGTATCCTCCCTCTGTGTGACGACTCCTACGGCTGAAACCACGCGCTGCACAACTTTCCCTTTTTTTTTCTTCTTCTTTTCCTTCTTCTTCCGTTTTCTTTTCTTCAGTACGACTGGTACTTCGACAGCCACTGTGCTCACGCTTCCCACGAATACTACGAGTGTCCGTTTCACTGCATTGCGAACACTACCGTCTACTGCAGTACCGCTGCTCCTGCTACTGATATTCCTCCTGCAACTACACCTATTACTGGTGCAATCACTACTACTACATCTACTACTGGTGGTGGTACTACTGCTATACTACTACTACGACTAGTAGTGCTACTGCTACAATTACTACTATACTGCTGCAAGTACTACTAGTACTAGTAACCACTGGTGGTGGTAATACTGCCAGTACTACTATACTACTACTACTACTACTATGACGATGAGTAGTACTACTGCTACAACGACTACTATACTGCTGCTAGTTCTACTACTACTAGTAATGCTACTACTACTGCTGCTATAACAGTACTTCTACTACTACACCTACATCCACGTGTACCTCTACTGCTGCTGGTAATGGTACTACTACTACTACCACTACTACCACTCCTACTACCACTACGATTACTAATACTGGCCTACTGCCACAACTACTATTACTACCACCACTATTAGTGCGGTGGTACTACCTATATTGCTGCTACTACTACTACCACGACTACGACTACTACTACCCTACCACTCCTGCTACTACTACTGCGACTGCTACTACTACTACTATATTGACTATTCCTGGTGGTCTTCTGAGTTGAACTTGGCTACCGCAGGTAACACACTTATCCCAGTGTAAATACCAGGCGCAGTGATATTACCGTCCATGGCCGTGTTCGTAGTGGGATGACGCTGCTCCTTCGACTTTGCGGTCATCAGCGACCGCTGGTCACACGCCCGGCAGTGCTTCAACGCTTTCCCTCCTACTTCTCTACATATTGCACTACTCCTCTTCCTTGTCCATACTACTACTACTACTGCAGTCATAGTAACAACTACTACTGCGATTGCTGTGGTGAGTCTTGGGCAACACGCCTATGTCTGTTCCTGGTACGACGCCTGTAGCAGATCAGTCATTTCTTCTACGACTCCGACTGCTGTGTATTTACACAAATACTGCTACTAGTACTATCGTGACACCTCCGCGTACGTTTTCTATGACTGCGACTACCCTTTTGACTCCTCGTTCTCGTCCTTCTCCTGCTTGTCTTAGTGCTGTTATTATCTATACGACTCTTCCTTATTACGTCTACCCCCCACCCATATCTCTTCTCCTCCTCCTATGCGTCGTATTTGAACTCTTGCTACGCCTCCTTTGACTGCGAAGTATATTGGTGTTAATTCTGCATGCGTCCTGCGACGTGTCCTGCGCCTGTGGAAGAGGAGAGACCCCACGACTACTTTTTCACTTTGGGCTGGTTGACACAACGGGTGCACGACCGGCGCCGCGGCTCCCGAGTGCTATTTATGAACCGCTAACATCTGCGTCACTTCTTTTTCTTTGTTGAACAACTTCTCCTCTTCATTACGATGACCTCTGCGTCACCGACCTCTGCATCGCTTTTGCTTCTTCCCCTTTCCTACCCGACGTCTTCTCTTGTTCTTTCTGTCCTTCTCCTCGTGCTTCTTCGCCTACGACTGTGCCATTCCTTTCCCGAAGGAACCGTCTCCTTTTCCTGCTGAAAGTGTGACACTTCCTTCCCTTCCTGCCTTCTCCTTCATCTGCAGAGCAAGTGACAACCAACACGACGGCCTCGCCAACCCGTGCTCCTCCGACGAAAAGCGCCTCATCTCGGCAAGCGCAGCAGCGGCACACCAACGCCGGCAGCAGCAGCAGCAGGACCAGCAGCAGCAGCAGCAGCCTCCGCAGCAGCAGCAGCAGCCTCCGCAGCAGCAGCGGCCTCCGCAGCAGCAGCAGCAGGCGCCCGAGAGCCGGTCCTGAGAATTTCAGCAGCAGTAGCCGCAGTGACCGAGTTGCCTGTAGCCCCCTCCAGCAGCAGCAGATTGACGGCGCCTTCTGCTGCAGCACGCGCGGAGAAAAAAGAAGAGAGCAACGGGACGATGCGCAGCAGCGGAAGAGGGGCATACAACAAGCAGCAGATGCCGGGCGTAGGTGAGAGAGCGTGAACTGCAGCAGAAGCTCACGCGGCAGCGCCTCTGCAGCGCCTCCAGAGAGAAAATATATCACACCGGTGGAACCACACAGCAGCTGTCTGCCTCCACCACCGCGCCCTCCCACGTGGCCTTCTTCCGTTTCCTCCTCCTGCCCCTGCTGCTGCATCTGCAGAACTTGCTGCTGCTTCTCTTCCATACGCAGCTGGCTCTCCTAAAGGGCGCCAGCAAGCAGCAGCTCTGTCTCTCTTTCCGTCTGCAGCGTTGAACTGCGCGGTCCCTGAACGCGGCGGCAGCGCATCTCGTCGGTCTATTCGTCCGTCCCTCCCGCGTGCAATAAGTTGGTCCTTCTACTACTCTGGCGTGCTATACTATACGCGTGCCACACCTGGGAGAATTTGCCGACGTTTCTTGATATACTTAAATCCTGACTTTCTACGTCTCTTATCTCCCTGCCTACTCTTCTATACATACGTTGTAGTAGGTAGATGCCTTTGCATGTGTCTGTCTCTGTACCTGTTCCTGCATATATCTGCCCGCCGCATTGTCGCTTCCCTCCGCTGCCCACTTCTCGTTGTTTGAGCCGCTGCCCCGCTACTTCTTCGTGATACAAATGGACGACAGGGCGCCAGCGCCGTCGTCCCTGCTGCGTCTTCCCGCAGCAGGACGACGTTCTTCTTCTCTTTTCCCGTCCACCGCGCGTGCCTCTGCTGCTGCTGCGGATCCCCGTGCGTCAACAATCTCTGCATGTGCGTCTCCGTTCCTTCCCCGCGGGACGCCCAGGGCTGCTGCCGGGTGTTCTTTTCCTCCTGCTGCTGCTGGTTCTGCCGGTCCTTTCGGCCCCGCTGCTGCTCCTCCTGCTGCTGCTCTGGCGTCTTCGTTCTCTCCCCACAGCGCTGCCGCTGCTGGTGCTCCCGCCCCGCCGCCTGCCGCCGCTGCTGCTGCGGCCGCGGCTTTTTCGCAAGCGCCTCCTCCTCCTGCTCCCCGCCTCGGAGCCGTCGCCGGCGTGCCGTCCACGGTCTGCAGGTGGACTTCTTACACCGTTCTGCTCTGCTTTACCTTTTCCGGGTTCTACTCTCTCTGCTGCTCCTCGTGCAACCACGTCGCGACGCTGCAGCTCCTGCAGCTGGGACTCAACGTTGTCTACGGCCTCGCCTTCCTCTCTCTTGTTTGGCAGGCAAGCGACAGAACCAGCAGCAGCAGCAGGAGTGCCACCAGCAGCAGCGACAACAGTGCCATCAGCAGCGGCTACGGTAGCTGCAACTACACCAGCTGCAGCAGTTCTAGTGGCGACAGCAGCAGGAGCAGTCGCAGTGACAGCAGCTGCAGCAGTCGCAGCGAGAGCAGCACCAGCAGCAGGAGTCGCAGCGAGAGCAGCACCAGCAGCAGGAGTCGCAGCGAGAGCAGCACCAGCAGCAGGAGTCGCAGTGAGAGCAGCAGCAGCGGCAGTCGCGACGGCAGGTGGATATTTCTTTTTGCGTCTGCAGCAGGAGGTGCAACAACAGCAGGAATAGCAGCAGCTCCTCGTCCGTGCAGCAGGAACAGCAGCAGGCGCGACGTCATTTCAAAATGCTTTAGGCAGTACAACAGATACACACATGTACATATGGATGAAGCCATACATACACATATATATAGGCAGTACAACAGATACATACAGGTATATATGGATGAAGCCATATACATATATATACATATATATGTATATAGGCAGTTCAACAGATACATACATGTATATATGGATGAAGCCATACACACATACCTCTACAGGCAGTACAACAGTTACACACATGTATATATGTGTGAAGCCATACGTATATATGTACATATATGTGGGCAGTACAACAGATACATACATGTATATATGTATGAACCCCATGGAAGAAATTTGAAGAAGAACTACAGAGGCACATCCATATATGTATATATGTAGGCAGTGCAACAGATACACACATGCGGGTTTGTATGGAGCCGTACATATATATAGATATATAGGCAGGACAACGGATATGAAGCCCATGAAAGGAGTTTGAATAACTACCGTAGACATATATATATATAAAGTGAGACGGTACAAGAGGTAGTACGCAGATGTATATAGTTATGGAGCCAGTGACAATACAACAGATATACGTACGCATATAATATATGAAGCCAGTGGGAGCAATTTCAACACTAGCTATAGAGGCACTTAAGCGGGACGATAGATACGTATACCTCTCTATTTATGAAGTCAATAAAAAAAATTTCAACAGTAGCTGTAGAGACACATATGCATAGGTATCGAACTGTGTATATATATATATATGTATATATATGTATACAGACAGAGATAGAGAGAGGAGATTTAGAAGCGTATCTTTTTTTGCGTGCGTATGCAAAGCAGTACCTGCTAGGTCCACAAAGTCCTGCTCCTGCACATACATACATATATATGACTTGTGTATATTTACGTATCTATTCATATATGTGCGTAGCAGGGAGACTTGTTGCTGCTGGCTCGTCGTTTCTGCCGCCTGCATTCGCCTAGCGGCTTTGTATATTCGTCTCAGTACTGACTGCAGATATACTCTCTATATATATGTATGTGAAAAGAAATACGTGCAGGTACATATCTATGTACGTTTGAATACGAGTACTTACGTGTATAGGTGTTTGATACTGGATATCTATTAATGTATATATATGTATAAATATATGTGGAAATACATTTGTGCAGGTATATATCTATGTCCTTTCGTGTACAAATACTTTATATAAATGTATATGCGTGTAGTTGATGTTCAATATATATAAATGAATTTACATGTATATATACTTCTGTATAATTACAGGTCTAACACAGGTTTGGTATATGTGTGTATATACATATATATATATGCGAATGGGGAGTTTCGGCATTCGTACGTAGGACCGTATACCGATGGTAGCTCTTTCTCTATACGTGTAAACACATATACATAGAAACATGCGTGCATATATATATACGTATATGTGTATACGTGCTAGTTCGTATATATGTTTCCATTTGTCTATCGTTACATGTGTCTATATGTATGTCTATGGTATATACGTGAAAATATATATATATATATATATGTACGAATATGGACGTCCCGCTTGATATATATAATACGCCTTTCTCTACCACTACAGATATATGTGGAATGCCTTCTTGTGTGTGCGATAGACTGACGCAGAAATAGATTTCTGTGTGTACCTGTGCAGTCCTTATGCATAAGGAAAAATATATACATATACGTCTATATATATATATCGAGACAGAGAGAGTGAGGAATAGGGAGGCGGGCACATGGTTTCTTATATGTACGTATATGTATACACATGTGTGTGTATGTGTGTATGTGTGTCTCTCTCTCTCTATATACACATACACATGTGTCTCTATACATATATATATGTATATATATGTTTTAATGTGTGAATATATTCATATATGTATATGTGTATTCACTTATACGTACACATGTATAATATATATATACACGTGTAGACACGTGTTTATGTGCGGACGTGCATGTACATACGCACGTGTTTCTTCCATTTTCAACAAGTTTTTTGCAAAGGAAGTAAATTTCCGTGGTGGTAGTACTGGCCGAGTACCCCACATACGTCTATCTACGTTTTAACATATATACATACATACATGTATATACACCCTATTTTATATATATACACATGTGCATCCGATGTATATGCATACATACATATGTACACGTACAGGTATATCTGCACATAGATACACGTGGATATTCCCCACCTCCATATATATATACACTGATATATATGTGTATATATATATATATGTATATGTATACACACGCTAATAAACATATATGTATATATATATTGGTGGTAGCATATATTTGTGTGTGTATATATGTATCTATATATGTAAGTGTGCAGGTTTTGAGACATTGGTGCGGTTTCTCTCTTTTGTATATGGAGCAGCAGTTTGAGAGAGAAATAGAGAAGTCTTCTTTTTGCTGCTGTTGGGGCAAGAGGACGACGGATGGAGCGTCTCTCACAGTGTGTCCGTGGGTACCTGTCTTTCTCATCTGTCTCTGCTGCGACTTCTACTGAGGCAGCTAAGCAGATACAAACAAAAGGGATGTGTGGGCGGTGAATATTTTCTCGTCTTCTCTTCCTTCTTCTCTTGTCAGGCCGATGGGCTGATGAAGCCTGAGACAGGACTGATGCCCCTAGACGAGCACTTGCCACTGCTGGAGGAGCGGGCGTCCATCGCTGCTTCTCCACATGTTCGTCTGCCCATGAAGGTGGTCCACCGAGTAGCCGCAGCAATCTGCGACAACAAAAATACCCTCTCGGTGGGGCACTTTATTCTCCGTAGAATTATCTCTGCATGCATACGCACACGCACAGACGCAGACTGAGACGGTGTTGTGTTGCAGAGGCGTGGATACATATACAGAGAGAAGACACATACGTGAAGACATTGAGAGGGAGCGACGGGATCAGAGGGAGAGCCACGGAGGGAGAGAAAGAGAGAGAGACACGACAGCAACGCAGAGGTAGACAGCAAGACAGATGGAAACGAGGGAGAGAGCAAGCGGAAGACACAGCGAGACAGGGGGGGAGACACAGAGAGGGGGGAGACAGTAGAGAGGGAGAGGGGAGCGAGACAGAGGGGGGATACAGGGAGACAGAGGGGGGAGACAGAGCGAGACAGAGGGGGGGGGAGACGCAGGGAGAGAGGGGGGAGACACAGAGAGACAGAGGGGGAGACACACAGAGAGAGGGGGGGGATACAGGGAGACAGAGAGACAGACAAAAAGAGAGAGGGAAAGTGGGAGATATACACACACCTACGTATCTATAGAGATGCATGTGTCTGATGAACGGCTTCTAGTTGAGGGCCTAAGATGGCGAGGAAAGGGCTGCCTGCGCGCCTGTCGCATCAGCGGTCAACGCGGCGAAAATTCGGTCTGTAGACAGCAAACAAAAAACTATATATATGTAGCTATTCACACTGACACAGAACTCTCATTCCTCCTACAAAGAGATATATATACGTGTGCTCGTATACCCCCATACATATACATATTCATGTACAAGCACGTACATGCGTATGTATGTATGTGTGGGTTTGTGTCTGGGACGCAGAGACAGCCACATGGACGGGGGGCGAGTTCAGCTGCATGGTAGTCCTGCTCGCGCCCCCAAGGTTGAATTTATATATATTCGCTATATTCATTAGACGTCTACTGAGTATTTTCGTTGCAGTTACTTACATATGTCTATCAGCCAAACAAATCTCTCTCTATATATTCAGCACAACAAATTACATATGTACGTATGTATCTACGATGATGTGTCCTTTGTTTGGAGTAATATAATGAGAGACATACTGAGAGAGATATACATATGTCCATATTCATACATGCATTGATATATATATATATATACAGAGAGGGACGTATGTATGTATTAGTGCATGATATATATATATGTATATATATGTATGTACATGTAGTGATGCTGGTGTATATATATATAGAGAGAGAGAGAGAGAAACGTATATATGTGTAAGCGTATAGTATATATATATATACATGTGTAGTGACAGTGGTGTGTACTTATATATATGTGTATATATAGAGAGAGAGAACCGTGCATATCAGTAGAAGTGTATCATATATACATCCATACATATGGTGATAGTATGTATCTATATATAAATATACATATGGAGAGACACATGCATATATTTATACGCGTATAATTATATAGAGAGAGATAATGATAGTAATGCATGTATATATATATAAAGAGAGACGTTCATATCTACACACGTATATATATATATAGTGGTATGTATGCATATATATATATAGACAGAAAGAAATGTGTATGCGCGTAGATGTATATGATGTAGGTATGTGTTAATATTAAGAGAGGGATAATAATTTTGGGGTCTGTGTAGCGCGACACCACAACAGGCGTTGCTCAGCAGGGTCTGTGTGTGTGTGAATGTCCACATGCAAATATCTTCGTATTTAGAGAATTCTACCTCTATATGAGAAAGGAAGACACGTATAGATGGATGTTGATTTGTGTTGCTCGACGCATCATATCCCTGTCCTCTAGCAATAACCACAAAGGACTATACAAATATATATATACATGTGTATAGATAGCTTGTATTGACTCATGTGCACGTAGTAACAAAGCACACAAGGAACTACGTATATATATCTCTATGTGTATGTGCAGATAGATTGTCCTGACTCTTTGTAGACAGTATATCTCTGTATACGGATGTACCTGCGTAACAAGGACTAAATTCAACACATATATGTATAATATAGATGAATATTCAGTGTTTCTTGTGTTTCTCCACATTTCGCCTGATATTCGCTATTGCGTCCGGGAAGTTTATCTCCGTAGAGAACGCCTGATGCCCCTCTGCGTACACATCATACAAACGTAGGTCTGACCTACTCCGAGCGATGCATCACCTGCAGAGATTAGCAGCTAAGAAACGTACACATATACACATGTGTAACAGCAGAAGAATCCCTGGCGCAAAATTGTGTAGACTGGTAGTGTCTTGGGTCTCTCGCCTTCCCCGTCTCTCTCTCTTTTCTTTCTCTGTCTCTCCTTCTCCCACCCGCCCACGCACAGCTATCTGAGTAGACGTGCCGAGATGCAGGCCCGCAAGCCACAACGAGGGACTCTTGGCTCGCGACAGCAGCACCACCAGGACTAGCGCAACTCTCCTCGACGCACAGCTCTGCTGCTGCTCTCCTCCTCCTCCTGCTCTCCTGCTGCTGCTTTGCCTCCGCCTGCTGCTGCTTTGCCTCCTCCTCCTGCTGCTGCTCAGCCTTCTGCTGCTGCTGTCTCTCCTGCAGCTGCTGCTGCTGAGCCTCCTGCTGCTGCTGAGCCTCCTGCTGCTGCTCAGCCTTCTGCTGCTGCTCTGCCTCCTGCAGCTGTTGCTGTCCCTCCTCCTCCTCCTCTTGCTGTTGCCCTGCCTCTTGCGTGGTGCGTATCTGGGTGACTCCCTCTCTGTCCTGCAGGTGGGGTGGCGCTGTCTGGGGTCGTTCACCTCTCGAGATTTCTTCTCTTTTCTTATCCCTTCTTTCCCTCGCGTGTACCTGCTTCTGCTTGTGGAGTGGAACACCTTGGTCTACTGGTTCATGCCAGTGCGGGGCGTCTGCCTCTTTGTACATACATAAGCACGTCTCAGTACGGCAGTATCTGCGCAGACACGCATACTTGTATGGAGAGGAGCTACTGGGAGTGAAACTGTATATATATATATATATGTATTTGTATATACACGCCCAAGGTGCTTAGAGATATGTATCCGTACGTAGATAAATATGTGTGTGTGTGTGGGCGTATATCTGCATGCATGCATATATTTATATGGGGAGGAGTGCTGCGTCAGCGTGAAAGTATATTTATATTTTCTACTGGTAGTCTCCCAGACGCCTTTCCTGGGCGGAGCTGTCTCGTGTGTATTGCGCTGCTCCTCTCTCTACACGTGTATATATATACGTGTATATGTGTATATGATTACGTACGTATATAGAGAAGTAGAGGCACAGGTTGGGTGAGACTACGTTCGTGTTGGCGAAGTGTTGGTATGTTGGAGCTGCTCTTGCGGATGCTGCAGCAACGGCTCTTTGAAATGACACTGCATTTCCTCTTCGGCTGCGAGAATGTTCTCTCCCCCCCTCTGGTTGCCCCTGATGCTGCTGCTGCTGCTACCCCTCCTGTTGCTGCTGCGACTGCCGCGTACTTTTTGGTGCTGCGACGGCCTTCTGACTTTTCTACCTGCTGCTGCTGCAGTTTACGCTGTTGCTGCGCTTGCTGTTGCTCCTGCTTTGGTCCGTCATGACGCACGTTCATGTGTTCCTGCTGCTGCTGCTATGACTTTTTTTGTCGCTGGTCACCCACGTCTGCCCTTCATTCTCGTGCTGCTCTACGTCTAACTTCTGCTGTAGCTTTCTTTCACAGGTTGCTGTTGCCGCTGCTTCGGGGAGAAGCACACGTTTGGCAGATTTTCTCATCGTGCTCTTCTTCTCGTTCGTCCTCCTGCTCTTCCTCCTGCCGGCGCTGTGCCCTTCGTTCTGCACCGGTGCTGCTGCTGCTGCGCTGTCTTTTTCTGTCCCGGCCTTTCCTGCTGCTGTTCCTGCTCCTCTTCCCTCTGCTGCCGTCCTGCCCTTCCTGCCACGGCTGCTGCTGCTGCTGTTTTTCCCGTCGTGTCTCTCTCTTTCCGCTGCTGCTTTTGCTGCAACTCCTTCTTCATCACTCTCCCGTGCCCATCCCGCTGCAGGTAGTTTTCTTGCTGTCGTTCCGCTGCTACTGCAGGCCCTGCGTTGTTCTGCTGCTGTTTTGTTTCTCTTTTTTGCTTCCGCTGCTACTGTGGCTGTTCCCCCGCTGCTGTTCTTGCTCCTCCTGCCCCGGCGTTGCGAAGCTTTTCTTTGCCGCTCATCTTCGACGGCACTTTGCTGCTGCTGCTGCCCCTGCTGCAGTTGCTGCTCTGCGGCTGCTTCTTCTCTTTTCATTCTGCTGCAGCAACTGCTGAACTGCTGCTGCTGTGTTGCTAGTGCTGCTGTTTTGCTCCTGCAGCACTGGTGCACTGCTGTTGCTCCCGCTGCTGTTGCGAACCCCCTGGTGCGCTGCTGGCGCTCCTGCTGCCCTCCGTCCCGTGCTGCAGTGCCGTGGCTCGCGTTTTGCTGCTGTTTCTGCTGCGCACTGCTGTTGCTGGTGCAGCACTGCTGTCTTGCTGGTGATTTGTGTGGATGTGGTTGCAGCCAAGCCACGTCGCCGCGATGGGCGTTTGTCTTTCTCTATTTGGGACGGGTCTTTGCTTTTTCCCTGCCGGCTTCGTTCGAACGGCGTGGCAGGCAGTCAACTTTGCTGCTCTTTATCTTCTTTATCTCTCCTTCAGATATATGGCACGAGACTTCCTCTCTTTTCAGTGGTACGCCCACGTTTGTTGATAATAAAAACATGCGACTGCTGCTTCTGCTACTTCTGCGGGGAAGCACATCAGGAGGGTGAGCGCAGAAAAAGTGGCCAACACAAGAGCAGACTCTTCCCGCGTTGCACATCTCTTCCTTTGGCGTGCTCGAGGTGTATCTATATGCATATATATATTGTGTCGATATGTATACAGCAAAGAGGGGGACAAATATTATCTACTTTTTATGCGCACATACATATGGATGCGCCCTGTAAATATACAAGTGTAGATATACATGGAGGTGTATTTTATTCTCAACATAACAGTGTAGATCTGTATGTGTATACATATATAAATATATACGTGTTGTCAATATACAAGCGTACATATATATATATACCGTCGTGCGCGTAGATGGAAGTATAGATATGTGTTGGTACAAAGGTGATATTCTATTCCACAAACACATATATATATATATGTGTGCATATAGGCGTATTGTTAATCTACGAATGTATAGAGATATATATGCATATGTTCATACAGAAGTGTATATATATGTTTGATAGGTGTATACGTATGTATGTGTGTGTCAGACTCTCGTACGTGTGTAAGTGTGTGTGTATTTGTAGCTCTTCGTTCACGAACAAGAGGCTTGCGAATACTCCTCCGCATTCGTGTCCTTCTCTACACCAGTTAATAAACAAATATACGTACGTACATATTTATATATAGGTATGTGAGCAGCTTGCTCTCGTGTATGTACAGGGACGCAGCTACACTTGTTGCTTTCACCTGCATACATATCTGTCCACACGTATTTATATACATGTCTATATCTATAAATACGTACTGTAAATGGGCAAATTTATGTATGTACATACCTGCATTCGTCTATACGTAAGAGAAAACGAATATACACATATACATACGTATGTGTCTGCAAGACAGACATACACAGAGAGAATAGCGAGGGAGACAGATACATATATACGTGTGCACATATATATATATATATATATCTCGAGAGAGAGACACAGACGGAGAACACAGACGGATACAATCCTATTTGTGTATATATATATATGTATATATGTATATATGTATAGAGAGAGATAGACAGACATATAGGTTGAGAGAAAAGAGAGGAAGAGAAAGGAAGAGACACTTCAGAACTGCGTGGAGAAAAGTCGCTGCAGACGCGCAGGCACACAGAGGTCGACGACGTGCGACCGCACGCATGCATGTATCTGCGTATATATATTTCCCTGCAAGTTCAAATTAAAGAAGAAAAGGAGAGGAAGAGAGAGACACATACAGAGAGACGGAGAGAAGGCAGCTGCTGCCCACGTGGACTGCCTGTAGCCGGTCCAGACGGCGCACCTGTGTAGACATGCACACCGCTGTGATAGTCGAGCCGGCCGACTGACGATTTCTTTCCTCGGGACGAGGGGGGGGGGAATTTCACGAGGAAGATCTTCCGCTAAAGTTACAGGGGGGGGGGGTCTACGCGCATGCACCGCGATGGCGCACCGAGAGAAGCGCATGCAGATAGAGAGAGGCAGGCTGAAGGACGGGGACAGCCACAACAGAAGCGAGAGATACAGGGAGTAAGGAGATCCTAGGCAGGCAGGTAGGTGAGGACGCCTACATGGAAGCATAGAAATCCAGTCGTACATATATACGTGTGAATGTACGTACGTACGAAGGCTGGTGTGTCTACATATGGAAGATGTCTGTGTGTGTGTGTAGGTGGCGGTGGTGGGGGTAGATGGCAGGCCTTTCCGCTGACAGCGCCTGGTCGCAAGCCAGAACGATCAAATCCTGCTGTCCACGTCTGTACGCAGATATATAGAAATACAAAAGAGAGATAAAATAGAGAGGAAAACAAGTCTAGAGGTAATACGTCTGCATTTGCAGATGTAGTAGAGGAGCAATGTTCAAAGAGACGACCCTGGGCATGCGGGAGACTGGGTGCCTCGGGTAGGGGGGGACAACGCGTGGACGTGTTTTCTCCTTTTCTCCGTGTCTTTTCTATTTCTTCTTTGCCCCTACGTCCTCGTTTTTGTCGCTCCGCTGCCGTACTGCTGCAGTTGCCAAGGAGGTCTTTATAAACATATATGTGGAGGTGCGTACACATTTTTACAAGAAACGGGGCTGCAAGGAGTCGCGAAAGCGCCTCGCCCTCCCTTCCCCTGTCCACCCCATGCGCGCCTCTTTTTTATGTCATACTACGCACCGCAGCCACTATTTGTGTTGAAGGAAAAAATATAAGCTTCATCACTATATAGATATATGTCTACGCGCGCGGACACACACACACACACAGAGGGATAAAGAGGACAGGAGTGTGTTGTGTTTTGATACGCAGAGTTTCTTTCCTGAAGCAGCTAATGTGAAAACTTCTCGTAAGTACGTGCACACATACAAACGTCTGTGTTGTCACACTCGTAGAAGTCTTCTTCGGATGTATTTCAACGAATATAAGGGAAATCAGAACTTTTCATACTTGCACTATATACAAAACTCTTCCTCTCTCTCTAGAGATATATATATATATATGTATACGTACAGACGCTCTTGTATACATATATATATGTATGTACACATCCAGACGTTCTTGTATACACGTATATATAGATATATACATACAGACGCTCTTGTATGTATATATATATATATGCACACACGTATGAGTTTGTGTTTGTGTATACATATGTTTGTGTTATGGGTAATCTACAAATTGCTTCAAGTGTAAAATACCATGTTGTGAACTCTTCCCCTGTATACCAACAGATGTATAGATACTTATATGTGTGTATATACTCCAGTTTCTACTTGCTTATTAGCTAATCGTATCAGCACGTACCTGTGAAGAGACAGAATATTTGTTGTTGTTGAATACACACGTATATACACACTTCGCTACTGCTGACGAATCAACTGAGACTTCACATATATGTATATATATATAGATATACGTATACATACACGACGAATACATCCCACACACACACACACACACACACACGCACAAGTGTACACAAAAGACTGGGTATATAAATATATATATATATACTCGACGAATACGCACAGCCACACACACACGCATATGTACACAAAAGAATGGGTTTGTGTATATATATATATATGTGTATGTATGTGCGTATGTGTACGTATGTATGTATGTGTGTGTATGTATGTGAATGTATGTGTGTGTATGTATGTGTATGTATGTGTGTGTGTGTGTGTATCTCTATCTCTATGCATCTATGTATCTACATATATGTATATATGTATGCGTGTATGTATGTGTGTATGTATGTGTGTATGTGTATGCATGCGTATGCATCAGTGTACGTATGTATATGTACGTATGGATGTAGTATGTATGTATGTATGTACTATGCGTGTATGGATGTAGTATGTATGTATGTACGTAGTATGTATGTATGTATGTATGTAGTATGTACTATGTATGTATGTAGTATGTACTGTGTATGTGTGTAGTATGTACTATGTGTGTGTGTAGTATGTACGATGTATGTACGCAGTACGTACTATGTATGTACGCAGTACGTACTATGTATGTACGCAGTACGTACTATGTATGTACGCAGTACGTACTATGTATGTACGCAGTACGTACTATGTATGTACGCAGTACGTACTATGTATGTACGCAGTACGTACTATGTATGTATGGATGTAGTATGTATGTATGTATGTACGTAGTATGCATGTATGTCTGTATGTATGTAGTATGTATGTGTATGTATGTATGTTGTATGTATGTATGTATGTTGTATGTATGTATGTATGTAGTATGTAGGTAGTATGTATGTGCTATGTATGTATATGTATATATGTATATGTATATATGTATATGTATGTATGTATATATATATATATATATGTATATGTATATATGTATATGTATATATGTATATGTATATATGTATATGTATATATGTATATGTGTATATGTATATGTGTATATGTATATGTGTATATGTATATGTGTATATGTATATGTATATATGTATATGTATATATGTATATGTATATATGTATATGTATATATGTATATGTATATATGTATTTGTATATATGTATATGTATATATGTATATGTATATATGTATATGTATATATGTATATGTATATATGTATATTTATATATGTATATTTATATATGTATATGTATATATGTATATGTATATATGTATATGTATGTATGTATATCTATGTGCGTATATGTATGTCTATATATGTACGTATGTATATGTATGTATGTATATGTATGTATGTGTGTACGTTTACACCTACAGCATATGTGCGTACATATGTATGTAGTATGTATGCATGTAGTATGTGTGTATATGTCTGTATGCATGTGCGTATGTGTGTTTGTTTACACCTACAGCATACGTATATATGTATGCGTGTGGTACCTATGTATTTAGTATGTATGTAGTACGTATGTATGTAGTATGTGTGTATGTTGTGTGTGTATATATACGTATATGTATGCACGTGTGTAGTATGTATGTATGTATGTATGTGTGTATGTGTGTATGTATGTATGTATGTATGTATGTATGTATGTATGTAGTACGCAGGTATGTATATGTGTGTATGTATACGTATGTGTGTGTGCGTATGCTTACACGTAAAATATACGTATGTACCTATGTATGTAGTATGTATGCAGTTTATGTGTGTATGTAGTCTGTATGTGTGCATATGTATGTATGTATGTATGTATGGTCACATGTACAGCACTGGTATGAGTAGTGGGTGTTGAAGTTCTATTATTTTGGAGTGCATACGGCTGCATGCGACTGCTGAGAAATTTACATCGGTATGACCTCGTCTCAGTCGTTTTGGCCCTGCGACGAGGCATATATATGTGTGGGAAGTGTGAGACAAAAGACAGGCATGGGGGGTCGGGGACGCTGCCTTCCTCCATGCGAGTGTACGTGTGTGTCCACGGGTATGTGTATCTGCACATATTCGTGGTCAAGAGCAAATGCGCAGCAGGTGTGCGTGTGTGTGTATAAGGAGGAAAACAGCCATGGCCTGGTGAACTGCTGCGGCCGCCCTCGTATTTCCCCTGCAGGGACGTGCTGCTGCTGGAGGGAGGTCTCCTCACTGCGCTTGCGGCGCCGTGCGCTTCGCCAACTTCACCTGCTGCCGCATGCATCTCCCTCCTGTCTCTTCGTCTTCTCGCTTTCAAACTCTTCTTCTGCTCAGGCATATGCAAATTTGGTAAGCAAACAGCAGGGTGAATAGCTGCATGTATGTTGACACACACGCACACACCCACACACGCACACACATATATATTACTCTGTATATACATACATGCCTATATGTGTATGTATGTGGACAGTGGAAATACACGAACATACGTACGTGTGGATACGTGTGTATATGCATAGAGATACGTATGTATATGTATGAAGAATTCTATATATATTTGCGTATATGAGTGCTACAGATTTACAAGCCGTAGACATGAAGACGCGTGGTCATTTCAGGATAGACGTCAATACCGCATTCGAGTAATATATGGCGCCCACATCAACTCGCATATATATGCATATACATGGGTATATATAGATATACAGCCAGACACAGAGAGCGCCGGCTCGTGCTGCCCTGTTCACATCTATATTTCTCTTCGTATATATATGTATATATAGATGTAGATAGATAGAGACAGAAACACCCGTTGTGCGACACGTACGAGCCTCCTGCTTTCCATATATATGTATATATATCCAGCCGGACACAGATACCTCGGGTTCGTGCTGCCGTATACGTATAGGTATCTATACGTATAGCTCTATGTCAGTATATCTATATATATAGGTAGATGATAATAAACGTGTAGAGATAGAAACACCCGTTGTGCGACACGTACGACCCTCTTACCTCCCATACATATATATATATATATGCAGTGTCATGTGTGTATACATGTGTATATATGAAAGTAGATAGACGCGTACTTTGATTTCTTGGCGTCCTATATGTCCCTGCTTCCATAGCAGCAGAAATGTGTACCGGTGCCTGTGAGTGGACTTTCTTCTAGTAAATGTGAGGACTAGCAGAAATAGATATATATTTATGTGTAGGTGTGGGGTAGAAGATGTATACGACGTATACATACAGCCCTCCACCAGAGGGGCTATACGTAGTACAGGCATGGATATGAATATGCGCATATATATGTATGTATATGTATATGTGGATAGCTGTGTGTACATAATACGCGCGGGAAAGTAGAGGACTCCTCTACGGTATATATGTATATGTATATACGCAGGTATAAATATGAGAAATACGTGTGCGTACACGGCGTCGTAGTATACATACAAAGAGAAAGCAGCCTGTGCACATATATGTACGCGTATTTTTTCTGTTCAAGCATTCCCCTATAAATATATATGAATACCCTCCAAAGCACACACATATATATAAGAAAGCACGGTGCGCATATATATATATATATATGTATACGTATGTGGACGTGTGTTTTCTCTGTCCAAGCATTTGTCTATAGAGACCTATGAGTATACGCTACTAAATAAATATATATATATATATTCGTACACACATGTATTTGTGTGGATGTGTAGAGAGAGAAAGTACTCCCACACACACGTGCAAGTAGGGAGATCTTCCTGAAGAAGCTGCGTCTGTTCGCTCTGCAGGGTGGTCTCGACGGAATTTCTGCAGACGTCGCGAGTGTAGAAGGGACGCTTCTATAGCCCTCTGTCCTCTCAACATGATCTGTCTAAAATATATATATATATGTACGAGTGTGGATTTATATATTTGCTGGTATTTAGGTATATGAGAGAGAGAGTTTTGTGTGTGCACAGAGTACTGCTGCGAATAAACCCGTAGTATATATATATACCTACGCCTGAATCCACCTATACGTCTATGTGTATATAAATGTGTGTATGAGAGTAAGTTATATAGCTACGGAAATTCTTTTCATAGAAGAAGACAGCGTGCGTTCGGTTGACTGCTGCTCTGCTGGTAGGGCGTCTCCATCACGTGTCGCTGTATCTCCACCTGCGTCTTGAACTGCTGCGGTTTTTCTTCCGTCCTATCTCCTCTCCCGCAGAAAAGTTTTGATTCGTTTTATGTTCGCACACGCGTAGACGCAGATTTACATAAATATTAGATACACGCGACGTATTAAGTCCATGTAGACTTGTGTGTATACATATATATATATATGTGTATGTCTCTCTCTCTCTCTCTATATATATATATGTATATGTATGCACATATATTTATATATATATATATGTTGTACCGCACATATAGACGTGAACACACATATACGTATAGACGTAGATTATATATATGTGTGTACCCGTACGTATACACGTGTACACACATATACGCATATATGTAGATATATGTACATATATATATGTACCTATACATGCATGCATATATATACATATATATAAGTGTTTAGGGTAGGTGTCTCCACCTGTCGTGTGTATATATATGTAAATGTATATATGTATATATATGTTTATGATACGTGGAGACAGGCACGGATACGTGCATCGTGATACCGCGTCTGCATGTGGACACTTGGAGGACCTCGGATGTGTGTGGGAGTCTGCGTCTCTCTCTTCCTCGTTTTCTCTCACTTTGCCCACTTATATGTATAAATGTGCCTGTACATGGTCGTATGCGCACATGTACAGAGGTCTCCCCGAGTATAAGAGGAGGCGTGTATAGTGGGCATTGGTGGGTCTGCAGAAATCTAAAAGGTGTTGACAGATGCATGTACGTAACATGCGTGGGGGTGTGGAGGCCTCTGCGTCTGCATGTGGACAATAAATACACCGCCATATTCACAAAGAAATTTACTTACATACGTCCACAGAGTGACGTCCTATTACACTCATCCACCCAGAGCTAGACAAACGCCCCTACAATCACATTTATATATATATATATATACGTATATATGTATAAGAGGGGTGTATATATATACATGTATATATTTACACTTGCGTTCCCAGAGCTATACAGGTACACGTGTAGTAATAGAACTCTGGATAAGTATATATATGTATATATACACTTGCCTCCCTAGACCTATACACATGTCTATACAATTACATATATATATATATATGCGTAACCACATGTGCAGTAGTAGAGCTGTACATTCTTGTATGTATGTATATATGTATATGTCGATACACTTCCCTATCCAGAGCTACACATCTACACAATCACAGTTTTACATGTGTGTATTAAACTATATATCAGTAGACCTGTACACATATATATATATATATATATGTTTGTTTGCCTATTTAGGGGTATACACACGTGTATACATATCTACGCAGGTGTATATGTATCTGCGTAGTAGCAGTGTTTACAGGTGTAAATATAAGTGGTCGTGTGTATATCCGTATCTGCTTGTGTCTGCTCATATAGGAAGAGACACAGAGAGAGAGAAGCATATATTACACCTACATATATATATATGTGTATGTATATATGTATAGACTGAGCAAAGTACACATATATATGGATATGTATACGTATATTGTTGATTTGAGAGAATATGTGGAGATGGACCTCCGTCTTTGCGTCTATGCGCATAACTCCATTTCTTTCTGTTTCTCTGTCTCGGGAGACCGCAGGGACGTCGTGCAGCGTGCATGCGCCTGTACTTCCCTCTCTCTCTCTCCCCAGTGTACAGACACCGTATCATGACTTCTTCTTCTTCTTCTGTTCCTTGCTAGTCTGTATTACTCCGGGCGCTTTGTCGTTGCTTTCCGCTCTATTTCTCCCTGTCGCTTCGCCTTTCCCTCGGTTCAACTCTCGAGGACCAGCAGTCGTCCAGTCTTCTTATGTAGGACAGATGTGTTTTGCTGTATTAACCTCCGCATGCTAAGGTACACTTCACAGAGAAATACATATATATATATATGTATAACGACTTACAGATATACGTGTATGTACATACTTATATTCAGAAGTATCAATGCGCGAATATCCTGTGCAAAATATTAATGCGAATGTATATCCAGTATACACGTATTCATAGTATCTACGTATGCATATGACTCTTCATAGAGATATATATTTATATATATAGGTATGTATATATATATAAATGTATATATATGTGTGGAATCACCTGTGCGCGTATATTGATATAAGGACGTGGCGTCTGCATATATATATATATATATATATATGTGTGTGTGTGTGTGTGACGCGCAGCATCTGGCGACCCGAAGTGGAGTTCCCTCACGGCGCTACATTATCACTACTGGACTCAGCCTCTTCCGAATGGCTGCTCAAGTAAATAAGAAGAAAGAAAGTGATTCTTTTTTAATCTTCCTTCTGCAGCTGCTGCAAACACGGCCCTGTTGCTGCTGGTGCTGCTGCTGCTGCTGCGGCAGTCTAGCCCTCCGGCGTCTGCCGCACTGCCCGCAGCAACGCTGCTGGGCTGCTGCGGAGTCTCTGATTGACACTCCGGCTCCCTTCTGTGCCCGTCTCTCCTGCGGCTGCCGCTGCTGCTGCTTTCTTTTTCCTTCTTTCGGTTCTCTTCTTGGACTTTGTCTCTCCGTCCTTCTTTTTCTGTCGACACATCTCCCCGCGGAGCTGCTGCTTCTGCTGCTGCACTGAGGCCTGCCTTGTTGTACCCTCTGTTGCCGTTTGCTGTTCACGTTGCTCTTGCGCCCCTCTCTATTCGTGCTGCTGCGGCTGCTGCTTGCTGCTGTTGTTGCTTGCTGCGAGTGCCGGTTGGCGCGAGTACTGCTGTGACTGGCTCCTGCTGTTCGTAGTTGCTGCCTTCGCTACCTGCTGCTGGTGCTCTTTGCTGCTGTTGCTACTTGCTGCTGCTGCTGCTTTCTGGTGCTGATGCTGCTTGTTGCTGTTGCTGTTGGCTGCTGGTCCTGCCTGATGCTGCTGGCCAATGTCCGTGAGAGCTGCGGCTGTTTGTTGTGCTGTGTGTGATCCGCAGTAGTTGGGAAAGGACTGCTGCGACGGCGGGCTCCTGCTGTGTTATATTGCCGGTGCTGGTTCGCTCTTTTTGCTGTCCTCTTAGCGTGGTGCTCTCTGGCTTTCTGCAGTGGTTTTCGGTGTTCTTGCTGCTTCCGCCTTTATACCTACCTACTTGCTGCGATGGTTTGCTGTATGCTCGTCCTGTGGCGCGTCCTTCTGCCTTCTTTTATCCTTTCTTCTTTTCTTACCGTCGTTGCTTGCTGCTCTCTTCCACGCGCTGCTGTGACTGCCACCGTCCTGCTGCTGCCGCCTGCTTTGCAGCCGCTGTTGCTGCTGCTGTGATTTCCTGCGCCCACCTGCTGAGGGCTGGGCAAATCTTTTCTGCTAGTAATACTCGGGGCTGCTGCTTCTTCTTTTCTCTGCCGCCGTTGGGTCTTGCTGCTGCGCTTCTTCTTCTGCTGCTGCCACTTCTTGCTGCTCCAGTGCATCCTGTTGCTGCTGCTGCTCCGCCTCTTTCTCCTTTTCGGATACTGCTGCTTCTTGCTGCTGCCGCAAGTTCCCGCTACTCGTGCTGCTCGTTTCCACCTCCTGCCGTTGGTGCTGCAAGTTGCTTGCCCCTCTTCTGCTACTGCTGCTCCTCTGCTGCTGGTGCGGCAACCTGCTCAGGATTTTTGCACTACTCCCGGTGGCGCCGGCTGCAGACCCTCTTCGTTCTTCTTGTCGAGGTGAGACACCAGCTGCCGCGCGCTCTGGCCGCTGCTCTGTAGCTGCACCACTTTATATGTATATATAGCCGAGGCAGCAGCACTTGCTGCCGAATTTCTAAAATATCGATCTTCTAGGGTGTGTGATAGACAAGCCAATATCCACAAACACACATACACACATATTGCCGACGTATCAGCAGTTGCTTCCTAGTTACTTTTCTATATATTTCTCTCGACATACCAGCTCCCTATCGGCTATTTCTTTACACGTTCACACGTACGTGCGGTCGTATAGGATGTCCACACGCGTGGTCATTCACATGTGTATACATATATATATATATGCATATATGTGCTTAGCTGTACATATATATATATATATATATTCTTAGGTGTAGGTGTATGCAGGAACATAGCTAGATACGTGATTACCTTTGCATGTATGTATATATGTATAGGTACATATGTATACATATATATATATATGTATACGTGCGTATATTTTTGGCTGTAGACATATACATATATACATATATATTCTTAGATATGTATTTACATATATTTACATATATGTACATGTATAAACATATATGATCTTAGCTGAACAGATACACATATATATGTATATATTCTCACGTGTACGTGTGTATAGGAACGTGGATAGAGTGTTACTTTGACAATCGTCACGTTGCGTCGAGGAAAAATGTATCTCTTCTGCACGTTGTCTCGCTTCTTCAGGAGACTCTGCCATCGTCCAAGCTTTCTTAGTTCGTCTTCTTGCGTTTCTGCTTGTTCATACATATATATATATATATATGTGTACATGTGTACGCACCCGTATGTGTATTTGTTGTTAGTAGGGAACACCAGGAGCCAGACAAAAGGCTTGTGTAGGCGGTACGCAAGTGTATGTACACCACACACGTAGTTTTTTTCAGCAGATCTGTATATTCTTCCGTCCGCATTACTTTCTCTCTATGTAGAGCTCGACAGATACATCTCTGTAGAGAAAGGATGTATCTGTAGTAGAGGGACAGGCAGGGGGGGTGGTTGAATAGCACTGCAGTCATCAACTGCAGATGCAGAGGTCCTCTCTTCTGCTTCGTCGCCCGCGTTGCTTGTTGATATATCTGTGAAACTGTTCTTCAAAGATGTCCACGACATCATTTCCGTACATCTCCATCGATATCTTCGCCAAGAAGTCCACGACATTATACCCCTGTGTACGTCTTCTTGATGCAGACGTCATCTTAACCAGCAGATATCCTGTTTGTCCGTAGTTCTTCTTTCCGCGCCGCGTAGAAGGGGAGATTCGAATAACAGCAAATTTGCGGAAAGCCAGTGGCGGCCATGAAGTTCTTCTGGGCCCACATCATATATTGAGCCCGAGTCCTTCGTGTGAAGCTCGGCATTCGGCGTTGCTTCCCGCTCGAGCCTGCCATGCGTCGTCGTCTCACGTATTCTCTTCTTCTTCAGTCTCTGTGTAGAGTAACTACTTTTGTCGCTGAGTAAGGAAAAGGAGGAGGTGGTATATAGACTGCGGATCGCTTTTGGCCTGGGCCTCTTTCCTGTTGATTTCTCGAGTGTCCTACGCGGATCTCTGCAGCTGTCCTCCTACAGATATGTTGGGCTCCACACGAGGCAGACACACTACCGCTCCTGGGTTTTACTCTGGGCCGTCCTCCTGCTACGTATGCCTGCTGCGTAGAGTAGCGCCGCCTCTTTGACCGGCGAGGTTTCGTAGGAAATACAAGCCGTTGTTGTTGTGAGTGAATCTTCACGCACACACACACGCACACACACACACACGCAACTGCGAGGGTCGACTTCTTTCGTTTTCTACGCCCGTGGGGATGTATGTGCGTGACGCCCCAGCGTTGGTGCTGCTTCTTCGTTCGCAGTCCACCACGGCTGAACATCTATTATCTTGAGAGATTCTTCCTGCGCTACGAGAAACACACACACACACACACTGCCTGTGTACATGCATCTCCATCTCTCTCTCTCTCGCTATATATATATATATATGTGGCGAGGAGAGGTAGTGGTGGTGGCGACTCACACACACACACACAGACACTGCCTAGATACACGCATATATATGTATATATATGTGTATATGTGTATATATATGTATATATATGTATGTGGATGTATATATATGTAGCGGGGAGAGGTAGTGGTGGTGGCGACTGTGTGGTATATGGACTGCCTGGCTGTCCTCGGGTCATCCTCTGAGATGGCCACACCAAAAACGGTGGCCCTCGTTTACGGCACGTGGAGAGACACAGAGAGAGAAGATGCGTGCATAATAAAAGTACAAATGTACATGCATATATATATACATGTATAATATGTGTATATAGAAGACGCGTGCATAATAAAAGTACAAATGTACATATATATACGTATATATATACATGTATAATATGTGTGTGTATATATAAAGTATGCACGTATGCATATAAAATATATATGTATATATACATAAATATGTATGGATACGTAAAATATATATATATATATATATGTATGAAATATATATGTATCTATATAATACATACATGTATATATATGAATATATATATGGACGAATACAGACAGAAACACACCTACAGGTACACACGTGCGGGAAGGGTGGTGCTTGAGCAAGTCGCACAACTGCTGCCATCTGTATATTTGAAAGTGGAGTTGTCTCAAATAGGCAAGAAAGGACGTCGCATCCTTGTATCGCCTCCAGCAGCAGGGAGCGAAGGGAAACACGGAGATATTTACGCGTGCGTTTTAAGAGCAGCGAGGAAAAGAAGGAAGGAAAAAGAAGCAGCAGCAGCAGCAGCCTTATGTTGTCGGTGTGGACTTCCACCACAGACACACGACCGGAGAAGGGGAGGGGAGAGGGGCCTGCCCAGACGCGCGGGGGATGTGTGTGCGTGTTGAGGAGTGTCCTGCAAGAAGGAAGAGAAAAGAGAGAGGAAGAAAGGAAAAAGGAGAAGAAGAGGAAAAGTGAAAGCGGAAGGATGAGGGAGAAAAAAAAGGGAAAGGAGGAGCAGCCAGAGAGGGTAGGAGAGGGGGAGAGGCTCAGCAGGTCAGAAAGGGGGGGAGAGACTGGGAAGATCAGAAAGGGGGGGAGATGGTCAGCAGGTCAAATGGAGGAGAGGCTCAGCAGGTCAGAAAGGGGGGGGGCAGAGACTACGAGAGAGAGAATGCAGGGAAGAATGATGGAGAAGGACAGAAAGAGGAGGAGAAGAAGAAGAGAGAGGAGGAGATCAAGCGAGACAAAAAGAGAGAAATGAAGAGAAAGAAAGAGAGAAGGAAGGAGGTGGGGATGTATAAAATGCGAACAGTTTGTCGGAAGACAGCGATGCGTCGGAACTCGCGTTGGGACATGTACGAAGACACATGCATGTGTACACATATCTGTGTGTCTGTATGTGTGCGTCCGTCTGTCTGTATGTATGTATTATTCCATATATATATATTTGTACTTCTAGTATATATACGTGTGTAGATATATGCATATGTGCATGTACGTATATATATATATGTATGTATGTACACATTTAGGTGTATAAAGATACTGCATGTGTGCACGTATGTGAATGTGTGTGTACGCGTCTGTATGTATTCGTCCATATATATATATACATACATATTCTAATATATACACATTTGTAGATGTCTGCACGTGTGTCTGTACGTGTGTATATACACATACACATATATGTACATACATATATATATATATACGGAGGTAGATAGGCAGGAGATAGATACGCCTCTGTGCTGCAAGCACCCCGAGTAAATTTGCAGAGAGAGAAATTTGTTTGTGCGCCAAGGTGTCGAATTCTGCGGGCGCCGTGGACGACGCGTCGACCGCAGAAGTTGCAGTGGACCTCCGGGAAGGTAGCAGGGAGAAAGAGAGGGGAAAGGAGGAAAAGCGAGAGAAAGAGAGAAGGAGAAGGCTAAGCGTAAGCATGTGTGTGGTTGTGTACGCCACGTCGGCGGACGGAGAGAAATTGATATATATATATATATATGTACGCGTGCTTTAGGTGGCAAGGAGAGGAAGGCAGAGACACACATACGTGTATATATATGTATGTATATGTTTGTGTGGCTCAACCAGTAAAGTCCTCTAGAGAGATACATATCTTTCTCCTTCTCTCTCTCTCTTATATATATATACACACACATGCGTGAAGATGAATACGCTTGCGTGCGGGTATACATATATATATATATATATGTAGACGGAAGGAGAAGAAAATGATAGGGGAGCTGCGACGTGCTGCTGTTTTGTAGATCGGCGCTCCTCTTCTGATGCTCTTCGGACGCAGCGGCCGCCTCTGCGCCTTCTGCGCCTTCCTCTGTAAGTTTTCCCAGCAGACCTTGCTGCTGCTGCCGCCCTTGCTTTTCCTGCTGCTCCGCTGCCTTCGCTCGTCGTGCTGCTGCTTCTGCTGCCTTCGCTCCTCATGCCGCTGCTGCGGCTGCCTCCCCGGCCCGTGCGCCTCATTCTGCTGCTGCTGCTGGCCTTGCTCCTCATGCTGCTGCCGCTTCTGCTGCCTTCGCAGTGTGGACAGAAGGGGACGCTCTACGTTTGTATTGATGCCAATATCTATATCTATTAATTGAAGGATATATCTGTTAATGATGTAGCCACGGCAACTTACGTGTCTAAAGCTGCAGCAACAAAGTCTTTCGTCAAGACAAATACGCCGCTCTTTGATCTCTTCCTCTCTCCCTTGCAGTATGTCTTTCTCGCTCTCTCTTTGTGTGTGTGTCTCTTCGGTTCCCTCTTTATGTGTCTCTTCCTTTTTCTTTAAGTTTTCCACTTCCGCTTCTTCTCCCCCGTAAAGTCTGTCTTTTTCCCGCTCTGTCTCTGTGTGTGTGTGTCTCTGTGTCTCTCCCTGGGTCCCTCTGTCTCTGTCTCTCCACGTATACGTGCATATATACATGTATGCGCAGCTACTTATACGTACATATTGTCTGCTGCTGTAACGTGAGAGCTATATTCATGGGGAACTCGGTAGACGACAGCTTCTCACTTTTTCGTGTACTTGTTTCGTATATAATAGATGGGTGTCTATGTGTGAGACTGCCTCAGGCTTGTTGCTGGGAATATACATATCCGGCAACTACGGCTTCTTCACGCCTCTGGCTGCGGTCGTCTGTCTTTCCGTCTTGGACGACTCATTTCTCTGGCAGACAGACGCGTCCGCTGCCGCTGCTGCCGCTGCTCCACCTGCTGCGACTCTCTCCTCTTCCTCCCTCCTCTTTGCAGAGGCAAGCTCTCCACATGCAGCAACAGTGCCACGGCCGCCACCACCACCCGAGCAGCAAGAGAACGCGCACCAGCCCCAGCAGGAGGACGCGCACCAGCCCCAGCAGCAGAGCAGCAGCAACTGCAGGACCGGCAACGGAAACAGCGCTACAGCAGCAGCAGTACCGCTAGCAGCAACGGTAGCACAACGAGCCGCTGTAGTTCTAGCAGCGCAACACAAGCAACAGCAGCAGTAGCAGCGACAGCAGCGCAAGGAGCAGCGGCAGTTCTAGGAGCACATCACCAGCAGCAGCAACGGCCGGAGCAGGAACAATAGCAGCAACAGCAACATCAAGAGCAGCTGCAGTTGTAGCCGCACCCCACCAGCAGCAGCACTAGCCCTAGCAGCAGCAGCAATAGCAGCAACAGCAACACAGATGACAGCTGCAGTTGTAGCCGCGCCCCACCAGCAGCAGCACCAGCCCTAGCAGCAGCAGCAGCAAGAGCAGCAACAGCAACACAGATGGCAGCTGCATTTGTAGCAGCACCCCACCAGCGGCAGCGCCAGCGCTAACACCAGCAGCAACAGCAGCAACAGCAACACAGATAGGAGCTGCAGTTGTAGCAGCACTCCACCAGCAGCAGCAACGACGGTTACACCAGGCAAGTGGGCGATGCACCGACTGCGACCTTCGCAGCAGCAACAGGAAGAGCCAGAACAGCAGCCGTGGCTGCCCTAAGGGCAGCAGCAGCTTGAGAAGTATGAGCAGAAGCTACAGCAGTCGCAACAGCAGCAGCGCTAGCAGCGGCAGAAGTGACAGTAGAGTATGGCGAAGCGGAAACGGCAGCAGTCCCGTGTGTGTAGTGAGGCCCCAACGAAGAAGAAGAAGAAGAGGAAGAAGAAAAGAAGAAAAAGTGAAAACAACAGCAGTAGCGCCTGATTACATTGTAGGTCGCAGCAGCAGCGGGAGAGAGAGGTGTGGCTCTGCGTGCGTGATACGTGATGTGTGTGGAGAGCCCGCAGTAGTAGCAGAAGAGCCGTGTGGAAGACGGTGTCTCTCGTTTCATCCGCTGCAGCGCCACAGCAGCAGCCGCTGGAGGCGTGTTCGAAAAAGCATGAACAGACCCTTCCTTAGCAGCAGCAGCAGGAGAGGAAGGAGAAGAGGAAGGGAAGGAGCAGCTGCCGAAGCAGGAAGCAGCACTTCTACGATAGAGAAGTCCGTCTGCACGCGCGCGCCTCTGTCGCTGAATGCTTTGCTGCTTCTGGTGCTGCTACTGCTCTTTCCCGCTGCCGACGTCCGTCTCTTCGTGTGCTGCTGCTGCGCCTCCTGCTTGTTTCCGTGCTGCTTCTGCTGCTGTTGCGCGTATTACTTCTTGTGTGCTGCTGCTCCTGCTCCGCGTATTGCATGCTTGTGTGCTGCTGCTGCTGACCTTTTCGTAGTGCCGTCGCGCCCGTCAGCTTGTTGCTGGTGCTGCAGCTGCTGCAAATGCTGTGTCTGCTGTAGCGGCGTGTGGCTGTCTGCCTGCTCCTGCTGTTGCAGCTCCCGCTACGTGTCTTGGTGCTGCTGCCCTTGCTGACGCTGCTGCTGCCATTGCTGACGCTCCTGCTGCCATTGCTGACGCTCCTGCTGCCATTGTTGACGCTCCTGCTGCCATTGCTGACGCTCCTGCTGCCGTTGCTGATGCTCCTGCTGCCATTGCTGATGCTCCTGCTGCCGTTGCCGTCGAACCCTTGAGTTCTGCTGCCCATTTTATGTCCTCCTCTTGCTACTTGCGCGGCTGCAGCGGCTTCTGTCGTTTGAGTGACGCTCCTCCTGCTGCTTCCTTTGCTGCTGCTGCTGTCCCTATTCGGCCACTGGCGACTCCGCGGGGACTCTTGTTGCGGCGGCACTTGTGCGCGGCTGTTACTGCTTCCATTCGTGCTGTCTTTGCTGCTGGATTTGTTGCTGTTATTGCTGCTGCTGCTGCTGAAGAGTATTGCTGCAGCTGCTGCAGCACCTTCCTTGTGCTGTTGCCATTGCTACTAAATTTCCCGTGCTGCTGCTGCTCCTGCGCTCGCTGCAGGTGCTGCCGGTTCGGAGTTGCTGCTGTCGCCCCTCCTACTACTGCTATTGCAGCAGCCCTGCTTGCCCCATTGCTGCTGCTGCTGCTTGGCTGCCAGGCTTGCTGCCGATGCTGCTCTTACTACTGCCCTTGCTGCTGCCGTTGCTGCTCTCCTCCTGTTGATACTGCTGCTGCTTGTGCTCCTTGGACGCCAGACTTACTGCCGATGCTGCCCCTACACTGCTGCTATTCGTGCCGCCGCCGCTACTGCTGCTGCTCCCACTGCTGCTGCTACTGCTGCTGTTGCTACTGCTGCTGCTACTGCTGCTGTTGCTCCTATTTGAGATTCTGCTACGATTCCGCCCCCAGCGCTGCTCGTGAGGACGCGCAGCCATTCTGCTCGAGCTGCTGCTGCGTTTGGTTCTGCTGCAGTTCTTGATAAAGCGAGCGACGACCAACATTGCTGCTGCGGTGCTTGCCGCATACGCCTTTGCGATTTACGCGGTAACAGCCGGTCACCACTCGTCTTCTTTTTCTCTCCCTTGTCACAGAGAGTTGCCCGCATGCACATCGACGTACCTACGACAGAGACATATACAAGTAGATGAAGACACAGACAGAGACAGAAAGAGACAGGGAGACAGGGAGACAGACAAGGCGACACATAGATAGAGAGTAAAGCTCCCCCTCCTCGAACACAAGCAGAGAGACAGCCAAATAGACAGAGAGACCGAGAAGTACGTTTGCCAATAATGCCAAAGACAGGGATAAACAGCAACACAGAGAGAAAGGCAGAGATAGGGAGAAGTGCATCTTCGTATGATGAGGCGTGTAGCTCGAGAGAAACACATGCTCGTATAACAGGACATACATGAATAAAGACACAGACACAGAGACAGACTGCTGCCAGAGAGCGGAAGAGACAAATGCTTCTCCAGAGAAACACAAAGACGTGTACGTAGAAAGTTACCGAACGGTGTGTTGTGTCCCCGTGCGTTGTCTCGCTGTGTTTAGAAAGAGAGGGGTGTACAGGTGGGTAGAGACGCACATATACATATATGTATATACGCAACGAAAGGAGGAGAGCAATGTGTGTACAGAAGTCCACTCATGTAGGGGGACAGAGCGGTGTGTACGTCTGCGTCTCGTACAGGTGGGTAGAGAAATTGATAGAGAAAGCGATATATACGTGCTGCAGTGTATCAGCGGCTGAGTGACGACGTAGACGGGTTGAGCACAGAAAAGCAGAGACAGGGAAACCCACTTTTGTAGGAGGGAAAAAAAGAAGCGAAAGTAATCCCGAGACGGAAATACAGAGAGAAACATATATTCACATATACATATGTGCAACGGTGTATATATGTACGTATGTGTTTGGCGTATGTATGCGTGTACTGGGCAAGACGCACGCATATCTCTGGCTCGACGCAGAGCGTGAGAGGTGTTAAATCGCCTTCTTGGCGCGGAGATCAAAATCTGCCCACGTGTGTGTCCGTCGCAGTCCACTTTCTTTCACTTTCTTTCGTACAAAGTCGTCCTTTATTACATCTGAAACGGAGAACACACACACGCATGTGCAGGCTTGGTCCACGGGGCAGCACAAACTCGCGCAGGTGGACATCTGACGGGGCGCGCAGCCGACGTGAAAAAAAGAGAAACAGCGGGAGACAGCGAGAGAGGGAGACAGCGAGAGAGGGAGACGGCGAGAGGGGGAGACGGCGAGAGAGGGAGGCAGCGAGAGAGGGAGACGACACAGAGACAGAGACGGGCACAGGGGCGCACAGGGACACCTGCAAAGGCACCGAATATCGTGTCTACTCATATACACATATACATTTATATGCGGATGTGCATGTACTTCTGCGTCCTTCGCGCTTCTATAGAGTAGCTCTCTCTACCTACTTCTGAAAGTCAAGGTAGACATTTACTCCCAGTAAACACACGTATGTGTATGTATGTATGTTATGTATGCATGTTATGTATGTATGTATGTTATATATGTATGTTATGTATGTATGTATGTAATGTGTGTATGTTATGTATGTTATGTATGTATGTTATGTATGTATGTATGTTATGTATGTATGTTATGCATGTTATGTATGTATGTGTGTTGTGTAATGTATGTATGTTATGTATGTATGTTATGTATGTGTGTTATGTATGTGTGTTATGTATGTATGTTATTTATGTATGTATATACATGTATGTTCCTGTCTCTGTACGCGTCTAAACAAGCTGTCTTGGTTTCCGTGAGCACATATATAAAATGTGTATCTATGTATATGTAAGTGGAAGAAATACATACATTTTAGTGTAAAGATAGCTAATTCTATCGTAGGTACATAGCGCGTATGCATGCAGATAGTTCAGTATGTCTATATGTGAAGACGCAGATGTCTCCATGCACATACACACATCTAATCATCATACGTGCCTGCATATATATATAAATAAGCACGTGTGTGTAAGAAGTATATTCCTGTTTGTATATATATATATATGTATATTTATATAAATGTTAGTGGAAGAAATACGCATATTCATATGTAAAGATAGCTGATTCGGTTGTAGATGCCTACGGTATGCATGCAGGTATCTGAATATGTGTATAGGTACGAAGACGCAGATGTATATAGACACGTACACACGCATTACAGACTCATCATCTGTGTCACCATACATACATATAGATACATATGTGTACGGGTGCAATGAGAAATAGATGCCTGCTTATATATTTGTGTATATATTCTTTTAGGATGTAAGTTTTGCCGTGACAGCTGCCACGAATCATTTTGTGTCTGTTCATGTGTGGACGTGCCGGACAGCGGTGAAGGGCATGGCCTCGTCACCAGGGTACAACGCTCTGCACGAGGCGGGTCCTGTTGCTGTTGCTGCTACTGCCAGTGCTCGTGTTGCTGCTGCTGCCGCGAGTGCCCCTGTTGCTCCTGTTGCTGCTGCCAGTGCCCGTGTTGCTGCTGCTGGTGCGACTTCTACGGCGATATTTGCTGTTCCGGTTGGTGCCAATTTGCAACAGCGGCTGCTGCTGCGGGTTGCCGAGCGCGTCTCTCCCTGCTGTCGCTCATGGCATGCGGTGCTGTTGCTGCTGCTGCTTCTCGGGGCGCCGGGTTGCTGCGGCTGCTGCGTGTGTACATTGCCGCGGCCGCTGCTTCTGGTTGCACTCTTGTTTGCTGCTGCCATTGCTGCTGCTGTTGTGATCTGGTCTTATAGCTTAGGAGTGACTACTGCTGTTGCTGTTGCGGCGGGGTGCGGCGAGGCTGTCGCTGTTGCCCACGTTTGTGCTACCACGGGCGTGCTGCTGCTTCTCGGTTGCTGCTGCTATTGCGACTGCTGCTGCCACTGCTGCCAGGGTCGCAGCTGTAGCGTTCCTGCTGCTCTCGTTGCAGCTTGCTGTTGCTCTCTATCTGTACATATATATATATATATATATGTATACAGAGAGAGAAGAAAAGAAAGACACACGTATACGTATCTGGAGAGTCGAAGGAAAACCTTGTTGAGTATTACGTGTGTATGTATAGAGAAAAGGGAGAGTTTTGTATGTGCACGCCTTGGTCCACACGAATAGACAGGAAGACAGAGAGAAAGAAAAGGGAAGGACAACTGAACGGAACTCTTTACATGTACACGTACATACACGTCCGTATATATATATCGATCTATGTGTGTACATATACGTGTATATATATGTATACATTCATCTAGGTATATGCATGTATATATATGTGTGTCTGTGTGCATGTGCGCAGCTGTACTGTCTGACGAGCGTCGCGCTTATGCTGCGGTGAGTCATCATCATCATCGACGCCCGAGGCAGCGGATGTTCTTCGCGTGCTCCTCCACTGATGGCTACGCCTTTTCATATACGTGCACATCTCCACCAGTGAATCTATCCGGTTTGTGTGTGGGTGTCTTTGTTTGTGTATTTGCTTCTGCATATCTATATGTGGAGAAAGAGAAATATATTTGCAGACATATATACGCACATGCATACGTACACTCCCCGATCTCTCTATACATACGTTCACACAGACACACTCATATACGCGCTCACACTGAGGATCTGTGTACACCACACACTCGCACACGTATGTGACTAACGTATATCTATTTATAGAGGGAATGCAGGCGAAAGAGGCACATATATGTGTGTGTGTATGTGTTGTAAGGGAAGCTTCTATCACGCAAGCGTCTTCTACCGAGAACGCAGGAAGTGTCCCTTTTCTTCTTCCCCCCATCAACTTTCTTCTTGTCTTCGTAGTCGTAGTCGTAGTAGTGGTGACTGAACAGCTCTCCACCGAATGCCAACCCTTTGTTGATTCATGTGTATGCGGTCTGCTCCCCGCAGCTTTTGTCTCTTCTCTTCAAGTATCCACGCACGCATGTGTACTCATGCACTCACGCACTTTTTCAGGCACATATATATATGTGTGTGTATATGTGCAAGCTTGCAGAGAGGACGAACTGCGGGAAACGGAGGACGGTGTGTCAATTTCTCCGATGTCAACCGACCTCCCCCTCCCCACGCTGCTTTTCTTCCTCTTCTGCAGTTTTTCCGGCTGCCCTCTCCCGTGGTCGTATCGCTTTATATCTCTCCTGTCCTTATGTAGAGCTGCGCGGATGTAAGTGTGTGCGTTCTGTGTGTATGTATGTAGGTATGTATGTGTAGGCATGTATGTATATATGTATGTATGTATATGTATGTGCGTGTGTGTATGCGTGTGTGTGTGTGTGTGTCCCCATCACTTCACATGTGTACGTGTATGTATGTATAGAGTCGGATCTATTTCTATCTCCTCTCTCTGCACACTCCCATATACATTTGTATATATATGTGCGTCTTACATCATCCTTTCAATGCCCACTCATACATATATATATATATGCATATAATACGTTAGCAGGTCATATATATATGCGCGTATAAGAGAGAGAGAGGCGTATATATATTTATATATACATATATATGTGAGCAGCGTGACTTGTGGATACTTAGGGGCAGTCCTCAACATGCATAGGTCGGTTTGCATACGTGTGCACATACATACACACGTGTCTCCGTATATATGTATATACAGATATAAGTGTCTTTTCTCCCTGTCTTTCTCCGTATACGCGTGTGTCCATATATATATATATATGTGTATACACATATATGTGTGTAAATTTAGTTTGTCGCTCTCTTTCTCTATAAACACGTGTCTCGGTATATACATATATATATACAGATATATAGAGAGATTTTTTCTCGCTGTCTTCCTCTATGTGTAGACAATATATATTCATGGATGTAGGAGGGTAAGGGCACGTGTCTTCACGTACGCACACGGGACTCCACGTATACATGTATGTGTTTATACATATATATGTATAAATATAGATACATGTATATATGCATATATACATATTTCTTTCTCTTCTAAGCATCTCCCAATATATATTATATGTGTTCGTCTATGCACTAGTGTATGCACACGTGTTCACGTTATCGAAGACACCACTACACACACGTCTAGATACATACCAACACATACATATATATGAACGTCTCACGTTTATATATAAATGAACACATGTATGTGTTCACGTTTATGTATATGTATATACATGTTTACGTATATCGATGTATCAGTGTGGTTCATTTACGTATGTGTACATTTCAACATACGCTTCTTCTCTATAGTTTTTCTCTTCGTCTTTCTCTTGTTGTATATACAGCGACCGCTCTCCTGCAGGTATATATATACACTTGTATACAGGTACGTATATATATATATATATGTATATATGTAGATGTGTATTCTTTCGGCGCATTTTGATCCGCTTTGGTGAGCAGTGGAATGGGTGGATGAAGAAGGAGGATTTTGTTTTTGTTTGCAGGGTGTGGCAAAGGCCCGCGCTCGAGGCGCCGGCTCTGTGTGCGCGACTTTACGGAGAGCTCGCCCCCCTCCACGCTTGCAACGTCTACGGTACGAAGCGTCTTGCTCTCTCTTCTTCTTGTGTTCCTCGCTGCTGTTGTGGCATCGCAGTTCTACACTTCTTTTTCGCCTCAGTGTGTAGTTTCTGCGTCTTTCTCCGTACTCTTCTTCGTTCTCGAGTACGGACCGGTGCCTGTTTCGTGCTTTCTTCTGCTTCTTCCTTTTTGCTGGGCTTCTGCTTCCGTGTCCTCCCTATTATCCTTCACGCTTGGCTATGTCTTCTTCTGCTGCGTTCTTCGTCGTCTTCTTCTGCCTCGGATTGACTCCCTCTTCGTCTCTTGTATCTGTCTTCTGTGTCTTTCGGTGGCTGTGTTGTTTCTTCTTATAGTGCTGCTACCTCACACATACTTTTACAGAATATATAGACTTTGTATGAGGGCAAAAATTGTCTACGGAAACGTCGAACAAAGCATGCCGTCGGGTGCTGGCCTTCTCCTTCGCTTCCTCTTTTCCGCTTTCTCTCGCTGCGTGAAAAAGGTTGTCATCTTCGCGTGCCGCCCATCACGGGCTGCGACGGGGCTGCTTGCTCTTTATGCCGTCCACAACAACGCGTTGAGAACTTCCTCTCTTTTCCGCAGCCTCCTTGCTTCTGCTGGTGCTTCCCGCCTGCCTCTGCTGGTGTTGCTGCTGCCGTTGCGGTGGCGCTCACGCTGCTGCTGCAGCCGTCCTCGCAGTCCTATTGCTGTTGCTGCTGCTGGTGGTGCCGTCGCACTCGTGGCGTTATGCTGCTGCTGCTGGTGCTTCTGCTGCTGCTTCGAGGGGGGGAGTCACACGTGTGTCTGCTGGTACACACAGCCCTTTCATGTTGACCACTGCTGCTCCTGCTCCTCCTCTGCGGGTTCAGCGTTGCGTAGACCCGGCGGGGCCGCAGCACTGTGTGTGTAGTTGCTGCTTGTAGATAGAGAAGACGATTCAGAAGGAGGAAAAGAAGAAGAAGGTGCAGGAAGAGGCATGCCGCTGCTGCAGAGAAACGAAGTAGCTACTCCTCGTCCTGCTGCTGCCTCTGCTGCTGCCGCTGCTGCTGCGTGTCGTTGCTGTCTAGCTTTTTGATGAGCGTTTTCCCTATGAGTCTTCAGCTGGGACGCGTTCTGTTTCCCGTCACTCACGGCAGTGACGGGGTCAGGAAGAAGTTGACTTTCGCAAGCGCCTGCAGAGCTGAGCTGCCTTGTGTCTTCCCGAGGGTTATAGAACTGAGAAAGTACGATGCGTCTGAGTCTAGCAAGCCTTTCACAGCCGCTGAAACATTTCTCTGGCGACTTCTTCAACAACCCACATGTGTGCAGTCGTTCAACTCGCAATTGTGCCGTTCATTCCACGTTCTGTTGCTGCTGCTGCTGTGCTGTTGCTGCTGCTGTTGCTGGTGCTGCTGTGCTGTTGTTGCTACTGCTGTTGCTGCTGCGCGGGCTGCCGTCGCAGCGACTCGCCGGTGGTGAGAAGAATCCCCGCACTTGCGCAGCGTTGTTCTTCGCAAATAGTCCCAGCGCTTTACGTGCGTGGGAACAGCAGCAGCAGCACTGGTGTCGATCTGTTGTGTATTTCCTCTTCTATTCGCCACACTCCTGCGATGTATTTTTTGTGCGTGTACATCTACAAAAACGGATGTTGTGTGTTTATCTCTTCGTAGACTTCCCTTCTGCAGCAGACGGGTTGTGTTCTCTACGTCGACGTGAAGATGTGCGAAGGCGTGGGCATTGGTAGACAGAGAGAGCAACGGTCGGACGGGGGGTCGTTCTTCATACATGTATGTGTTTATATGCTGCTCCCAGATATATGCTTCTTCCGTCTACACGTACGTATGTATATAGAGAGACGCAGGTGTTTGCCTCTGTCTCATCCTCCTACACCAAAATTTCACGTCATTCTTATTTGTCAACGTAAATGGCTGTCTGTCGCTACGTCTCTATCCGTATGCACATATATGTGTGCGTGTATATATATATATGATGTGTATGTGGTAGTGTACGTGTGCGGATGATAAAAACGGGACAGGTTTATTTGCGACAGTAACAACTTCTCGTTTAGAAGTAGTAATTGAGGAACTGCACACGGTGGAGACGCAGACCGCACCAGGACTTCCTCCCACGCTCGTCGACATTTGGATCGAATTAAATTTTGCCTTCAAGCCAGGTACTTCTCCATCCTCTCTAAAAAACGTCCACACACATATATATACATATATACATATATATATATGTATACGTATATGTGAATGTCTCTCGGTCTATATATATGTATATGAGTACGTAGGTAAACGTAGGTACAGGTATGCCAGAATATACATTTCTGTCTCTGTATACATACGTGTATATGCGTATATAACTATATGTAAATATACGTATACCAGAATATGCATGCTTATTTACCTATCTCTCGCGCTTTGTATATAATAATGTATGTATCTCACTACACATATGGACGAATGTGTGTTCCAAACTACACGTTCGTAGTAGTAAGTACGTGCACATCTAATACATACCTGTCATTTCATCTGCACATATAAAAAGGTCTACGATAACTTGGCGAAATAGAATATATATGTATATAAATATGCAATACATATCTGCAGATCTCCACATATACATATATAGACACTTGTATATGTAGATATACACACGGAAGGGTAGCTCCGTGGTAGTGGGTGGCGTGGGATCCGCTGGCAATCGCTTCTTCACTACCTGGCGTTTCTATAGGATTTTTACGTCTACCCATATATATCCATATATATATATATACGTATATACCCATATATATATCCATATATATATGTATACATATATAAATGAATATGTGTGTAACACATATTTAAAGATAGACGCATACATGAGGGAAGCTCTCTGGCACTGGGACGCGTGTTACGCGCTGTCAATCAGTTCCCCATTCACTATCATTACTATTCAATTTCTATGTATTTGTATACATATATGTGTATACATATATATATGTCTAATACCTATTGATATATATATATATATATGTACGTATATGTATGTATGTATACATGAGGAGAACTTTCTCTGTTCCCCGCTGTCAATTATTTGTTCATTCCCCGTCGTTTTAGTTGAATTTTTCTGTGGCACAAACGCTGTCACAACAACTCGCATTTTTGCCACCTCTTTATATCCTTCGTCTGTCGTCGTACGTACAAAGGGCAATTATAAGAGAGATATGTATCCGTACACAAGTGTGTATACATTCATATATATAAATATATATATTGTTTATATGAGTATACGTATGCGTGTATATATATATGTGTATATGTATGTATGTGTATATGCGTATACATACATACGTATATATACATATATCTCTGTTTGTAAACACCTAATCATACGTGTGTGTATGTGTGAAGGTACGTACGCATATACTTGGGCACGTATGTATATATGGATGTGTATCTTCATATATATATACATACGAGCATATGTGTATACATACATATATATATATATATATTTCTATGGATGAAAGTCTGCTTCTGTATGCGCAGGGGCGTGGTGCTGTTGTCCTCACACATCCTTCTCACGCCTTGTAGTTGTTGGACTCCTTATACGACAGTCACTTTCGGCTGCTCCTGTATGGCTATCCGCCATATGTATGTGTAGCGTATACATTTATATACATTTATATTTATATATTTTTGAGTATATGTATTTCCGTATATTTGTATATATGTGTGTACGTCATTTGTAGTCTGCGATACCAACATAGGCACCAGCAGACCTCTGCGTTCCCCCAGTAACCACGTGCGCAGGTGCATTACATGTTTCGGTATCTGCGTGCCCCTTTATTTATTTACTCTCACGCATCATACCTATTTATCAACGCAGAGACACGCATGCACACATGTGCATATATAAATATACATACATATGCATGTGTATCTATACATGCTTACTTGTATATAGAGAGAGGAGACAATCTACATATATATATGTAAATAGATACAGAGAGAGAGAGAAAATGACAGAGAGGTGTAGTTACCTACGTAGATACAAAGAGAAAACGACGGGGCGGTATATTTACCTACACCTTTGTATATACATGAGCATACCTATATGTATGTACATACCTGTGTACGAAGACCACGCATATATATAGATATGTAGAAACAGAGAGAGAGGTGTCCACCGTAAATTTCGTGTTATATATATATGTGCATACTTATGTATATATATATATACGTGTGCATATATGCAAATTATGAATGAAAGTATTCATACACATATATATATATATATATTACGGAGAGAGAGGTATGTGTGTGTACACCTTTGGTTAAGTGTACCTCTCTGCGTTTCGAATTGTTTCCTCAACGAGATCGTCAAGTAGAAAAAGTAAAATGCCGCTCTCGATTTGGCTCTCGCTGTCGTATTCATCTTTTTTTCCATCAGTATATATAGCTCTGCTCCTTCACGTGTATATACATCCGTATTGACGTAAATACACTTAAAATTGTATACACACACATGTATTATTACGCGTGTCTACAGCGAAAGAATGCTGTTTACGCACATATATACGGATAATATATATATATACACACACGTGTAAATACAGGTATAGAGGTATGTGTACACACATAAGTATGTATATATATATATACACGTGTGTTTGCAGGTATAAATTTATGTATACACACAGAATCAAACATATATATATATATGCGTGTGTAGACAGGGGTACAATTATGTGTGCATACATAAACATATATATATACATATATGCGCGTGTATACAGGTATAGAATTACGTGTACACGTAAATATATACATATATATATATATATATTTGTATATATGTATATATATATTTCTATACGTATATAAAACTCTGTACAATCGCGTAGGTGCGTACGTGTGCATATACGTACAGTCTGTGTATGTATGTATATACACACGTATATGTATGTGTGTTTATGCGTAGCTTGTATATATACATTATATATTATGATATAATGCTACACATTATATATACATGTGTAGAAATGTGCTTATGTGTAGACGCACACTCACACACACACATACGTACACATATCTAGCACTTATATGTATGCGTGTAAGCACACTTGTATACATAGGTGTTCACGTGAGTACATTTTAACATAAATACCCCGTATACATATATATATACATGTATATGCATACATGTATCTATATGTATATATACACACATATATCATGTGTATTTACACGTATACGTGTATACATTTACCTGTGTATGTGTATACGTATATTTGTGCATATGCACACAGGTCTAACTAAAGACGTATACATATATCTATGTACCTATACGTATATATACATGTATGTAGATGGACATATTTGTATGTATACCTACATAATTGGTATATATGCTTGTGCCGTTTGGTGTGTCACCACATCCCAGCAACGGCATTTGTTCTCTTTGCCTTGTTCTTCTACTTTCTGTATTGGTGCCACAAGAGCAGCTGTTGACGTAGTTGTAATAGAGCCGCGCAACTTTGCTGCTGCATGCGTCTGTCTATCTTGCTGCCTCTGTCGCTGTCTCGCGCCCTCTCTTGTTGCGGGTTCTCCCTCTTCCTGTCCCTCTGTCCCCCCGCCGTCTCTTTTTCGCGGTGCCTGCGTCTGCTGTCTGTCCTTTCCCCCTGCCTGTCTTTTCACCGTCTCTTTTCGTTTCTGTGGAAGTTTCTCTTTTCCCCTTTTCGCTCAGTCTGTACCTCTTCATCCCCGACACGCAAGACTGCCTCGGCCAAATCTCCACACAGCGCCGCACACAGAGACAGGGAGACAGGCAGACAGAGAGACAGACACAGATCGGAGAGACAGACGCAGGTCGGAGAAGAGAAAATAAGCCGCGTCTCCGGTGGTGGGTGCTTTTTTTGAAATGACGCAGGGGATGTAAACCGGCAACCTGCGTGGCTCTGCTTCGGTCACATGCCCCGGGTGGACTGGCGTCTCTGGTTTATTCCCCTTCGACTTGGCAGACTGCTGCATAGCGCCGTTCGAGACGGCGGGCCGCCGGCAGCCTTCTTCGCTGCGGGCGAAGCTCTGTCACAGCAGCAGCAGGTGCAGCAGCTGCAGCAACAGCTCCGCCACCTGCAGCAGCAGCACCCACCCGGACGTGCAACGGCCGCAGCCGCGGCGGCCTCCGTTCCCGCAGATCAAATCTTCCCCTCCTGGTGGCTCACGCTGCTCAGCAGAATCGCCTGCAGGCAGCCGGATATCGTCCGTCTTCTTGGACCTCAGAAACATGTAAAAATACGACACAGACGGCCGCAGCACCTGCTGGGGCGGCTCTTACTTCTGCTGCTGCGTTTCTGCTGTTGCTTCTTCTTCTGCTGCTCGTGCTCTTGCTTCTGCTTCTGCTGCTCCTGCTCCGGCCTCTTCAGCAGCTGCTCCTGCTGTGGCTTCTTCAGCAGCTGCTCCTGCTGTGGCTTCTTCAGCAGCTGCTCCTGCTGTGGCTTCTTCAGCAGCTGCTCCTGCTCTTGCGTCTTCTGCTGCTTTTCCCGCTCTTGCGTCTGCCTCTGCTGCGTTTCCTGCTCTTGCTTCTGCTTCTGCTGCTCCTGCTCTTGCTTGTTCTGCTGCTGTCGCCGTTGTTGCTGCCTTTGAAGCGCCTGTTGCTGCTGGTAATGGTTCTCTATGCCAGCGCTGCTGCACTTCCATGTCCAGCTGCTACCGCGCTCCGGCGCGTTCTGGCGCTGCTGTTGTCCCATCGCGTCCTCCAGCTGCTGTTGCTGCTGCTACCTCGCGGACGACTTCTACTGCTGCTACTGCTGCCTTTAAGTTCCTGCTGTTGCTGCTGCGTCAGATTTGCGTCTGCTACCGCCCGAGTCCAGGGAGCCTGCCGTCTCATTTGCCGCTGGTGCAGCTCCTTCTCGCCAGCTGCTCAGAGACTCGCCCCTCCTGCGGTGCGGGGAATGCTTCTACGCTGCATTTACGCTTGCGCAGCTGCTGCTGTTTGTACGTGGGCTCTGCTGCTGCTTGTCGAAGCCTCGCTGAAGCTGGTCTGACCGCTGTTGCTCCTGCTGCTGCTGGCGTAGGTCTGCAGCAGCTGCCGCTCTGCTTGTGCTGCTCTTGCCGTGCACTGGGGATCGAAGACACACCTTTCTCGGTGCTGCAGTTCGAACGGCAGTGGCTGCTGGAACCTGCTGGCGCTGCTGCTGATATGTGCAGCCCTTGCTCCGCTATCGGCACTTGCTGCATCGCTTGACTGCTTCGGCCGCTACTTGCTGCTGCTGTCGCTGCTGCTGTTGCCCTTTGCTGATGTTGCTGCTGCGGCTGATGACGGGCCGTGCTGCTGCTCACGCTGCTGCCGGTGTAGTGCCACTGGGCGCTTCTCTGCGTCACATCCAGGATTGTCGTGTGCTGCTGCTACTCTGGTTCACGCTGCTGCTGTTCTTGCTCAAGCTGCTGCTGCTGCTGTGTGCTGTCTCGCTTCTGCAAAGCTTCTGCTGCTGTCATACTCCCTCCGAGAAACACAAGCGACTTGATAGAGCACCGCAATTGCTGCGCTGCCGCGCCGGTATTTAATTTTTGCCACTTCTTTAGGAAAAAGGTACTCTTGACTGAACTCACGTGCACGTGGGTTCTCTGCTGCTGCAGCAGCTGCCGGTGCCCTCCTTCTTGACACTGCTGCTGATCTGTTCCCTCTCCTGCTGTTCCTGTCTCCTCCCCACGGAGAAAGAAATTCCATCTCGCAGGCAATCTTCTTAATGCAGCTACTCCTCTACTAACGCGCTGCTTTCTCTCTGGTCTCTCCCTATATATATGTATGGGTGTACACAGGGAAAGACGCTTATCGACGCTATATATTACCTATAGGTTACGCGTATGTATATTCACGGACAGCATTTAATAGGGTACACTACAGAATATACATATATACATATATATATATATATATATATATGGACGGGGGTTTGATTCGTACCCATATATATATATATATACATAGTATGTACTCAGACTCCCGCGTACTCATATATTCATACACATACCTATATATGTATGTGGACGCCTACATACGTTTATATTTTATGCCTCCTAGTACAGATACGTCCTCACATATATACGTATACACATAGAAAGAGAGAAAGAAAGAGAGACATCTATAATTACGTGTATTCACGTAGGGCATTTAGTAGGGTACATTTCAAGATGTATACGCATGTAAACGTATGTGTATATATATATGTATATATATATATATATACAGGGGTGTTTGACTCGTAGCCGTACACATATATATATATATATATGGATAGTATGTACTCTGGCTCCTGCGTACTCGTGTGTGTATATGTATATAAGCGCATACGTCTACATATTATACCTTCTAATAGTGGTACCTCCTCATACATATAAACACTTAGACAGAGAAAGACCTCTATATGTATGTATACGCGTGCGTAGGACGCTATAATAACGCCACGTATAAAATAGTTGAAAGGATGTGTGTATGTATCCATACCGATATTCATGCGTGTGTCTATCCACATATATATCTATCTATATGTATGTACATACGTAGGTGTTTTAATTTAGCTTCATGTGGTCTACACGAATACAGGCATACATATATAACGATATACTTGTAGATGAACGTCTGCTTGAATTTGTTATGTGGCTGCAGCTTGACTTGCTGCGGGCACCGTGCCCCCGAGGAATGCGTGTGAGTCTTTTTGACTACCGCCTGCGTCCTGCCATGGGAGCGCCTCTCGCTGCTGCTTTCTTTCCGGAAGGTAAGCAGGTTGCCTCACCCAAAAGCACACGCAGGCTTGCAACTGTCTTCATTTATCTATCTGTGTGTATATATATATATACATACATATGTTAGTGGAGGAAGTGGCCCTGTTCAATGCACACGCAAGCTTTCATCTGTCCCTATATATATATGTATATATATATATATGTATGTACAGAAGGTGGCTCCACCAAAAGGCACATGCAGGCTTCTATCTGTCTCCATCTGTCTGTATGCCCCAAATGGACATGTATATATATGTATGTACGTTAGTAATTGTTTATTGTATATAGATACGTACGACATGCACATGGGCGTGTGCATACGTGAGCGTATACGTAGCTGCGTAGCTCTCTCTCGATATATATAATATATATATTGTGCAACCTGATAGCTATTCATACACATATATATATAGAGAGAGAGAGAGAAAGAAATATATATATATATATAAGTATGGATAGGTAGACAGATAGGTAGACAATTATATACGCAGTGATGTGTCCATGTATCCGTATGTAGACCGTCATATATGTGTATTATGTACGTTTGACCCCCTTACAGCGGCAGAAATAATTTTCGAAACGGAAGCAGCATGCTGTCTCAGCAGTCATGCGTGCGTGTGTATGTGTGGGTATATACGTGTGTACGTAGAAATAGCAGCAGCAGCGCTAATGACGCACAGCAACCCGCTGCACACGTGGTAGGTGTCACAACAGCGGTTTTGCTGCACGACAGCAGGTGAGAAACCGACGGTGGCGGGGGAGCGCATGCAGAAGTGTCAGTTGCTGCTGCGGACTCATTTGCTCTGCTGCGCCGCCTTCTCTTGACGCGTCGTATGGACACGTCTTCTTCACGCACCAGGGCATGCACGCAAATGTACGACGGAAAAAGTAGCGATGCCATTGTCCATGGCTGTTCCTTTAGGGAGGACAGACAGATAGAGAGGCGCATTTCCGCAGACCAGGAGGATATATGCACAAGTCTTCGCAAAGTATTGATACCAGTGTATACACATATATATATATATATGTGTCGGTCGACAGGGTAGAGACACATACCCTTGGCAAAGAAAATCTGCGTCTCGACGTGTACATGTCTGCGACTGACGAGGCGGATGAGGAGGAGGGGCATGCTAACACAAATGTATATACATAGATACAAGAAAATGTATATCTGCATAAATTTTCCTATATATGTGTAAGTACATCCAAACATGTGCCTGGTGGTATCTGTGCAGTAGCTGAAAGAGACTGCAGCCACTGCCCTATTATATATATCCTTGTGTAGACGTATTTCTGTGTGTACGTGCTGCCTGTAGCTTGACGTTGAATAGGTAAGTGTACGCATGTATGTACACATAATATGTGTACAGAGAGAGAATTGGACGAGCACGTGCTACACAGGTGCATGTCTATATGTACATGGACATATATATATATATATACATGTAGAGGGGCAGAGGAGTGTGGACTTCTCACTTCTCTTTTATACGTGTATTCACGTGTATGTGAGGAAGAGTTGTACGGATCCGTACTACAAAGAGGCGGCGTGTCTACATGTATGAGGGAATATATATATATATATACATACTTATACAGAGAGAGAGAGTAGTAGTGTATTGTGGGTGTTTTAGTTTTCTTCTGTACGTGTATTTAGTTGTGTGTGAGAGAGAACTGCACTTGGATATGCTACAAAGATGCGTATATATATACATATATATATATATATGTGTAGAGGGGCAGAGTAGTGCGGGTGCTCTATTTCTCTCGTAAATATATATGTATATATCTGTATATACGTAAGACGTGTGCGCCCTGTAACTTCGTATCACACGATTTCTGCTGAATATACAGTCGCATATATTGATACAACTGTCCACCCGGGACTACACATACATATGTATACCTCTGCCTTTTCTTTCCCCCTGAGTACGGCTTTGTGTGTACTTGTGATTCTGCTTGTATTTCTTTGTATAGGAGTACGTCTGCGCTTCTCTGTAGATACACTTCCCTGTGCCTCTATGTACAAGTACAGATCTGTCTCTCTAGAGGGCACATATACGTATATTTGTATACAACGTAAATAGCTGTTCAAGGATGTAGGTGTGTGCTTTCTGTCTACCGCACGCTTCAGGCATGCCTCCTCTTACTCTTGAGCAGCACAAGGAACTAGAGGTAGGCGGGCACGCGAGCCGGTGGCTGCTTTACCCCTTCGTCTCGCAGAAATACATGCATTTGTGATCTAGTATATACATACGAACGTACGTAATACGTATGGGTATATTTCTCTTCGTGAACACTACTTTCTCGCTCTCTCTGTCCCTCCGTGTGTTACTTGTATGTATAGCAATAGTTTTCGTGACTACAGATGTGTACATATACATATATATACGTAAACGCACCAGTGTCGATATTTTGGTGTGCACACGTGTGTGCATCCCCCTGGTGTTTGTTTTCTACAAGTAGACCGTCTCTTGCGTGAAACTGCTGCTGACTGCTGCATCTTCTGTATAGAGGTATGCGGAGATACGCGTGTCGATGTCTACATATGTATATATGTATGTATGTATACATTTCTGTGTAGGCATTTATGTGTTTGTGTGTATGCATATCTGTGTCGGTATGAACGTACCGGTGAAGGCATACACATGTATATCTACGTTCATTTCTTCAGGTGAATATTTCCCCCAGTGCTGTCTACCTTTTTTCCTGGAGCGTATGTGTATATTTAAGTGTGTGTATGTCTACGAGGTTGTCTGTTTCGCCATAAATTTCTCTTGGTCTATGCGTATTTATAGACGTATGCTTGTGTGTGCGCGTATTCTTAGACACTGCATCTTATCGATTCGCATGTGCAGAAGGGCGCCGGCCTTTTCGTGTGTGGGGCTGCGGTCGTGGGCGTGCTCTTTATTTTCCCGTTTTCTCTTTTTTGCATCCTGGTGGTCGTCTTCGACGGCGAAGCGGTTCTTCCTTTTGTTCTGCCTGACTTCCGCTCTGTCTAAACGTCCACGCAAGCTGCGATGTCGCTGCGAGTTTCCCGCACCAAGAGGGGCAGCAGAGCTGCTGAGAACCCAGCTGCCACTCTTGCTGATGCCTGCTGTGCTCATGCGTTTGAGGCTGATCCTGCTGCTGCTGCTGTAACAGCAGCTGTTGGACGCATCTCTGATGGTGCTGCTACTGCGTCGTGATGTCTCTGCTGCTGGCGTGTGTGAGGGTAGAGGAGCTGCTGCACTTGTTGCCGCTCTTAAGTTTTCTGCTGCTGCTGCTGCTGCTTTTGCGTAGGTTGGTGCTGGCTCTTCTGATGTGGTTGCTGTTGCTGCTCCTTCTCCCACACCTGTACCTCCTGACACGGGTATTGCTGCTGCTGCGGATTCTTCTGCAGTCGTTGCGGCTGCTGCTGCCATTGCTCCTGCTGCATTGCTTGCTGCTGCCGTTGGTGCTGCTGCTGGTGTGTAGGTCGAGCTGCAGCAGTGGGAGGTGGGATCTTGGTGGATGCGTCGACGACATCGCGTTATCGACCTTCTTTCCCTACGACCTTCCTGTTCTTCTTCTTCTTCGTCTTCGCTTTCGTAGTAGTTCTCTTTGTGCGCGCAAATTTTGTCGTATTTCCGCCTGGAATTCTTCGTGTGCAGCTGCAAAGCTCTCTTGCCTTTCTGCAAACTCCGTGCAACAGCACAGCAACGGCAACAGCAGCAGCAGGGAAGTGGCAGCAGCAGCTGCAGCAGGACGAGCAGCGACAGCAGTAGCGTACACACAAGCCACAGGAATCGCCTTTCCTTCGTTAGCAGCGACAGTAGTAGCATACACACAAGCAGCAGAAGCTGTATAACTTCGTTAAAAGTATATGCGCACGCAATTCACCCGCTGGTCGCCCACACATTTGCTGCAGTTGCTTTCGTGGAGGTCCACTCCAAATGCAACTTTCTGCCCATCTGTCTCCCGCTCTCTCCTCACGTGATCCAGCAAGTGGGTAAAGCTTTTTTCTCACTCTTGCTTTGTTCCATTTCGCCTCTTTTTTTGTCCCTCCCTTGTCTCCCCGTCTCTTTTCTTCTGCTTGTGTGTTTCCTTACCCACTGTCTTGTCTCTGTCTTTCGTTTTTCACCTATTACTCTCGTATCTGATGGTGGTTTTCCGTTTCCCCGCAATCCTCCTCGCTCTCTCTCTTTTTCTTCCGTCCTTTTCTGTTGCTCTTGCCTCGTCGTTCGTTAACTTGTTGTCCACTCCTTCTTCTGTCTGCCTTGTATCTTGTTAAAAACTGCACCTATTTTTCACTCCTTTCCTCTCTTCCATGTGTCTTTAAGCTCGTCCTTCCACCCTTTCTCTCATATTCGCCTCCTGTTCCCGTCCTTTCCCTTCGCTCCAGGCTCTTGCCCTTTCTTTTTCTTGTCTGTTCTCTCGAATTCTGGTCCTTCATTTCTCGCGCCCTCTTCTCTCCTTCGTCCCTTCCTGTCCTCTTCATTGAGAAAGAGACCACCAGCAGCACATTTCTCGCGCCTTCTTCTCTCCCTTGTCCGTACTTGTCCTCTTTATTGAGAAAGGGACCAGCAGCAGCACAACTAAACCGCACCAGCTCCACTATTCAATTCAGCTGAATCCATACCGGCTGTCACACAAAGAAAAACAGACACACCACACTTGATTACTACCAACGGCTCTTGCTTCACGACTGCTGGACTTGTATGGACGTGTTCCTGGTGCTGCGGCGACATAGAGCTGCTGCTGCTGCGCGGGTGCGCCGCTGCTGCTGCGGTGCGAGCCGGTATTTTTGCTACAGAGAGCTGTTGCTTCGCAGGGGGAAACTGCTGATGCTCCACAAAGAAGTGCTGCCGTTCTGCGTGCAAAGGGGACGGCACTGCCGCTGACGTCACGGAGGGGCATGTTGCTGTACGTTTGTACTACTGGCTGAAGCATTAGGAAGCTGTCTGACGTGTCTTTTGGACAGCAGCAGCGACGGAAACTAGTGGTGCTGGTTGTTCGACAACGCAGGCAACACAGTGAGAATGGAAAGCGTTCTGCCTATATTCGCCTACTTTGAAGTGTGTTTCATTGCTGCAGTGATGATAGTTGTCTAGGGGTAGTGGCAGAGCGGCTCAGAGATTCACGAACGTATTCAAGGACAGTATATCGACTAGTGGGTTGTATGTACGGGGGAGAGTAGGAGAGGCAAGGAGATTATTAGTAAAGTTTGGATGCAGCTGAGAAAGGCAGAGGAAGGTCGATTCTTCCTGACGTGCACATGCGTAAACGCACGCGTATGTTTGGAGGGCAGTGCAAACATCACGCACACGCTGAAAAATATATCTGCCGCAAGAGAACAAGATTCACGAATAATGGATTTGCATCCGTACTCACACCTGTGTCATCGAAAAGATGGGAGGGGCGTGGACTCGCATTGTGGCCGCGTGCCACTTGTGCTGTTGCTCCAGCAACGGCAGGACCGTGTGCAGTCAAGTTGCTTTTGCACAGTTCTGCCACAACAGTAGAACCTGCCCGCATCCCCGACGATTTCTGAATTTTCAGGGACATAGTTTCGGGCAACTACACGTGTCGTCGACAGAGAAAGTTTCTCTTTGGTGCGCAGATATGCTCTGTGCTGGTGCGGCTGCCCACCAGCGAGGGACGCTAGAGAGATTCGGTAGCACCACAAGTTATGGTTTACTTTTTTGAGTGTAGTGAAATGGTACAGAAGCATAGACGTAGCGTCAGATTGCATATATACATTTGCACGAAGATGTGAAGGTACGCATAAATTTAGTACTTCACATTCGCTCTGCTTCGTCCAAAAAACGCGCTCCTTGGAACATCAGTCCAGCCAGCCAACGATTTCTCTGCCGACAGCAGAATGTAGAATATGTGCTGAAAAGGGGAATCGCCTGTATGCAGCACACACGGAAGAATACAGCTGGTGGCAGCAAACAATCTGGCAGCTGTAGCAGAGAGAGTATTGATCCATACTACAAACCCTCTGCCGCAGAATCAGAGGGAAATGCGTCTGAATCAGTTGAAAACTAAGCATAGCTGTCTCAGGCCGCAGAAAGCCACTGACAAAGCTGCTGTGGGCAGCAGGTTGCGGGCCTCTGCACGCAGTAAGGAGTTCTAGATCTACACGTGGCAGGTCAGCGTGCGTTTATGTGTCTATTTCACTACACATCTGAATTTACATGTACATATACATGTACGTATATTTTTACTCACACCTCGTAAGCAGCGCAGGTACGATGTTGAGGGAAGTTGCAGATGGCAGAGGGAACTGCATCCATAGACGGCAGTGCTGTACCTATGTAGATCGTGGGTGAAGACGCGATAATGTATGTGAAATCCACTTGAAAACGTGGGTGCGCGTCCGTGTACACTGCATTGTTGTGCACTGGTGGACGCGGCACTAGGATTCGTGTACGTAGAGAACTTGAAGGCGCGTCGTACGAGGAGACTGGCTTCTCCTTTTCGTGGTCCGAAATGGGAGACACGTATTGGGCATTGTCCCGATAGTACGCTTGCTCCCTCGCGCAGACAGCTGGTCAGAAAAACTGACCGAGAGCAGGTCAACTCCGCTCTGCAGGGAGAAGAAACGGGAACGCGGCGCGCAGGCATAAACTGAAACTACCGCAAAGCTACCAGGTGCCTCGGAAACTGCGAGCAACTTATGTTGCACCTACCCGCAGCTTCCGTTCCTAAACAGTCGTCATATCTGGACGCAACACTTGCAAATCCAGAGGGAAAACTTGCCTGTACGCGGGAAATCGAACGCCGCTGCAGGCGGTGAATTCGTAGTTTCCAGAATGAAGCAAGTGACAGAGCGACTGTGAACAGCAGAGGCAACCCAAGAATTTAACTCACCGCACCCGTGCCGTGTCTGCAGAGGACGGTAACGTGTTGGGATTTGCTATTCCTTTGTGCTTGTCAGCATAAGGGGGGAGGGATATGTGATCATTTCCTAGATTTTCGCGGATGCTGCCCTGCGTCTGTTCCCTCAAACGTGACAACAATATTGGCGTATGCCATGCATTTGCTATGTGTCGGAAGAAATTGAGAAGGTAGAGCAGGATGTATCTTGCTTTTCAGTTTCGGTGCCATTTGATTTCTCCAGGCTCCAGTACACGTGTCGTTTGGAGGTCTGGTTGCAGTGTGTATTTCGTAGTCATACGGAGATCTAGGAAGAAGAGCACCTCGCCTTCGGACTTTTGTATTTCGCGTGTCAGGAACAAAAGTGATCTTTCTTGTAGTCTAAATAATGTATTAAGGAAATAGAGAGGCATCTGTTCGCGCCGGATGCACGTGTTCAACCTACGGATAGCACACCTAGCGGGCTCGTTACGTCTATAGTTCCGGCAGAGTGCTGGCTTGGCTGCTAACCAGAGCTGCTGCTTTACACACACACATATGCACGTAGAGACACATATGTGTATGTACAAGTATGTTTGTACACATATATGCATATATCTATATGCATGTGTAGACGGGGGTATGCATGTGTACACATACGCACGTATATAACATGGTGTATGGGGGGCGTATTTTACACGGGCAGGAGCGGAGGATCTGCTGAGTCGTGCACGTACGCAAGATCTAATAGACGCTGAGGGGACAAAACAACCACGGGTGTGCCGGTTCCTAACTGCGAAAATGCATTGAAGGATGACAGTCTTTCACCTTACGGATTAGAAAGAAGATACGTCCTTACAGGCTGAAGAACATCGGTCACTCGCCACGTGTTACAAACTGTGACGCCATCTACGCGGTATGCAAAAACGCAGGTCGCAACCAGCAGTGCGCGTTGCCATCAGGTTTGAAGTCACAGTGAGCGCGAGTGTTTACCACCGATCCACGAAAAATAATTACGGAAGCTGCACGCTGTAGTGCTGCTCCATCTTCTCACGGGGCAGCGACGGTCAGTCCCATTCCGTCTCTCTACGCACGTTTAGGTGCCGCGCCGTATTACTTGAAAGGTCCCGCACACGACAGCAATTCAATAATGCGTACAAAAGGGCTACGAGTCTTTGTGTTTACTGTTGTGATAGGAGATGTGCAAACACTAGCGTCCAGCTGGGGTAGTACCTAATCATAATCATATCGCTTTTATTCGTATGGGAAGAGATACCCAAACACCAGCGTCCAGGGGGATACAATGTAATCTCGCCGCTTTTATTTGTGGCGTATCGGGTACACTGATTTGTGTGTGAAGGTGTAGAGGGGACACTGTCTCACGCACGATGCTGCGCCTGTAAGAACTCGTTCTGCAAGTGGTTTTGCCAGAAGAAGATATCGGCAACACTGATGTTGGTTAAACAGCCGCCTCAGGAAACAATACAGCGGCAGTGAAAAGCTACACACTGGCGTTACAAGTAGCTCTGTCGGCTCCTCAATACGATAGGTGGTATTCGATCTTCCAGTGCTACTGCAGCGTCTACAAAAAAAACACTGCTGCGTCCGGTGACTGTCATTGCTACAGACGTGGAAAAGATGCTTCCACTCGATATCATCCTATTCCATCTGGAAGCTTACTTGCTCACACGGAATGGAAGAGTAAAAAGGCAGAGAAGAACGATGTTGTGTTTCGTCAACTTTCGCAAGAGTTGGAACGAACCTCACGTAGAAGTGAGGGTCAGGCAGGATCTGCCCTCCAGGTCTCCTTGTTTGTTTTACTTATGTGTGTCTCCTGAAGTATGCTGTTACTTCTGCGAGCTACGCAGGAATACGTGCGTCTAGAGAACACAGAACCGGCTGCTTTCTACTGCGGTTCACTCGCGTCTCGGCCAACACAAGTGCTACACACGCAGAAAGAGTTGCTGCAAATTTCTAAGTACATACCCGCTTGCATGAGATGAAACATCATCTGGTTCATAGAATCGTCGTCCCTTGCGACTATTGCATGGCAGCACCCGGCCACCTGAATCGCTAAGAAAAGGCGTCTCTTTTGAGCGAATGAGGATAGTGCAGTCTCTGTGCAGTGGAGAAACAGTGGTTATATCTAGCGTGCGGGGATACAGATTGATGGTCAGCTTAAGGAAGGCTTCAGATATTCCATTATTCTTGAGGAAGACTTCAGATCTCCCATCGTTCTTTAGACCAAATTAGATGAATATAGCTCCTTCTTTATATGCAAAGAATCCATCAGCTAGACACAAGCAGAACAGGTGCAGATCAGGGCAGATGCCGGTTGCAATGGGAAAAAGTATAGGGGGGAGAAGATAGCTTCCTCCTGTGTTGCGCACCACCGAGACGCGGAGCTAGACGACCTCTGCAGTGAAATAGTGCACGCATTGCTTTACCTAAAGGAGAAGACGCTTTTTGTGAAAAGTGAGCTTCAGAGGCTGTAACCTTCATATACATTAATTCGCCTTTGAGCCCTTCCTGCATGTGCTTGTCTTACAGTGGCTGCACAAGATAGGCTCACCTTCAAGATACGCATGTGTCTGCGTAACCACATCGGCACACATATGTGTACGTCTACAGGCATCCACCCGACGATAAAAACCAATGCAAAGAATTCGTTCCTCTCTAGCGGTGCTTCGAACGGGGAGCTGGTCCGTCTGACGCCGGCATTACCCCAGCAGCAACACCCGGATTGAACAGTCTACACTTCAGGTCACAAAAAGAATGAGTGTGGAGCTGAACTAGCACTCGGGAACACCAACAGGGAACACGCAAAATCACATACGCACGACTTCAAGGGAAACTCCAGTGCAGCTGCTCTGCCTCTTCCTTGACTTATGAAATTGTGTGCTTTCTATTGTCTGCTCCTCCGCCCATTCTCCTGCGTGGCTCTTCCTGATGGTCATGTAATTAGGATCATGTGGCTCTACGAGTAACCCTTTTGGCTTGTGCTCATATATGTGGGATCTCGCGCGCGGCCGTTTACCAAATATCCGAATGCGAACTGTCAAGAGACGTTCCAGTCTGTTACACGTGCGTGTGCTTATTCCCACACATATACAAAAAGTCGTTAAGCACGACTTTTTGTATGCCCTCTGTAGTCAGAATTACACTTGAGTGTTCACTGTGTCTACACCGGCACTGAGAAGTGCTGCGTTGGGTGCTGCGGCTAAGGCCGACCAGGCAAAGCATGGGGAGCGGCCGTCCAAACCAGAAAAGGAAAACGTGTCATAGGGCGCAGTGGTGCCGCTGTGGATCATGATGTTATGTATATCATACGTACGTTGCAGATACACTTTTTTTAACTTTCTGTCGTCGCCTGTTCTCCAAAGGAGGGTAGCTACTGTTTAACGATAAGTTCGCAAGTGTCATTCAACGATGGCCTTGTTCTTTTCACGCGTGAAACTAAAATCATAGACAGCCCGATGTCAAGGTATATGAAAAAGTGAGCTAGGGGGGGTACTTCTGCGTGTCGCGGCTAAAAAAAGCACTCATATTTCGAACAGATACAAAGAATAGCGCGCGTGTGTATTTGTATGAATAAGCGAATACCTGTCTATCTTTTGAAAATGCAGCTGGTGACGTCTACAGGTAGGTCAAGGCCTCCATAGAGCGCACGTATGTGCAGTGGGGCGTACAAAAAAAATAGCATGACGCTCTGTCGATGGACCTAATTTTTCCTCCCAGGGGGGAACTGGAGTCCCCCTTCATCGCATCCCATGCTCCTTACTGCAGGAATAGACCTCCATGTCAATATTATAACGTTTCACATGTACCATACGTACAAGCGTGCATACGCTGGTAGATCTCTCTACATGTACGTATAAATAATTGACGTATGCAAGTTGACAGAGGTAAATCTACATATATATATATATATACATAAGCACGTAATTCGAAGTAGACGTATAAGTTGATGTACCTGTTCATACACGTCTCTGTGCACACATATAGAAATACATGTAACGATGCGTATCTGGACGACAGGGCAGTGGTGCTACGTGAACAGTCGCCAACTCAACTGAGTACCCGCCATACGGGGAGATATGGCAGATTTTCATAGGTGCGCAGAAGTATATGCACTAAGTTTATTATAAAGGAAAATGGAAATTTGCAGTGACTCTCTTTGAACAAAAGAATGAACCACTTTGTTGCTTTTTTAGACATAAGGAAATGTTTTTAACGTACAGGTAGAGACGTCAAAAAGCTGTCTCCAGCAGCGGAGACACTTCCGGGATAGGCCTTTTTTGCTCGAGCTTGTGTGTCACATATCGTGTGTATGTTTCTCGACGTAGAGTGTGAATACGACTTTGCATGCCATAAACATTTTCATGCCCTCCTCACGAACTTGTATGCATGCTGCGTTTCGTGAGGTGCGCGTATGTAAAAATATATATGCATGCTCTACGTCTTCATGTGGGACTCTGAAGATTCCTGTGCATGTCCACAACTGGACGCTGGCATTGATAAGTAGGCACACACATTTGCGACGTGATATGTAGTCACGTCATGCAGGTACATGTGTGTTCTTTTTATTCCGGTTGTGTGTGCCTACGTGCGGGTACGCGTACATACCTCTCTCTCCCTCTCTCTCTATATATAGATGTATGTCTTCAGGGGTGTCTGTACCCATTCCATTCTGCCTATATGCACATATGTCTACTCATGCGTGTGTATACATGTATATATATATATATATAGGTGTGGACGTGTGTGAGTAGAATTATACACAGATACACATGCGTTAAAAACAGCGAATGCGATCTTCGTCTTTTCACGAGCACGCAGGAATCACCATATCTCTCCCGAACGCCTGCGTAACTTTGACACGGCTTTTCCTTTTGCGGACCTCCGCGCTTCGTACACAGTTCTTCGCATACGCGAAAGTGAGTATAGCATACGACGGCGAATGAGAAAATCCGCACATACACCTCTGTGTACATATGTGTGTACCAATATGTATACGTGTATATCTATGCGTGTGTTTTGTCCTTCAAATGTGTCACACAGGAACTCTTGGTGATTTTGCACTCCGGCGTTGTTCACTCAGATACGGCATATACACGTAGAGGATGTATGCACGTCTACGTGTTCTGTCAATCGGTCATGCACCAAGTTAAACAGGCGTGTGTGCACCTCCTCGCTGAATGCGTATGCACCGCTGTCTGCGTTCTTTCTCTCACAGTGTGCTCTACGTTCTGTTGTGCGCCTTTCCTCTCACAGCCTCGTCTGCACTTCATTTCAGTAGAAGTTCGATCTGCTGCTCTACGCTAGTAGTGTAATGCCTCGTTTTCAGTGCGGGCTACGTAAGCCTAAATATATAGATAAATATGCAGACGTAAATATGCACATGTACGCAGAATGTATCTAGTTTACGCCTCGTACGCAAACAAAGACGTAAACGTTCAGTATGGAAAAAAAACTGTATGCACCTACCGTTCGACTTTCCTATGTGAAATTTCTTCGCACGTTATATGCCACCACGCACTTCGCATCCGTACACAAACATATTTGTGTTTACGTGTGAACACTCATTGCCTCACAAGGCCCACGGTCGCGTAGAGACACGATGGCTATGCACCCGTGAGTACTGGTCAAAGCCCCGTAGCGTCACAGAAGAAGGCGCCCCACACTTTCCCGATAAACACGACTGTTTTTCCAGTGTTTGGACAAAAAAAGGTAGACTTCTCCAGCCAGTGGAGAATTTATTGTGAAGAGCCATTGCTGCACTACTATAACGCGCAGTGTGACACTTTTTTCAGTGTGCGCATAGTGAAGCCTTCTCTGCGACGCCCTCGTCGTATAACTACATCTGTTTATATATACATATATATACATATACCACCTGAAAATATATTGCATACTTAACTCTATATAGGAAATGTACATGTGTACAGACATGAATCATCCTTTCGGACGGCGTCTCATTGAACTGTTGTCGTTCGGCACACTTTACTTCGACAGACGCTTGGCACATGTGCGTTTGAGTATCGAAAGCGTACACGCCTCTGCAGATACACTGCTGTAAGGCGCAGCATCTGCAGCAGGGCTGGATAGCTTTTTGTGATTTATATACGTCGGACGGCATTTCTCAGTTCTCGTTCGAATGGGCGTACGTGGACAACACACGTGTACGCGCGGGTGTATAAGAACGTGTATTCGTATAGAAGCGTCCTGGTGATCTTTGCTGTTGTCTCTAGCGTGCGTTCCGCTGCAGGTGATACTCCACGGAAGTGGAGAAGCAGACTGAAAATGTTCTCAGTTTCTTCCATCATATTGCCTCCTGTATCTCTGCCAGGCTGCCTCTCGTCGCTTAAAGCTACAGAAGGACTTTGCACTTGTTTTCTTACTACGTGCAGACGTGTATACATGTCTGCATTCAATATATATACATGCGTGCTAGTAAAGCACCCACCCAAATCTGCGGACATCGTTGTCCAGTTGCCTAGTCCCACGTACTTTCCGTGTATACATCGCTATCGAGGCCTTCTTTCGCAAGCCGACGCGTTTGTTTGCACAAACCGAGTTGGGCTTCACGCGTGAAGTTGGCTTCTGTGTTTCACCGATGAAACCATACAGACGATCTACGTGGTGCCTTGCCTAACTTGTTGGGCTACCTTTAGTGTGCGTAGCGTTCACGACGTGTCGGCGCGGCTTAAGTCGGACCGTGTCTGTTACCCGTGCCATGCATTAGCAAACTGAGAGTATTATCGAGAACGCAGAATGTTTCGACGAGTAACTGTGAGCAAAGCGCGTACGTTCTAAAAGCAGACCTGCACGTGAGCGTGCGCCGGCGCCAACGCTTCTCTGTGAAAATTCCCAGCTGCAAGGTTGCAGCGACCCTGCTTGGACGCACACACACACACACACACACACACACACACAAGTCCGCACATATTCACGTCTTCGCGTGGAGGTGTCCAAACTGGCACTTCCTACTCGTTATGGCGCCTGTAATACATGTGCGTGCACGGTGTAAGGCCCGACACGCGTAACGAGTTATCACGCGAGTGTCTACGTGTGTGTGCGTGTGTGTAGAAATTGACTGGCACTTGTTCTGGGACCTGAAATCTATCTGTGGACAGGTGCCGGTGACAAATTGTTAAGACATGTGTGTAATATGTCACATAGTGGGTCTACATAGATGTGCGTGTGTGCACTGGCACATGCTTAATGCCGTGACGCGCGCACCTCTGGATAGTGATGTGAACGCACCCTTGTGAGATGTCAACCGTAGCATCTTGTTTGCTCGCCATCACCTTCAGCAGAAAGTAACTTCTTTGTTTGGAGCAGTCTCACTTTGACCGCTTGCGATGTCGTACGCCTCTCTACAGGAAAGTTATCACCCGTCACTGCAGTTCCGCTCACACAAATTTACGTCACTCTTTAATGCACTTTGCATGAAGTCTGCACACCAGTTACACATATGTTTACGCACTTTGCATGAAGTCTGCACACCAGTTACACATATGTTTACGCACTTTGCATGAAGTCTGCACACCAGTTACACATATGTATACGTGCAGCTCTCTTTCTCTTTCCACACACATATATGTGTACTTGCGCGCACGGATTTGTAACTGTGAATACACAAAATCTTGCGTGCGCAGCTTCCAGCGCACACATATGCGCTATCCGCTCCACACTTTCCAATTTGTGCCTGCCTGTACCTGCACTTGTGTCAGTTCACCTGCAAACGCATCTTTTGGGTGCTCGCGAGGGCCTTGCAGTATTACAGCTTCCGTATTTTTCGTTCTCTCTTTGTTTCTCTGCGCATTCTTCCCTGCACGTAAGTCACACGTGTATTTACATTGAGTTCAGTTCCACATCTGCGAAAGACTGTCCTATACAGGCTCACTCTCCCACGTGCGCTCGTGAGTATGTGATGGCTATGCGTGCGTCTGAGTTTTCACAAGCGTAGTTTGAGGTGCATCCCCTTCTCCCCATTCGACTTTCCTGTATAATACATAGATATAAAACGTGTATATGTGAGGCATGTTTGGTCGTGAAGGCTTCCGCCGTCAAAGGTCAGTTCCTCTCCACAAACGCACAAGCACAGAAGTGAATACTTCTTCTTTTTAGCTGTCTCTTCTTCCTAAGTACTGCGTTGATAACGACAGTTTATCCTGAGTTGGTACGCCTTTTTAGTCCTTACCCATCGACAAACTCCTCTTTACGTTGTCTTCCTCAAATTATCTGCTCTGCGCCGGCGAAACTTTGTCAGACCTCGTTACGTGCTTCCACGTACACTGTTTACATCTGTCTGTCCATACCCCTCCTTCAATATCTTCATCTTCCATACTCCATGGAACAGGAAAATGTTTCTTGAGCATCCAGTGACGCCAAAGCATGCCAAAATGAGAGGCGACAAATCTCCCATCTTTCCTCCACTGACGCCGGTACCTTCAGATTGGCGTGAAATTCCGTCAGATCCGTCAGCTACCTCTTCATTGCCTGGCCCCGTCACTGTCGGTGTTGTCAGTCGCCTCCACAGCAACATTTTAAGCAGGAGCAACAGCGGCGCCACAGGAGCCCCCTCAGCTGCCGCAGCTTCAGCAACAGGGTTTAAACCGCACATAGGCGTAGACTCCAGTTCCTTCAACAGCAGCAGCCCAAACAGTAATGGCAATAATATCGGTAGCAGTAGCAACAGCAACAGCAGTTACAGCAACGCCAGTACTGGCAGATGCGAGAGCGGACAGCATCGTGAGCGTCTTGCGCGATTAACAGCTAAAATCCGGCGTGTAGATCAACAGCAGCTGCGTCTCACTGGGGTATCTGTGGTGCTTGCCGTAGGGCTTCTCTATCTCCTGCTCGAACGCATGCGTCTCAAGCAACTCAGTCTGAGTTTCACTTTTGCAACTTACATCCCCCTGCTGCACTTAGTACCAGCTCTCTGTGCTTGCTGCATTGTCTGGTTACGCCTACCTGAAGGTCTCCCGCAGTCAACTTCCGCTATTTCTGCTCCTGCTGCTGGTGCTCCTGCTGCTAGTGCGCCTCCTGCGGCTGGTTATCCTGCTGGTGTGGAGGAAGAGCTGCTGCAGAAGTACATTAGCACGAGGGGGTTAGTCGTGGTGAGACAGTCAGAAGAGATCCATCGCCGATTCGCTAAGTACGCGCTGCGGTTCTTAGTCTGTTTCGCAGTTTCAGATTTCTTCGCTGCGTACGTTCAGTTTTGGCCGCTCCTTCACAGTCCAACCGAAATCGGGCCACCGATTTCAACAGGCACAGCGTCAGCAACCGAGCGCCCTCCAGTATTCGGTCCACCACCCCCAGGTGTGTATCGTGAGGGATTCGAAAGATACCCACCAGAAGGCGTACGTCTGCCCCAAAACAGCAGCATTTTCAACAGCAACAGCAGCACCTTGTTCGCTGGTGCCCAGCGAGTGGCTGCGGTGCTCACGTACCTGCTGCGGGTCCTGGCTGCAGTGTGGGTGCTCAAAGCTGCGAATGCAGTGGCACCAGGAACAAAAGTTGTCGCAGCAAGGGAAGACACGAAAGAGCAGCAAAGGCGGCAACAGAGCAAAGGCGAACGCCAGAGGAAGTGGATCCCATACGTAAAGAGTTTGCCAGGGGGGGGATATGCCATGCAGAAGCTGCGTCTGTTGGGTGTGAATGATGGTGCTCTGGAGGATCTGATGAAATATTGCTGCTCCTGTCGTGCTGCTGGGCAGTTGGTTCTGTCGCTCATTTCCGCCTTCCTCCTCTCCCAGGTGTGGCGCATGCCTATCTCGACTCAGAGGCCTTCCGGCCTTCTATCCGCATTTTCGCGAACACCACCACAAGGAACAGCCAGCGGCACCTGCATGCTGGAGGTTGGGCTGCTGGGCCTTGTTTCCCTGCAGCTGCTGTTGAACGCACTGCTACCGTTTGTCAGAGATATGTGTAGACCACTACTCCGCAAGCTATACCCCGCATTTCCCTCCCTGTCTTCTCGCTTCTCCCCCCCTTCCTCTTCTTCTATTGCGGCTCCTACTTCACCCCGACGTCGCCCTCCTGTTCAACAGGCTTGCTTGTCTTTGTTTGTTGCAGCGCTGTTGTTAGAGATATTCAGTACCATAGTGGGAGTTCGCGCGGTCTTCCAGCTGTTCGTGCAGAGCGAGCCGCAGCCGCAGCTGCTGGCATTAGCAGAGGCAGCCTCGAAAAGCGAGAGACTTCTGATCTGCAGCGCTGCCGTCGCTCATACTCTCGCCGCCTTCGTTTTCGCATCTGCCGGCACCTGCTGCAGCCTGCGGAACTACCTAATTTCGAAGATTTTCAGAGATGGGAAGGTGGATGAACAGCAGGTGCTAGGAGGACTACACCCAAATCTCTGAAGAAATGTGAACGGGAAGTTCACGACAATAGAAACTTTTTTTGCCACCGGTCTAACTGGCGGAGTACTGCCGTAGAACAGCGGGCCTGCCTGAAGCGTTAGATTTTTACTTCCTCTATTTAATGATTGAAGGTTTGATTCGAGAATTGACGTAGAAGAACGGACCTGTCTGAGTGTTCATCCTTCGTCATTGGACCCCTTTCCTTCCAAGGGAACACCGACAGATTGCAGGGCTGGGATTAAAGTAGGGCTTACAACATACCTGCCTTCTTACCTGGAGGATTCGTCATGCTCGTCAAGGAGTTGGCCACGCCCAAGGTTAACACGAAAAATCACCAGGAGATATGTCAGGGAACATGTCATGTCAGAAATTTCCTACACTTCGATGCACGCAACCAGTCCACACGTGCTTGTGCACCTACACAGAAAATGTCTTCAAGCGCAGAAATTGGTGCAGGAGAGAACTGGGAGAGAAACTCCTTCAATACCGGCTTTCTGATATTTTGGAAATATATACTTGATAACAAAGCGTGGTGCGGCGCTCTTAAAAAATAGAAAATATTCTGTACTCAGCGTCCGAAAACACGAAGATGCAACGTTCAAAATAAAGGCAGAAAAAACAGGCGAAGGGAATGAGGTTGAAAGAGATTTCAGAGTGGAAACAATCATGAAAAACGTTACCGAAGATATGGGGATACCGTGTCAGGTCGAATCGTGGATATAAATACACGTGTAAGTGACGTGGAAGATTAGAGTGAATCACCTGGTAAAGGCAATGTATGGTCTTTTGTGGACTTGTTCTGTCACAAAACATAGCAGCGAAGTGGTTGAGTAAAGTGCAGCTGCAGGAGAAGGCAGAGATGTACGCGCCATGGATATGACGCAACTACGAATCACGCGATGAATGCAAAAAGGCTGGCCCAAACCACGCCAGCCTTAATACTGGTTACATTAAAGAGACGTATAGTACAGAAGAACAACAGTGTAAAGGAGGAGGACGAGACGGGACGCTGGCTAGCAAAGAGAAAAAAAGTAAAATCAGATGAAAACACAACGCTCTCTAAGAGAAAGAAGAGCCGCTAAACCATAAAACAAGTGGCAACGTTTTGGAAGAGAAGCCGGGGCTGAAGAAGAGAAAGACCAACGACTGAAAAGGCATCCACCGAATACACCAGCGAGTTTCTTGGGCTCATATAGAGGATACATGTATACAAAAGCATGCACATCGATATATATGTGTAAATGTAAATGTGCGTATATTTTGTCAAGTGTGCACATATGCGCGTATGTGTGATCGTGTGTACGTTGCCGTGTATGGACGTATACTCGCACACAGTGGTACACACACATTGGTACACGTAACTACTTTGGATAGATTGGCACAGGCGTGTGCGTTCACGCTGCTACTTCTTCACCCGCTTTGTCTATGTGTCTACCGCCTAGAATGCACTACTCTATATCTTGTTACGTGGACCGGGAACGCTCTTTGAAATATAGGCGTTTCGCTCTGTGCAAGTCATAAAAAACGCCAAAGAGGCAGTCTGCAGGTTTCTTCCTCCTGCCACAGTGAGCGACGACAACATCTCTTTCTGGTTAAAAGCGAAATCTTACTACATGGCAGCAAGAGCAAACCTAAGGCGAGAACACCTGCTTGGAAAACCACTAGAAACAAAGGCTTTACGAAAGAATAACGTAGAGGCGCCTTATGGGAGAGAGAATAGGAGACAGAAATTCTCGACGTATTTGGAGAATGTCTACTTCGTTCGAGAGAACAGAATCATGGTCTTAGCGCAGTAAGCAGACTGCATGAGGACTCAAGAGTACTACAAAATGAGACAACATTTTGCTCGTATGGGCACTGTATCTTACCAGCGCCAGGAGAACAGGATACAGGCCCACAACGGGGGAAAAGAAGATGATAACTAGAAGGTCATCAGAGAAAAAAGGGGGATTCAGGGACGTATCTGAAAGAGAGCACGTAGCCAAAAGGGAACGAGAAGACGTAATATGATGTCGGCAAGGAAGATGCTAGCTCTAACGAGATATCCGAAGGAAGACCCAACGGGGCAGCTGAGAGGCGAAAGAGGTGGGACAAGCGATCGGGCAATCACCACAAAGATAAACTGTGCTACGTGGGCAGTAAACAATTTTTCTGAGACATTTCGTGTTCCCTCAGGAGCTACTCGTTATACTGCTGTAAACGAACATCACCAGAATTCCTGTCTACGTGAGCACAAAGTAGGATTCACTGTGGTTGATTGTGTAAGTGCTAAGAACGAGGGATTTTCGTTTGTTTCGGTACGGAGACGTCGGTACAACGTACGCGTATTGTGAACAGGTGCTGCCTTTGACCGGTTACCTATATGCTCCACACATTAAAACGTCGTATGCATGGCCACTCGCCTGTATCTCCTCCCCACGCATTACTGCACCCAAAGAGAGGCTATGCGACAGTAAATTCCATCTTCATACGACTTCGTAGATCCACATGTGCTGGTCAATGTGCATGCTTAAGTTGACGAGTGCGTATTTATAAAATACCTACGTATGTACAAGCATGTGCGAGAAAACCGCATTCACGTACATCCATACTCCTCCACGTGTGTATGAATTAGGGTACAGAATTTGTACGCTTTTTAAACTGATTGTGCGAAGTATGTGTCTCAGTGCAGTGAACCGGTGGGTGACGTGTCAACAATTATGCGAAGTGTGTGTCTCGGGACAGTGAACTGGGGGTGCTGTCTCAGTAATCTTTTGTAGATGTCCGTGTACACATCCTACCGTAGAAAGCTGAAGAACGATACAGACAGTGCTGCGGCTCAAGTTATTCCTCGACTGAATACCATTTTGTGATACGTCGGGACGTATTTTTCGCGACGAAGAGCCCACTCCGTACATATAGATGCACAACACTTACGTAAATTATGTGTACACGTGCGCGTGCTGGTGAGACCAGAAATCAATGAACACACAGCATTCACTGGAAGCATAGTGCCCCTATGAAGGCAAGCGTCACGGCGGTTCTAGTATGAACAGCGAAAACAAAGTGCCTACGTACAAAAGTAGTCCAGAAGCTTGGGACGGTGGCACGTAGGAGCAGGCATTCAACCCAGGTTCCCGTGTCTTTTTGTATGCATTTGTATGTGTGTGTGTGTGTGTGTGCGTATGTGTGAGGACTGAAAAAAAGAAAGCACAGCCAGCAATGACGCAGAACACTGGACAAGCAGCAATACGCCGCTATCGATACCAATCTGCTAACACGTGTCTATCTCATATATATATATATATATATGAGTTTATATACACAGGATACGTGGACGTCTGATGGGTGAGTGGCATTAAGTGGTCAGCCGGAGGTTTTGGGAGCCAACGATCAAGCGACACTTCGCAACATATACTTGATAGTTGTACAGCGCTGTACACCCTGCAACTGTACACCACTCCTTGGAGGTGCCGACGCTTTCATACTGGCGGCCTCCCCAAGCTCATACCGCCTTCATTCACGTAGATAGACGTGTCCATATTATTCGAAGGTAGCCAGGCGTGAACACCCATATGCAGGAGTACAGGAGAGAAGACTAAGTATAAATGCTGATAAAGCTCTTTTACGGGGACCAAATGTACACCTACTTGAGATCGTACATACATTTGTGCTCATTTAGTAATTTTCACCTCATTTTACAGCAGCGTACGTGTGCGTAGACATGCACATACCCCATTCTATGGATACACTTGCCAACAAATAAGTGTGATAGGTGGCACCACACATGCGTTCGCACCCCTGAGTATATGTATATGCATATGTATATGTATATATACACATATATATATATATATATATATATATATGCATGGCGGTCCGTGCATGTGTGATCAGTCAACTTCGTGTACATGTGGTTCGTCTGTGCCGCAGCATTAGCCTGGTGCGTTGCATGATCTACAATCACGCACTGCCATCGACAGTAACAGCAGCTTGGCTAAAGCCTTCCCCTTTTGTCTACTGTCGGTGTTGTCCGTACACTTCCAGCATGATTTCTCGACACTATTAGCGTGTTCCTTGCCACATATCAGGTCCTTATGGTTCTCGTAAACCTTCACACGTTGCAGCTGCTGCAGCGGGTGTGCGGCTGTTGCTTTCGATGCTGCTGTTGATGCTGCGACTGCTGGAGATGCTGCGACTGCTGGAGGTGCTGCGACTGCTGGAGGTGCTGCGACTGCTGGAGGTGCTCCCGGCGCTGGGATTCCAGCTGTATTTGTTTTTGTCGCGGCCCACGTAGTTCTCGCTAGTGCAGATATCCTCGTGCTCCTAATGAAGTTGTTGTTGCCACTGCTGGCAGTACTGCTGCTAGTGACGCTGCTGATGTGGCTATCACGGAGAGTGCTGCTACTGCTGCTGGTGCTGCAGTTGATCACGCAGTTGCTAGTCCCCCGATTCTTGCTTACTGAGCCGATTCAGCTGCTGCCATCCTTGTTGCTTATGTAAGGCCCCACGCATCACTGGGCACAACAGCACTCTCTTCTCGATGCCTCAGCTGCATGGGCAGCCGCTGTTGTTGGTGCTATTGCTGTCTGCGTTGCCTGCTCCAGCTACTACAGCTGCACTCCTGTGTGCACTACTTGTGCTGCGGTGCTGGTCCCTAGCAGCACGGCTCCTGCTGGTGCTGAAAATAGCGTCGCGGTTGCTGATGCCCATTCCCACTGCTGTAGTTGGTGTCAATCCCCCCTGCTGTTGTTGCTGTGTCGTGGAAGCTTGTTCTTGGCGTCGCTGTCGCGCCGTTTCTTCCGGGGCAGCCGTTGCTGCAAGTGCACGTGTTGTTCTGTGGCTCTATCTGTTTGTGCTTTCTTGCTCCTGCAGTCGCTGAGCTGCAGCTGTTGTCGATGTTGTAGAGTGTGGTCGACGGCTGTTGCTGCTGGATCTCGTTGCTGCTGGTATGGATGCTCGTACGGCAGCCGCTGCTGTTGCTGTTCGTCTTGCTGCTGGTCTGTCGTTGTCTAATTAAAAGACGTGTCTCGTCCGTTGTCTTGCCTCTGCTTTTATTCATTCTCTTTGTGCCCCACTGCTATTTCGTCTACGTTCCGTTTCCGTGAAGGGTCTACTACTTCTCCCGATGTATTTCTTCATCCACTGGGGTCTATGATTCGTTTTCATCTCGTTGTCTTCTGCACGTCTGCAAGATCATCAGCCTCATACAACAAGAACATGAGAAAACACTTCATTGGGAACAACAGCGGATGACACAAAAGCAGCAACAGCGCCAGCGCGTGCAACAACAGCACGGCGAGACTTGCAGAAGCAACGGCGGTCAGAGCACCAGCAGCAGCAGCAGCAAGACCAGCGACAGCAGCAACGGCAGTGGGAGGCCCAGCGGCGACAGCACCGACAGCACAGGCTGCTGAATGAAGCTTGTCGACTATTTCACTCGATCTTCACTTGCTCTCTCTCTGGTTACACGTTTTCTTCCTTTTGTCCGCGGTTCATAAACATATACGAAACAATGGAGGGAATCTATCTCGTCTTTTTCTCTACGAGTTAAAAACGGTCAAACGGCGGTTTCTACCTCGTTTCTTCTGCGCCGCCTGCTATTGTCCACGCATACATCGCTTATTTTTCCCGATCTCTCTTGCATCTGAACCTGCGCCTGTCTTTGGGGTGACGGTACTGCGGCTACAAATTCTTTTCTTTGTGATCTTTCCGGTTCACCGCTGCTGGTGGTGCTGTTGGCTCTGCGTGAAGATGTGTGGCTAGCAAAGCTGCTGCGGGTGAATCTGAGTGTTTACGCTGTCTTTTTCCCTGTTGTGCTTTCTCCACTGTATCCCTTTCGTGCTTTTATATATCTTTTCCTCCCCTCGGTCTTCTTGCGTTGCCTTTCACGTTTTCTAATACCTTAGATGCGGGCCTGACTCTCTCTGCTCTTGCCGACGGGCAGCCACTGTAGTTTAGAGCCTGGTAGCTCTGCGGCAGGACCACGTATACTCTAGAGACTGCACCACTAGAACCAGTAGGAACCACAACAAGAGTCACACCAGTAGATTCGTTGCAATAGCAGCATTAGCGGCAGCAGCTGCAGCGGAAATGGGCGCACCAGCTGTAGCACCGGCAACAACAACAACAGGAGCACTGCGCGCATTTAACAGCATTCGCAGCAGGAACAGCAACAGAAACAGTAACGGACGAACAACAGCAGGAGGCCCTCAGTCGCTACACCGCGAGCACACCGGCAGCACCAGGACTGCAGAGTGACCGCAGCAGCACATCCGCAGCCCCCGCTACCGACAGCAACAGCGTACTACCGGAAACAAGTTTAACACCTAGCTTCCTTTATGACCTTTGTCACGTTTCTATTTCTGCGCGACACCTTTTGCATCTTTCGCAGTCGCAGCTGGACAACAGGACCGATAGCTTACCCTGGCATCGCCAGGCTCGGTAGCAACCCCAGCAGCCGCCTCGTTATCGCGTGAGCTCTTCTGCTTTTGCACGCCCGGCAACTACGTGAATAGGACACTCGTGAACCGCTTCCCCCGAGATGATTTGCGTCTACGCGTACACCAGGACATATATACATGTGCAAGTTCGGGCAGTCGTCTCGAAGATAGATACGTGTAGAGGTGGACAAAGGTGGATGTATAGAGAGTCGGATAGAATGAAGTGTGAAAAAAATGTCGAAAGCTCGACACTTATGAAGGCTGGAAAAGGAAAGTGGGCAGAACCTGGCCCAGGCACACATACACGCAGGGCCGGTTTTCATACGTAAACAATTCACGAGGAACATTCAGTCGTGCTGTGTAAAACAGCAGATTGCCAAGATGTCGCGCACGGAGGTTCTCTTCTAAGTGCACCTTCTGTGCAGTAGAAAAGATTTTCGTTGCGTACTATATTCTCTCAAAATGTTTCCCTACAGGTTGTGTAAGTTTCTCCGTGTAGCCAGTACTTCGTTTGCATTGATCCATTCAACGCATACGTATACAACAAAAAAAAAAGTGCACGCACCCATGCGTCTGATTTACACACGTGTACAACGTACAAAGGAGGATTTTTATATTGTGTGAAGTACCTCAGAGATGTATCTCCTGCCTTCCCGGCTGTGGGAGTGGCATTCGTTAGGGCTTCTTCATCTGTTTTTTTCTCCTTCGTGTAAGTCAAAATGAAGTTTTTTCTTCCGGCAACAGTCAGTGCGAAAGCAGCTGCTGTCTTCACGCCACAGCGCGAAGTTCCACCCTTTTCTGTGTTTCTGGCTAGCGTCTGTCTCTGTTTTTCCCTCCTCCTGTGTGTCTCGTCACCAGCGGTCAACAGCGCAAGGAACACCAGCGGCAGGGAGCTCCTTTGTCAAACACCTATTCGTTCCTCTCGTCACCTGCTGCAAAAGCCTCGCTCTCGCGAATTCTCTCTCTCCACCCTTTTGAGTAAGAAGAAGAATATGTCCTACGCTGCAGGACACCAGACACCTTTCTTGTCGTCACGTCCTTCTCCGAATTGTTTTTCTCTCTTGTCTTCGTCCACGCAGTTGTCGTCTTCGCTTTCCCCTGAATTTGCGTCTTCTCACCTTTGTAATCCACCTCTCGGACCGCTGTCTTTTTTCTCCTCCACCACTTTGTCGACATTGTTATCATATATACGCACATTGCTGCACGGCTCACTGCTCGTGCCTGTGCCTCTTCTTCGGTCCTCGCGACTTCCTGACGTTTTTTTCTCCACTTCTTGGCGCCTGCCGCCTCTACCCTTTCTTGGCGTCTTCTCCTTTTCTTCTCTCAGCTCGATATCTTATCGCGGGACGACGAAATCGAATTTTTCTCTGCTGTTGCTTCCGCACACACTTCTAGCTGCGTCCGCACCCGTCCCTTCAGGTGAACCTACACCAGGTTTGCAGAGCGGATCTACGCACGGCGCTGGCTCTAGCAATCGTCTCAAAAAGAAGGGCTCTCCGCTCATGCTCGAAACAGAAGGCGGCGCAGATGAGGCAGGGGGGAGGAAACAGAATTCCTTTCTCTCTTCAGAGAAACGTGGGCTGTCTCACGAGGCGTTGCAACAGTTCTACAGCAGTTTTCCTGAACCGGCGTCTCCTCCCACTGGCGTCATCGAATTAGACGTCGCTACCTGGGACCTTATTGTAGACGTGGTGGCCTCTCCGCAGCAACAGGAGCAGCCCCCTACACACGGGCAGATCTCCTCTCATGTGCAACAGTGGCCGCAGCAGGAACAGCAGCAACAAAAGCAGCAGGAGCAAGAGGAAAAGAGGTTGGAGCATCAAGAAAAGGAAGAAGAGCAGCAGCAGCAGCTGCCGCGTGGACCTGCAGTGGCTGCTGCAGCGGCTGTTCGTCCAGAGCTGGTGCACTCCCCAGTGCCAGCGCCTCCTCGTCTGTGGCTGGTCGCGTTTATGGCGAGCGGCTGCGCGCACTGCCGGCGCTTGCGACCGATCCTGCAGCAGCTGCAGCGACTTTATTCAACGAAGATGCGACGCCTGCGTGCAGCACGTCGTCGTGCGTTGCCACGCGTGCAGCAGGAGGCCACGGCAGCTTTATCTGCCGCCGCAGCAGCGACAGCAGCAGCACATCGTGACTTGTTCCAGCTTTCAGGTGGAAAAACACCTGAGGCGGTTGTGAAAGTAGCGGAGCAGCACACCGTAATGCTGCAGCAGGAAGAGCAGACCATGCAGCAGAAGATGTTGCTCCAGATCTCTCAGTTATATTCGGCAGCTGCCACTGCCACCTGGGTTTACCCTGACATTGTCTTTGTTGCTTTTGATTGCATGCAGAACAGAGAACATCAGTATTTGTGTGAACATGTATTAGGGATATCAAAGTTTCCAACGGTGCTGCTGCTGCGCAGTCTCCCGTCATTGGCTTCTCTTAGTGCGCGCGCTGCCGAGCAGCCCCCTCTACCTGCCTCCGTCCTCTGTCCCCCCTCCCGTCCTCAGAAATCCACGCTCTCTCCAGCTGCTGCTGCTGCTACTGATGGTCTTGGTGCGGCTGCTAAAGGCGCTGCTGCTACTGCTGCTGACAACGACTCTGCGTCTGCCTTGAGATCGGATGAAGAGAAAGAAGGGTTGGGTTTTTTGTCTTTCCCGCTGTTGCGTGAGAGACTCGGACAGCAGCGCAGGCACACGGCTGCTGGGGGGTTGGGGAAGGGAGGAAAAGGGAAAAGAGCGTTGTTGTGCGCTCTACAAGAAGAACTGCTCGCTGAGTTCCCCCCTTTTACAATGCCTTCTCTGCAGCAACTGCTGCTGTTCCTTTACGGTTCTGCAGCAGAAGCTGCCTCCTGGGCTCCCGTGATACCTCCTCCCGCTGCATTCCTGCAGCTCCTACTCCACTCTGCAACTCCGTCTTCTACTGCTGCCCGACCTGGTTCTGCTGCTGACCCCGCAGCTGCGAGAGCTGCTGGTGCAGCCGCTGAAGTTGAACGGCGGAACACCCCAGCAGCGACAGAGGAGGCCGCAGGAGCAGCAGCAGCAGAGAAGGCAGCAGCGGACGCGGCAGCAGCCGCCGCCGCGGCTGCTGCCACGTATTTGGAAAAAGAACGGAGACGGAGAAACAGCAACAGCTTCCCGACGTGGCTCGCGGGCCGCATGCGTGGAGAAGCCCTTCGACAGGTTGTTTCGTTTGAAGAGATTCGTTTGCTGCACTATGGCACAGCAGCAGCAACCAGCAGCACCGGCAACTGCGGCAGCCCCGCGGTTTCTTTCCTCTTCTGTCTCGATCTTGCTCGTGTCCTGCAAACAGAACGCGGAGAGGCTGCACACAGTTCTCTACTGCTCCCGCAGCAGCTCTACCAGCAGCAGCAATACCCAAAGCACCAGCAAAGCCAGCAGCAACACCGCCAGCAGCAGCAGAAGCGTGAAAGACTGAGGAGAGGAGGGACAGTTGTTGGCGGGGAAGTCGTTCGGTTAGATGGCGTGCGCGGCGCTTTTGAGACATACGCTGTTGCTGCAGGCGAGCTGCGGCTGCACCATTTGTTTCTGTATTCCCTTGATCCCGCTGTGTGCGCTCCCCGAGGACTGCGGAGTCAAGTTTCCTTTTCTGCCACAGCGCAGAGGCTGCTGCTGAAGCAGGGGCAGCAATCAGGTGCTGCTACAGACGCAGAAGAAGCAACAGCACGGACAGCAACAGCAGGTGCAGGACCACGCGCAGCAGCAGGTGGCAAGGTAGGCAGCAGCAGTAGCAAATGGGAACAGCAGCAGCACTATCCGCTTCGCGTGGTAGCGTTGCAGCCGGCTCTGCTGGTGCAGGGGGGAGACGAGGAGGACAACACAGATGAAGAAGATGCATGCGGAGAGAACGGAGTAATGGACGCAGTAGAAGATGCCGAGTTTAGCAGCAGCGGCCGTGAGAAAAGAGCGGCAGCGGTCGATAACGAGCTGAATGAGCAGCAGGAGGAAGAGATGAAGCGCGGTAGCAGCACCAGAGAGCGGCGCAAGATGCTGCTGTTGCAGCACATTTTAGAGAGCATATGGACTGCCCAACGTACTGTCGCCCTGGAACAGCAGCAGAGGGAAGACGCCGAGGTAGACGGAGGAGGAGGAACAGGAGCAGCAGGTCCTCTGCACGAAGACAGAGAGAAAAGAGAAGGGGGACGATGCATCCGGGAGGACGGCGGCGCCGAGCAGCAGGGTCGTTGCGTCGATCTGCAGGAGGAGGAGGAGAAGCAGCAGTCAAAGCAGCGCCAGGGAAAGTACCAGGAGCAGCAGCAGCACGTGAAACGGGAAATAGAGAGTTGCGTTTTGGAGGAGAATGAGCAAATAAATGCCATGCAGCTACCCACATTCGTAGGTCCCTTCCCCCCGCGCCTGGATCAATTGAGAACTTCTGCGTCGACAAGGGGGACTGCTGCTGTTGCTGCTGCTTCCTTGTTTGCTGCTGTCTCGTCACCGCCCCTGGCTTCTTTCGTCGATGTGTTCCGAATGCCAACGCTGCCCCTTGTCGGCAACGAAAATTTCATAAAGCTTCGCGTTAGTGGCAGCAGCAGCTGGCTATCAGCCGCAAGCAGCAGCAGCAACAGTAGCGAAGGCAACCTTGCGGTGGGGAGGCGGCAGCTGGTTGTTGCGGTGCTGGACCTACGAGTGCTCGACATGCTTCTGGCGCAGTTCACAAACTCTCAGGTTGCTGCTGCTGTTGATCAAGCAGTGCAGCAACAGCAACAGGCAGTAACGCTCGCTCGCTCCTTGGCGACAGCTGCGGCAGAAGAAGCCGAAGCACCAAAAGCACAAGTAGCAGGAAGGACCGAAGGAGGAGACTCGCCGCCAGCTGAAGAGAGAAATTTAGCGGGGAGAACTTCAGGGGCAAAATCCGGTACCCAGGCGGCGGAAGCCGTCCAGACAAATTTGTTCGGGGTTGACAGCAGCCCCGGCAGAAGCGCTACCGTCAGCCACAGCAGCGTGAGCAACAGCAGCAACAAGCAGCACGGCAGTGGTAGTAGCAAGGACAGCAGCAGCAGCGAAGGCAGAAGCAATGGGTGGCTGGAGGCGACTTTTTCTTGGCTGCGTTCTTTCTTCTCCTCGGCTGGTGTTGGCAGTGGGAAGACTTACGCAGGACAACACGCGGACAAGCTGCTGGCTGCTGCCCCTTCCCCCTTCTCTTCTGGTGTGCCCTCTCCTTTTGGGTCTGTTTCAGGTGCAGCTTGTCGTGTAGATCTCGTCGCTGCTGCTCTGTCTGCCACCACGCCTTCTCGTTCTATCCTTCCAGATGCCGCAGCGACAGCAGCAGCTGCTGCTGCGGTTGCGTCTTCTCGGGAGAGCGCTTCGTCTACTGCTGTCGCTTTGCGACTGGTGGTTCCGGTGGAGGAGCTGTGGCAACTGTCGTGGGCAGCGAGAGAAGTACTACTGCATTCGCGCGTTGACCTTCTCCAACCGCTGCTGCCGAAAAAGAGCCATGGGGACGACGGCAGCGACAACCGGCTTAGCAGCCGCCGCAGTAGCCCTTTATCTCTCTTCACGTCTCCGTCTATTTTCGGAATGCTAGACGGTTTTGCCTACTCGGAAGCCCTCGCAGAGTACGACGTGCATGTGAACGAAGAAGGAGAGCTCCCTGCAGTCCTGGCCTTCGACCCCGTGCTTCCACCCCCTGGCGTACAAACAAGCACTACCGGCGACTTCGGTAACAACAACGGCAGCACCTGTCACAGCAGCAGCAGGCCCAGCAGGACCACCGACATGGAAAGGAGCCGCAGCAGTGCAGAACGCAGCGCGGACGGGCGGAGCAGGGCAGGCGGCGAGTCGTGCAGCAGTGACAGCAGCGACAGCATCGATTTGACAGTGGAAAGTGGTGGTGGTGGATGTGAGACAGCAACAGGAGCAGCAGAGAGGAGGACGAGGAAAGGTGGTGGCTTCGTGGCGTATCACTACCGTGATCGGGTGCGGCTGCTATTGAAAGAACTGCCCCGGGGTTTGTCTCTCCTGCGCTTGCAGGCACTTGAAGGTCGAAGGGTGGCGGAAGAGGAAGAGGACGAAGACGAAGGTGAACTTGGAGGGGGCACTTTTTTCATTTTGCCGGGGGCAATTATACGTGGATTCGCGCACGCAGGAAGGCGCATTGCTACTTGGATTCGCAAAGAATACAAAGCCGCGTCGCACTCGCGTCTCGCGTTGCTCCGCCTGTTACTCTCTCTTGTCGCTTTCTTCCTTATCCTTGCGTGCACCGCTATCTTGCTGTTCTACACCATCTGCTGCCCCAGCGAAGACACTGCCGATGGTGTAGACGAAGAGGAAGAAGAAGAAGAGGCATACAGCGAAGCCGACACTGCAGAGCTTGACACTGGGGAGGAGGAAGAAGATGAAGAAGGGGAAGAAGAAGCAGCAGGAATAGAAGAAGCACAAGGAGCAGAAAAAGAAGAGAAGACCTCCACCACATATAGCGGGGAGGACCGCGAGAACACAGACGCGTGTAAACCTGATGAAAATAAACAGCAGAAGACTCCTGAGAGCGGCCTCAGCAACAACTGCACCACCGGCAGCAACAGCAATAGCAGCAGTAGCCCTACAGGGCGTGCTGAGAATACGCAGGCGTCTTCGATTGAGGAGGTTCGCCGGAGAGCCGAGAAGATGCTGCGCCAAAAGCGCTAGAAGCGTTTCTGCTTCTACGTAAAAACGGCAGTGTTTATGGAGAACAAGGGCTGTCAAGTATTTATTTGTTTGATACAGTGGAGGGTCAGACATGTTAGAGAGTCTCTCGAAAGGTGATTGTCAAGCACCTGTACAGCGGATGTTTGTAGAGACTGCCTGCATTCAGGTGTCGTTACGCCGATCGGTTCCGTAGAAGAAAGATTGGCGGGGATGCATACACTGGAAGACTTTGGACGGGACAAACTTGTACACGGGCACCGTGTTGCTGTTTCGGAGTGAAAGAACGTGTAGTGTTGATGCTGCGGAGCGCTTTCGAGAGATACGGCTACGGAATGTGACTGCGTAGGATGCACTGCGTACGTAAGGTTGGCGGCTGTACACGTGCCTGAGTACCGGACGCCAGGGAAACCATGTGGCTTGGTAACTGCGGAATTACTTTCCATATAAGAAGGTATCACCGATGCACTTGGAGTGTATTCAAGAGTTGTCAGATGTAGCTACACCCGAGTGACATCTCTTGAAACAGGTTGTCAAGCGTAGGTGCACCCGAGCAGCTTCGCGCATATGAGCAAGTTGCATATACACCGGAATACTGCCATATGCAAAACGCCGTCAAGTTTGAATGTCGTCAAGTGAGGCGTGAAACAGAGAAGGTTTTTATTGTATGCGTAGAGAAACGACTGTGTGATTCACGGTATATACGTGAGACTTTCTTACTTTTAAGGTGATGTGATGTGTGTAGCCAACGTGCTGTCACTGTCTGTCGAAGACGTCCAAGGACGTACAGGTATATACATATATATATATATGTATAAATAAATCTAAGGTACCTGCTACCTGCTGTTTGTCAACTGAAGAACACGAACGACGACGACTTCGTGGAATGTAGATACACTTGAGTGGCTTTTTAAAGCAGGCGGTACCAGGTGTACGTACACCGCGACTACACCATTGCACCTCGTCCGCATTTTTCCTGTGGGTGCGCCTGAAGCACACCGGTACCTCCCGCCTGCAGCCTCGTTTCTACATGCGTGTGTTTCCTTATTCGTTCCGCAAGAACTTTTTCGATGAAGGAATTTTCAACAAGAGAAGTCTTTTTTTCGTGTAAACGTGTTCGGTCCGACAATTATGCGACTCCACGCCGTGTAACACATATTTTGCGAGATTTTGAGATTCCTCATCTTGCAACTTACACCGTCTTCTCTACGGCGAGCATGCGACGACATTGTAAATCATGTGCTGTGCATGAAAAAAGAGGTTACGTATACTGGTTGTCCAATCCCGGCCTCTATAGGATTGTCTAGGCTATTTTTTTCAGTCTCATTTGATGCTTGTATTGCTCAAAATGATGTCAGTTCTCGTGAGCTTGTCTACGGCTGCACGCGTAAGTCCCCACTGGGTGAAGGTTTCGTGTTTTCACACCTAGGACACCACTATTTTTTGACGTCTACGCGGTTCGGTGCGTTCCGACCAGGCGATTCTCCATCTTTTCAGAGGTGCATACACGGACTTTTCAAGACCACGATCAGAACATGTGGTCCGCTTATATATCGCTGTATGTGTTAGTGTGGCGTACTGCATTTACAGCTAGCGTCTGCAGTCCGCGGGAGACAACTGCTATCCAAGTGCAGGCCGGTGCAGCTCGCTTCGACAAATGCGCGTCAGAATCAGGAGACATTCGCAACTCACTAAAACAAGCAATTCCACATATATGCGTATGTAGGCTAGATAGCGCCGGCGTTATTGTCGCTGCGCTTTAAGGTAAACGGCTTGGCACTCATGCGCCTGTGTATACCAGCCGTGGTCATGCCACATGAAGTTATACTTACGCAAATATACACACACTCGTTTGCATGTATCTGTTTATATCTGAACATCCGTAGATATATGTGGTTACCTAACTTCTGCAGTTGCACGTCGTAACGAAATTCCACAGCCTTTGAGGAAGTCGTGTACACTTTACAGGCGCGTACGCACACGCATGCACACACGCTTTTTCCCCGCGTAGGGTTGTTAAGAAAAAAACAAAATATGGAACTCCCGTGGACCGGTAGACCCGAGTAGGCTCGTGCATGTGTACGCGTGTGTAAAAATACGTATCTGCAACGTAGAGAACTGGATGAGGACGTTCAATGGAGGTTGCCTTCAGCCGGTCCCAGTAGCCGTATCAGATCTATGATATACGTTAAGTGTATTCAAATACGCAGACACACGGAGGCGTCGGATGTGGTCAGGTTCCGGGACGACCCTCAGTCCATTACGTTCCACGTCGACCGTCGATGACATCCCGTATATGTCAGGAAGTTTTTTCTCTGCATAGTCCTTTGTGAGCATGCATTCAACAGCTATACACACAAGAACGTGCTTACGAATATGCGTGTGCTGCACAACGGCCCTCCACCGTGATATGTTCGCGTGTCACGAACCACACAGAGACACGCCGTGTCCATAAACGCGTGGACTAGGCACGGTCGCTGCGTATCGTCTTGTGTAACCACGCTTTACAAACGTGTACATACACGCTGTAGAATGTAGGTTGCACGATGCCGCAGTCGCTTTGTTACACAAGCGTCGCTCGTGTATGCATTCAGGGAGGCGCAATTTCTAGACACACGCACACACACACACACACACAGACCTAGCTCAGCGACGGCGCCAGATTCCAGCCGAGTGCCTATGTCAGGGAGAGCCAGGTACGCTTTTTCGCCAGACGGTGGACAATATGCTCTTTTCATCCGGATGAGCACGCCTATGAGTTCCCACACGCCTACACACGCATGTGTACGTAGACGACTATGTGCAGGCTTACAGTGTCTAGCTACACATCTGCATACGTGGGAAGCGCAATGCACATATTCGTATATATGTGTGGAAGCCTTGAAAAGAGAAGCCAGTCTTTTGGCTTGGGAAGAGACATGTATATGTATATATATGTATGCTAGAAAGGACGGGCGGCCGACTAAGGGTCTTCGACACATACGTGAATGTACAAGGACGGCAGGAGAAGTTTGTGCGTGCTTTAGATGGTCGCCTCTCGCCGTCCGTTGACAAGATAAAGAAGTGTACTGCTCAAAGCTTGTTCGCAAATTTCAGGTTGTAGTTTCCTCTAAATCAAGCGCCGCTAGGAAGAAAGAAGGCGAGCAGAGCTCCAACCGCGCATGCGTGCGTGTACACGTGTGAAGGGTGGCACCGGTGGAGAGGTAAGCGGAGCCCTTAACTTTGCTCAATCAAGCTGCGTGTGCGTATATGGTATATTCGCGGCTTTCTTACGCTTTGTTACTGCTCATGAGCAACAAAGGCCATCTTGACAGCCTAGTTCAGTGGGAACACATCAGCCTCAGACGGAAAACATTGTCTTTTTCGAGTTGCTTGTAATATACGTCACAGAAGTCAACTGTAATCATCTTTCTTACGTATATATGTATTTTCCTTTCTGCAATCATATTAACACATCCTTGTCTTTTTCCATACATACACGGTATGCACTGGTGTGTACGACTGTGACGGTACGCACTCGTATGCGTACGATAATAAATACATACATATACGTATACATAATAGAATACCTTTCTCTCGTTCCTTCCAGCAGGCATATAGACCTTATACATACACGTGACATATATACATAAGTGTACGTGGGTGCCCCTAGAAATGAACACGCTGACCTACGTGGGAGTGTGTACGGAGAGGGAAAGAGAGAGGCTATGTGACAGGGAGAAGACGACGAAAACTGCAACAGAAGCTGGGGAGAGCAAACTGGGAAGAAAACCGATAAAAAGTGAAACTAGCCTGTCTGCTGTTCTAACCAACCTGTGCACCTTGTCAAGCAGCCGCGGCTGCTGACTCTTCACTCCGCACGCGGGGCGACGGCACAGAGCAGGCATTCTACGACATTGGGCTGCACGCATGCACGCCTCTATGCGTTTACATCCATATCCATCCATATATATATATATAAATATACATATATGCACGTGCATAGCATGTGTGCTTCTCAAAAGCGAGAGCGACGCAAACGCGTGCTTTCCGCACGCTGCAGGTCTGCAGCGTTGAGTCGAAAGAAATCGACGAACAAGTGGATGGAAAGGAGAGAGAAAAAAAGTGTTTCCGCTGCTTTGCTGTTGGAATATAGCTGTGCGCCTCTCCTCTTCTACAACCGTTAACGCGCTTCCGCACAACTTCCTGCACTACCACATACATATATATATATATACACCTACACCGCACGTACGTGTGGGACGCGTAAGCCTACGGTGCCATAACGTGTAATCGTACGCATCGAGACGTGCAGACGAAGGCTTACGCGTGCACGCACATATGCTTTACCTGCTGGATATACGCCTGTTCACACACACGAACGCAGCTGCACACGTATGTTCTCTGAATGTATATCCGGAGTTACTTGGAAGTATACTGCAGATACACATATTACACATACGCACATGTGGGTACCGTATATGCTATATACCGCTGCCCACGGTTGATGGCCCGCAGTCAGATGCGTGCGCGCACACGCAGAGACAGCCGAACTTGCAGGCAGCACACGCCGTATAGCCAGTCAAAGACCCAAGTAGGCACAGACATGTGTGCACTCGTATACGTATTGTATCTACCAATCTACCTACTCCATATATATGCTTGCACACTGACGCAGACACGGATGTCTCCCCCCACAGAGGCATGCATGGGAAGGGCGCCTAGATGAACACGCATGCAAGCGCATTTGCACGAAGACGCCCGCAGCGCGCGAGACTGTGCGGAAATGCCTTGTATCTCTAGTATTTGCAGTGGCAGCTCTGCGTGTCGCGCAGGCCAATGTTTGCCGGCTCCGCGTGCAAATACATGTGTCTACGCATATGTGTATACATGGATTCCAGAACGTGGACGCAGATGCGTCTGAACACCCGTGCACACTTAAAAAAACGATGTACGTGGACAGGCGTACCCATGAACAGAAATACATGCCCAGCAGGGCAGCGCTTATATTGTTGTATTCTCGCACAAGCGTTTGCAGCAGGAGAGGGCTGCGCAGGCACGCCGCACGCGCACAAGCCTTCGATCGCCTGTGGAAGGAGAAACGAGCAGCGCGAAGACGCGAGAGGAACTGTGTAAAACTCAAGCATATTCGCAGGCGTCGAAAGAAGCTCTCGGCGCTGCAGACGAGGACATGCGACGTTCGCACTTCTTCCCCTTTTTTCAACCCCCGGACCGATCTTTCACCTGTAGACGCACGCACGTGTACCTCTGCGCTTCCTCTGCTGCTGACGAAGGAGGATTCTCTCGCTACGTGCCTGGTCCAACTACCAACGTGCTCCCATGCCATTTGGAGACGTACGAGTGTGCACATATATATATATATATGAACATACACGTATGCACATGTGTACAAACCGATATATATATGTACACTGCTGTATATACGCAGAGGATATACTGAAATGCGAGTACTTCTGTATGCGTGTATAGAGTATACGACGCAGACGTGCAAATGCATGTGGACAGGTACACGTCTACAGGTGTGTTTTTAACTGCATGCAGATAGCTATGCCCAGGTCCATCAAACCTACATTTGTACAAACGCTTTTTGAGAACGAGCGACGCGTAAAGGGCGCAGGGCAGATGCGAAACTTCCTCAATGATGCTTCTTGGAACGCTGCGATCCCTCGGCGCTCGCGCCTGCTGCATGCTGCTGCTGCTGCTGAGCCCGATGCTGCTGCTGCTCTTCCTGAACTAGCTGCTGTTGTCGTGGCCCTTCGGTTGGCAAGTACGGAGAGATTTCAGTTCTGAAAAAGAAAAAAAAAGCCACGAAACGCTTTCTCATGAGAAAATGCACCATCCCCCCCCGCGCCGAACTGCACTGTATGTACAACTCAAACACGGTCAACAGTTCACCTGACTGTCGGTGCTGCTTGTGTCGCTGCGGCTGCTGCCGCGCGTGCTGCTATTGCTGTTTAGAATTCTGTGTGGCTGCGGCATCGCTGCTGCAGTTGTTCTGCGCGGTCTTAAATGGGTCAGGCCACTCAAACTGCGCGCGAAGCACTTGCTGTGGTGCAGCAGCTGCTACTGCTGCTGCTTTGGTGCTGCTGCTGCCCCTACTGCTGCTGCCGCGCTCTCGTGGCTGCTGCTCCTGCTGCGACTTTTCCCAACATGCAGCAACTGGTCCTTCCCTCTGCAGCAGCTTCCTTCTTCCGGCTGCTTCTTCCATTCACTGCTGCTGTTTCTCTTTTCTGCCGCAGCTGTCCCTCCTGTCCGTTACAACAGCGGATCTACCACCTCTGTTGCTCCCGCTGTCTATTCCTGCTCTCCTGCTGCAGCTGCTGTGCGAATCTGCTACTCCATCGCTCTTTCTGCTGCTGTACGCCATCCTGCTCCCGCTTCGTTGGTGTTGCCGCTGCGCCAAACGATCCCTCCCGTTATTGCCTTATCGACCGTCTGCAGCTCCTGGGGCACTGACACGCTGTTGCTGCCACAGTGTTTGCCCTCTGCTGTGCTGCCGCTGCTGCTGTTGCTTTGCCGATCAGGTTTGTGTGTATCTCTCTCACGCGCGCTGCTGCTGCTGCTGAGGGGCCGGGTTCCTGCTGCTACTGCCTTGTGCCTGCTGCTGTAGTGTAAACCTCGTGCTGCTGTCGCAGCACAGCACCTGCCTCTCGATGCTCTGCTGCTGTTACGTTTAGCTACTGCATCGACTTGCTCCTGCAGTAGGAGTCGGTGGGGCAGCGGCTCACCGTAGGCTCAGGAGAAGCACGCAGACCGTAAACAGTAGAATGTGCGTGAGGTTAAAATCAAACGTTCTCTGAAGCAGAAAACATGACAGGCGGCACTCTAACCAAAGCAAACTGGCACACAGTACGAACAACTAGCTCCTGGAGCTATACCTGTACATATACACTCTCTATATATACCTATATACATGTCTCTGTATGTCTGAATGCTTATCCACGTGTACGTTGAGAGCTACGTGTGTACGTGCATCTATCCGTGTGTATACACGCGTACACATATATAGGAAGATACACACGTGTATGTATGTATACATGACGCATACACCTGCATGTAAATCACGGGTGTAAAGTTAAGGCGTACAGGGATACGCGAGCGTATATTTTTGTGTGCTGGGCCGCTGGTTCTCCCTCCACTACTCCATATGTGGATATACACACATATGTAATACCTGGAAGATACATATGTACGGGTATAAGCATGCTTGAAAATCTGTGTCAACTCATCAATCACACCCCTGTGCACTCACGTGTGTGGACGTATGCACAGGTATACGTATACATATGTGTATGTGCAAGTATGTCTATTTACCCATGTATGTATGTATATATATATATCTCATACATATGTGTGTACACGAATACAGCCACGTATGTATGTAGCGAGACATACAGAGAGATACACGAAAGCTTGGAAGTGCTAAAGTACACCGAGTTCTCAGGGAAGTGTGCGTTCGACTGCTGACGTTGTCCAGCATTCTTGTCACAGTCTTCCCCATGTGTACAGTCGTGCCCAATCGTACATACTCACGAGCAGTCATCTACACATATATACATATACAGATATATATACGATACATACACATATTATACCTACGTACTTAGCTATCTATGTGCGTATCAATAAACACACATGCGAGAAGTGTATACGGATGCCAACGTAAACTAGGATAGCCGCGTACAAACATGTGTTGACCACTCTCTGCACTCACATTCCCTCGCACCACAGTATATTATTTTATGTGTATACGCGTTTGGGAATGCATATGTAGTAAGTGTATATATACATATATATACACACGTGTGCGTTTCGGACACATGTGATATATATATGTATACACAGACGCACATAATCCAATAAAATCTACAAGAGGACGAGCCTCTGCGTATCATGGCGTATACACATATACATATATAATATATGTCTATATAGACATATATGTCTTCCTCTCTCCAAAAATACATCTATCTATCTATCTGTATATATATATATGAATACGTACACAGAAATCCATATATATATATATATATATAAATAGATAGATAGGAATACTTCCGCAAAGGTGTGGATCAATACACTTTGTAGATAAAGGTCACGCGTACTCTGAAAGGAAATAACTTCTGCATGAAAAAGCCGAGCTTCCACTGGCTCAGTCGAGGGTCTTGGGAGAGATTCCAGAACTCTCCGAACATGTAAAGCATGAGCGCAGATAGCACCATTGCAAACAGGCCCATCACCGCCGCTGCAGCACAACACATATACACAACATTTGCTTATGAATATATATGTGTATATACGTCTTAAGACGGAAGCAAGCACGAACAAACACGAAACTCACACATATTCAAACGAATATGTGGCGACGCCAAAACGTCGACCTTCGTAGACAGGGTAGAATCCTACATCGCTGGATACAGACAAGTAAGTACGTATGCATCACTCTGTGTGTATGTGTGTTTATGTGTCTCTCTCTCATATATATATATATATACACATATGTCTATGTGCAATTGCGGGCACTTACAAACCTCCAGGCGACATTGTATCTAAGTTCACAGGCAGCCTGTAGTGCCGACCGTGTAGCAGCGTCGCACATAACTGCATCACTGCTGCAGAAATGCAGTCACCGTACACGCAGGCTATCAGATATGCACGTGCTGGTACACAGATGTTCATGTGAGTATTCACTGACGTAGTATTATATGCATAGGTGCTAGCTCACAGACACACACACACACAGACAGGTGCACACGCACGTAACTGAATAGGCCTGTGAGAGAGAGAAGACACACACGAGTAAGATGACATTACGTGGGCGGCGGGGACTGAGACGGTGCAAGAAAAAGGAAGGCTAGAGTGAGACAGCTGGAGAGAAATGGCGGAAAGGAGAGGCAGATCAAAACAAGAAACGGCGGATATGAAGGCCGACTGCGCGAGAGAGAGAGAGAGGGAAAAAAGGAAAAATTCAGCGGGAGAGACCGATCGATGCGTGGAGAGGCGTATAGAGACACGCTAGGGAAGGTTTTTCGTGTCTAGGTGTGCATGCTGAACGGAACTCTGGATCTAGGTTACCGTAGAGCGGGAAACTCGGCTAAACAGAGTCTTACGTCCGAAATGCACAGTACACTCAACTACGTTGTTGTGTAATATTCACATGCACATACCCATATATCGACGTGTCGTTCCCGTCTACGCGGCTCCGTCTTCATTATCTTCGTCCAAGTTGGCATACGCTGACCTAGCTAAACGTGTAGATCCGTGGACAGAGCCTTAACGTACGCCTCTGTGTGTTTATTCGTCTCTTTCTGCAAGTACATGCTTGTGTACGCCCCTGTATGACAAGGGAGTATCTGAATATGGAGAGCTAGCTGCGTGGCTGATCTACACAACTGGCTTACCATCGAGAAATCGACCGGGATGCACACAGCTCCCCATTTTGGTGGGAAAAATTAGAAAAAGACAGGACAAAAATTTCAGGATGTCACAGAGACAAACCCTCCAACCGAGCACCGACAGCAAGTACGCTTGGTGCACTTCGTGTTGGGAGGCAACAACAGAGAGGAAATTTGAAAAGACAGAACGGAAGCGATGAATCAACAATGCAGCGTAGATGAACTCCAGCAGCGGAAGACAAAGACGAGGAGACGAAGGGAACTTGAAACGAGCGGCGTCGAGCGCGCGGGCGGGGGCGGAATGCCGAGGAAGACTGGCAGCGAAGTAAACCCGAGAAAAAGTACAGACGAAAGACGAAAATACACACACTTCTGGCAAAGGAAAAGAATCCTTGCTAAAAAAAAAAGGAAGTCGGGAACGTATTTAACAAGTGAATTGATAGTGGTACACCGGCGTAGGGAGACAGACACGGACGAAAATGGTACGTGGCGTAAGTACAGAGAGTATATCGCAAATGAGGGGACAAGAGATAAGACGAAGAAGCTCGTGGAGGTGGGGAGAAAACCTAAAACGAGGAAGAAGGAATTGTGGTGAGAATTTAAAGGAAGCTGGGAAGACGTTACTGTCTGTCATGCCCGATCAACAAAAATTCCGCGCATGTGCACATCAGGGGCTGACCGGCCATCGGCACACAGCAGAGTGCTAGGTAGATACATAGTAGATCGCTGCCAACGTGGAACTCTGTGGAAGTGAATCTCAGGGGGAATGGGGGTACCGCTAATGCTCGCCGTGATACGGAAGTCATTCGAGTGGCAACGGTAACAACTACATAATGATAAGAAGAATGCAACCCATTAGATATCTGTGAGAAAAACTACAGGTGCTAGGATATCTAGAGCAGCTGAAAACCGGGAAGCCTCAGGTTTGGAGGTGACAGACAGAGATCTAAAAGGAAGGCATAACAGAAAAATTGACGGTCTGGCACCACAGTGATCCTGCAGAAGTCTGATATGATATATGGGTGTACACGCTGCTACAGAGAAGAGATTTGGTTCTACAAACGTCGTTAAATATAAAGCAAATATATGCGCTTCCATGATCATGATATTGGACAGAGGCGCCTCGCAAGGGCAGATATTCTACAGCACATTCTAGGGTACCGCGTAGATAATCTGTCGAGTATCCGTGCTTTGCAGTTGCAGATGCATTTGGTGGAAAGTGCGAGAATGAGAACTACTCCATTGTAGGAGGCCACTGCATCGTAAGGGACACCTTCTAGAGTACAAACCTTGTGTCGTTCTTCGCATTTCTTTACGCATTGGATGTGACAGAATGTCCTGTGGTCCGCATGGAAGGACGCTGATATCATTACGCTAGAATTCACGCTCTGTAAACACTTAGATTAAGGACCTAGGCCGGAAAATTGTTCAATTGCGTCACCTGAAATAAAGGTGACGCGACAATAAATATTGTGGCTGTACCAGTTACTCCGCGAAGCACATGTAAAGAGTTTTGACGATGTTGTTAGTTGACATTTCAGTAAATGCTGTAAGTGTACCAGGGAGTACACTTGGGTGGATAGGAGTGTATCATTCACAAAGCAGTCAGCGAACAAAAAAAAAAGACCCAAGAAGCCGAAGTCTCCTTCCATCCCTGAATTCTTTGTCCGGAGGCAGTGGTTAACGTAATGAAGGAAAAGGGACAATGCTTCGTAGATGCTCTTCGTGCTCACAGCAGACGGAAGGAGTACGATCGAAAGGACCGGCCTTCATGAGACTTCCCTTGCGATAGAAAAGCTAGCAAACGAGAGAGGCAGAGGAGCGGAAGACAGCAGGTCGACGTCTTCTCGATTTGCCAGCACCTTCTCTGCTTTTGCTAGCCAGGAGTAGGAGTTTCCATTATTTGAGGATGCACAGTGTAGTCTCCGCAAGCGCAACAGAGGCGGCTTTATGCTGAAGTTAGAAGGCCACATCCATAATAGAGAGGGAAAAAGGAAGATAAAGAGATGTGTGCACAAGTGTGCACGAACAAGTCCGCAAGGTTCCAGAAAGAAATGCGCGTTTACTTGCAACTTGCTTTCCATTGAGGTTTACTGAAGTCACAACACTTTGTAGATTTCTCGGCCAAATCATTCCGTGAAACTCTGACAGAAGAGCACCCATCTGCTGACTCACCCATTCCACATACAAGCGAATCAGATCCTTGCACAGATTCCCTACACACGTACGCATCGCATGTGCGCTTGTACACTGAGGTGCACTGCGTGTACGTCTCTGCCACTATAGGTCAGATCACCTATACTCCCTCACTGACGTACATTTACGTTTACGGACACCAGACTGATGTACACACTTGTAGATATGTGGTTCACCACTTGATAATGAGCCTTTAAGAAGATTCGTCTTCGTATCAATTAAGGATGGAACTATTGCAATGCATAGTTGTGCGCGAGTGTTTGATAGACTTGTCAGTGAGATCCACAAACGAGTACACCCACCGCTCTATGTACACATAGAAGAATATACATATATATGTACATCTAAATAGATAGATAGACGCGCAGTTGCGTGGAACATGTAGCATATAAGGAGAGGCCCATACTCTTCTTTTCTTCAAAAAAGACTGTACACTCGAAAGGATCTTCCTGGGCGCGAAGCGTGAAAATGTTCCTAAGCCATGTCTGCCAGCTTTGAGGGGCACAGAGAAGACAGGGATTCTAGATTGATAAAACCGAGCTCAACAGGGCACTTCCAATAAGGCGTTTACAAGATCTGCTTGCCAGTGAAAGCCGCCGCACGCCCAAGTGCGTCCAACTCTGAAGTGCAGGCGTTGCTCCGAACCTACGGAGTGGAGGCTGCTAAAGAATTATCCATGTGCTTGCAATGATAAACTGCTCCCCACGGAAATAAACAAGGCTGGCAATTGATGTCCCTGCCAGCATGCAGATCCAAGCAAGCACGACAGAAGCCTCCTTCACGTTTCCTGTAGTCACCTACGCACGGAAGTCAAGAAGGTTGACAACGATATACCTGTGCTCGTAATCTTCTTGACTGCTTTGCCGGTTATGCGAGCTCCTTCTCTGGACGATTCGACCGTGAAAACTGATTCGTGGAAGTGAGGAGATATAGATCCGTGATGTGTGCGCTACGGTTCTGGCACTGCTATCAACTACTCTCGTCGAATATCCTCTGTATGCGCCTGCTGCAGCTAAGTCCTGCAGGGCGCAATCCTCTCTGTGTGTAGACGGCAACGGGAACGTCATCTGCAGGACTACTGCTCGGTACTCGGTTTTTCTGTTCACGGTCACTGATATGGTCGACACTGCTTATGAGTAAATTCTCTCAGTAGAGGGGCATACGCATGTACGCGTGAAAGCCTGCCGCTTGAAGATCAGATGCTGCGACCGCTGCATAAACGAATACCTTGCGGAATGGCGAGCACACGTGCTACAGCCAGAGAGGGCTTTGGCACGCCATGAGAAAGTTGTACATGTACACAAATTCAAGATTGTCACTGATGCAAGAATGAGCCTCTCTTTTGAAGTTCTTACTCAGTAACAGTAAATGTAGTTACACTTACTTTGTTCCACTGTGTTCCTATCTTCTCACAAACGCTTGCGAAGCGAGCTCGGATGCATGCATTAATACACAAGGGTACGCCAACACAACGTAGTTCTACGCCGATGGTACCCTTGGCGCTTCAACTTTATCATTGTCTGCGTCTCCATTTGTTTCCGTATGCAGTCGTTCTGCGTGTTGATTCCACGTGGCTGCTGGTGCACGTGGTGCTGTCGATACTGCTGTGATCCTCACTCTGACGTTGTGTCTGGTTGTGTTGCTTACTAAGGTGTCCTGCTGCAGCCGCGACGACTGCTGCCGCGATCGTTTCTGTTGCCGTGAGTGCTGCTTGCGTTGCTGGTGTTGCCGCGTGCGGAGCTGCAGCGCGGAGAGACTACGTGCAGAGGGCAGCACTAGCAGGTGAAACTTACGACTGTGCAACGCACTGCCACGCGCATTTCTCTTCCTTAGTCTTCTTCACATTTATTCCTGAGCGGGGGCATTTGCACTTTTACGTACGAAGTATAATGGGGCAGCTAGTACTGTGTGCAATTTGTGTTAGTCGGGGCACAACATAGCAGCTGCTATTTTGTGTACAAGTAACTGAACCGATGTGACACGTTTACTCGCCGAGCATCGGCCCATGCGCATACACATAAACGTTTAGGTACATACGCAGGTCTGTTTGTTTTCAGTTCATACGCATAATGCGGGTATACCAGCAGCTGGCGGTTACGGACGCCAACTGCACCAGATGCTGTTGACCCCCTTCATCAAGCGTGACACATACTATATTTGACTGTACACATTGTACTATAGACAGTGCTCCTCCTCCGTGTCTATGCACACAATAACAGCGCACCTTCCTTGATAGCCGTTACTGCTAGTCTCCTCATATCAGGCACTCACATCATGAAAATATTAATATATACGTTAAGCATGTAGTCAGAGTAAAGTTAACGAGAATGCCGGAGCGGCTGCTAGTGTTGTGCATCACCAAGGGCAGCGGTGGTAACAACAGAAGTCCTGCAAGCTACCCATGGACAGCAGAGCGACTGCTCCGCTTGTACATGCGCTCAAGACTCGCGCCTACTTAGGTCACATAAAGAAGCCGCTGGTGCCGATCTGCAGCACCACCCTCAGCAGGGAAAATGGTAGACGCTGGTAGATCTTGCAGCAAGTCTACACAAGTATATAAGAGTAGATGGCGTTACAAGCGGCCTTCAGTAACCGCTGTTGTCAACGCCCACGTATCAGTAGGTGCCACTAGAGCGCGTACGCACTCCCAACTGCTCGGCTACGAATTGCCACAAACATGTGGACCGACGGAGGATCAGCTCCCGCTACGTTATGCGTAGGGAGTGATGTCACCCTATGCATATATGAAAAGAACAGGTGCTGTTGGTTTATGGATCTAGTGTAAGCTGCTGCGCACCTACTTCCTCTCGGTTCTCACAAAAATGTACTCCACCACCTACAGAGGAGCGAACGACCCCCAGCGGCTGTGAGTTCATGTGCGGTCCTAAGCAACTGCCATGACCTACATCACACAAACAATGCTAATGGATCCTGCGATGATGTGTCACCGAGACACTGCTGTTGCAGAGAAATACACAGCGCGAGAGTACACCAACGTCGCAGCACCTGCTGTGAAGCGTATCCCAGCAGGGGCTGCTGCTGCTACCCCAACACATTCTTTCAACAACAGCTGCTGCTAATCAATTCCATCGAGTGCCGCAGTGATCCCCTTCAGTCGCAGGTTGAGATTAGCTGCTGCTAATCAATTCCATCGAGTGCCGCAGTGATCCCCTTCAGTCGCAGGTTGAGATTTTCAAGACTGCAACTCATGTGGGGATCTGCCGCAATGCCGATGCCCCGTAGTGCAGTCACCGGCAGGCTAGCAAGACACACAACAGCAACACAACCAGCGCAAGCTTTCCAAATATCCTAGAACGCATAAGTACATACGAACATATATACATGTGTATGCATTCCTACACACGCAGTGCCGTTTTCTATCCATATATATAGATAGAGAGACACGTCTATACCTACAGGGAAACAAAGATTGGTTAGACGCTGGTAGTGACGCTGATCTGATACGTGTACGCAGGTGTACATATACAGGAACAGGCCGTCTATCCACATCCCAGGCATACTCCGTATATCTCTCCATATATATATATACATATATATATATATAGAGAGAGAGAGAAAGGCACAGAGTGAGAGACAGATATGAGTCTATCGACATATATCCATACATACTGCTACAAAGGGACATGGTTAAAATGAAGAAAGATTTAGTTTGTGCAGCGGCGTGGTTTGTTTCCAGGCATCAGATACACGCAAACTTGTATAGATATTCTTTTATGTACATGTGTGCATTAATACAAGCATTACATATATATATATGTATATATAGGTTCATGCATGTTTATAGAAGAAAGACTTCACTTCTTCTGCAATATATATATATATATGCACACACAAGCATGCGTACCCCAAGATATATATATATATATATATGTGCACATACACAGATATGCAAGTGCTTCTAAACAGAAGGCTTCTATATAGTGGACTTTACGACTTTGTTTCCTGTGTCTACACATTCTGTTTTCTCACTTTTCAAGAATGGCGTGGAATTCTCCGAAGCAGCGGCCCTCTGAGACGCGCGTCACGTTTGGTAAGAAGGTGGAAAGCTGCTGTCTCAATTCTGCAAAAGATGGCCTTTTCTTTTCTGAATTCCTCCATTCAAAAGAAAGTCGGAAGGAGAAAACTTCTGTTGCGTTGTCCGCGCTCCTGCCGCTTCCCGTGTTACTGCTGCTGCTGCAGCCGCTGTCTTCCTCGGTTTCTGCTGCTGTGCTGCACCCGGCTTTCCCCGGCTTCCCGTTGCTGATGCTGCCCGGAAGCGCCGTTGCTGACGATGACGTGCCTTCTCTCGATTCTTCTTCTTCCGCTTCTTCTTCTTCAAGAGCGTCTCTTGCGCGGCTGCGGCTGTCGCTGCTGCTACTGCTGCTGCTTCCGGAAGGACCCGTGCTCCTAAAATGGTGACCTGCTGCTCCTGTTGCCGCGGTGGAACGAGAGAAAGAGCCGCGGAGGCGCTTTATCCTACCAGAAGCTGCGTCTTCCGCCTCTTCACCGGACTGCTTCTCGCGCCATGAACCACCACCACCACCTGCTGTTGCTGCAGCACCGTGCCCTCCCGCTTCCCTGGCAGCCACAGCAGCACCAGGTGCACCGCGGGAGCTCCAGTCAACGCCCTGAGTACAGCAAGGTCCTTCTGGTAAAGAAGACGAGGAAGAAACATTGGCAGAAGAAGCAACAGCAACAGCAGATTCTGAAGCACTGTTTATCCGCTGCCCAAATTCAGCAGCTCTCGATTTCCGACGCATGGGAACTTCAGGACCTCCGCTGCTACTACTACTACTGCTCGAGCTGCTGCTCCTGCTGCTGCTCCTGCTGCTGCTGTCCGTGCTGCTGCTGGTGCTGCTGCTCTCCCTGTTGCTCTCACCGCTGCTGCAGTGTTGCTGCTGCTGCTGCCGCTTTGGGGTGAGAGACAGATCCTTAACAAGTTTAAACGGACAAAATTCTGCGTGGCGGTCGCGATACTTCTTGCGAATAGAGAGGCCGCAGCCAGTAGCTTTAAAGTGAGGGCACCGCACAAACTTTTCCATGTTCCTGTACCTGCAGCAGGAGCAGCAGCAGCAAGTGAGAGAAGCAACACGAGCAGCAGAAACACATAGGCCGCGCCACATCACTGCGTACGACGGCAAGAGCAGTCGTTGCCAGTCAGGGAACAATAAGTGGAGCAGCAGACTGGAGCCTCGCCCCACATCACTGAGCAGCAGCCCGAGCGGCTACCCACGCGGCAGCAGCAGCAGCAGGTGAAGAAGAAGAAGCAGCAGGGGCCCAGTGCGCAAGGCAACGACGTGACGCATGCAGTGAGAACACCGGCCGCAACAGGAAGGAAAGCTGCTGTAGGTAGAAGAACCGGGAGCACTGACCGGGCCGCTGGCGGCAGCAGAGTCAACGCTGCAGCAGCAGAGGGGCAGGTGAAAGGAGGGGACAGGTATGTAGCAGCAGCAGCCAGTGCCACCACAGAGACATCAGAAAACAGAGAGGCAACAGCAGCAAGCAATAGCAAGCCGAAACAGATTCAGAGCGGTGGAACGGCCAGCGGCAGCAGCTGCAGCAGCATCATGAGCGTCTGACACAATGGCAGTGGCACATGGCCGCGTCGACAACTCAGGCACACACGCAGTGCGCGAGTTGCAGGAGTTGTAGACTTTACTGTAGACGAACATATATTTTGAACAGCACTGGCAGCAGCACAACATAAGAAAGAGGGGAAGAGGAAGAAGTAGCTGCGTGGGTGAGTTTTTACCTGCAGCGAGGTTCATGAGGCTGCAGCAGCTCTTCCGTCCCTCTGACATTGCAGCCGCTGAAATGGTAGCGGCAGCTCCGGACGTCCGGATTGAAGCGACAGCGATTCTCGTGCTGCAGTGCCTGCACGGTCGGCAGCACGGCGGGAGCACAAGTGCATGCAGCGGCGGCGGGAGCAAAACGGCGCGCAGCGGGAGCAGCAGAAGCGCAACGCAGAGAGGCGGCAGCAGCGACAGTCTCTCCCAGCAGCAAGAGATGTGCAACCGGAAGGCAGCAACAGCAGCACTGCAGCCCGAATAGGAGAAACGCCTAGGCAGCAGCAGTAGCACCAGCGGCACCGACGCACGCATCAACCGGCACCAGGGGAACGGCAGAGCAGTCCTCCACACCTGCTATTTATATTATAGAGCAGTACCCACACCACCTAACAGCCGCAGCAGCAACGGCAGTACATGCAGCAGCGGTCGCAGCAGTACCTTCCGTAACGGAAGCAAACGAGCAGCAGGCCAGGCAGTGCCACCTATCGCAACCGCTGCAGCTGCTGTGAACGGCGAGAACAGCTGCAGTGGCGGCAGGTCCGCACCATCTCAGGGGAGAGAATCTACAGCGGCCAAGGTACGCACACCAGAGGCAGCAGCAGCAGCAACAGCAGCTGTAACAGCAGCCACAGCAACGGCAGCAGCAGCAGGAGACAAGAAAGAGAAATCAAAGGATGTGCAGCGGAAGCGTCACCGACAAGAAGTCGTCTGTGTCTTAGTGGAGAAACGAGTATTGAGAGGAAGTTTCTCCTACAACAGGAGGCGCAGCAAAAAGGTGAGGGGACTGCACGCCTCTGCGGTGCTCTATTTGGCAGTATATATACGTATCCGTATATATGCATGCACACGTACATAGAGAGAGAAAGAAGATTAAGATATGTGTGACATACACGTGTGCTTGTGTATTTGCATACGTAATTCTGAAGAGGAAAACGCAGAGGCTCTGCTGCTTCTTAAAGACGCATGCACAAGATAAAAAGCAAGCTGTTTCTGCTGCTGCTGCGGCAGGGAAAGCCAGAAAGGAAAAAGGCTGAAAGGCGTTTTCCACTGCGGTCGCAAACAAGCAGCTGCCCCAGCAGCTGGCACGCAGAGCAGCAACAGCAGCCTGGCGGAATGCAGGAAAAGCAGCAGGGCACGAAGCAGCGGACCGGTGCAGCAACAGGAGCGGGGGGACAGAGTGATATGCAGCAGCAGCAGCAGCAGAACGTGAAGCGGCCAGAAGATTGCTGCAGCAGCAGCGACAGGTAGTAGTACGCGTGGAAGTGGAACGAGGTAGCAGCAGCGGCAGCAGCAATATGGAAGACAAGTGGCCATGGAGAGAGCAGCGGCGGCAGCAGTGGCGCATGCAGGTGGAGCAGCAACAGCTGAACAACAGCATGACGTTGAAGTCTGGGGAGGGCTGCAGACCAGCAGCAGGAGCAGCAGACGGATGGTTGGTCCAGAGACGGCAGCAAAACAAGCGGTCTTAGAAGAGAGAGGCAGGGAAACAATCGAGAGGAACACAACAGCGCAGAGAATAGGGACACAAGGAGTCGCCGCAACAGGGCAACAGCAGGTGAGCAGCAAGAACCGGAGAGCAGCGATAGATCCTGTAACAACTGCAGCACAACGCATAGGAGCCTCTCGACAGCAGCAGCGGTGGCACCAGAGGCGGCAACAGCAGCCGGAACCCGCAGTGCAGCAAGAGGCCCGCAGCACAAACTGCCGAGTTCACGGAGACAGCAGCGGGGCGGGAAGAAGAAAACGGGAGTGCCATCTCGTCGACAGGCAGCAGCAACCGGGTGGACCGCAGCCGGCAGCAGGAGTATGTAAAGGCGCCGCAGCAGCTGGTGAGAGTACGTCAAGGCGACATGCTGCGGTGCTGGGCTCGCAGCAGGGCGACCCATGAACAATACAGGAGCAGCACCAGTAGAACGAACATGTAGAGGAGAAGGAGGATGGGGAGCAGCAGCAGTTTGTTGTGAAGAAGAGAGCGGAAGAGAGAGAGAAGGTATCCAAGATCTACGTGTGCGACCTACCAAAATCGCAGGTACTTGCTGCTGTCTCTTCAGTGTGCCATCCCCCTGTCTGTTCGTTTATCTCGTGAACTTTCCCTTCCCCTTCTCTGTTTTTCGTCTCTCCCCTCCTTCGCCTTTTCTTCCGCAGACAAGAAAGTAGGGAGAATCAAAGATTACCAGTAGATAGACGAGTGCCGGCCGAGACATGAAGACGGAACACAGCACGACAGGGAGACGAGACGAGCGCTGAAGACAGATGGGTAGAAGAAGATCGAGAAGCGGGGCACGACAAGTAGACGGGCCAACAGAAAGAAATAGGGAAGCAGATGGTCTAAGACATATATATATATATATGTATTACACAGATATAGACGGGAAACTGCAGAGAGAGAGGGTGCGGACGAAGGTTGTCGACATTTTTGTCGTAGTGAGAAGAGTTTGAGAGACTGGCGCACGTATGGAGACAGGGGAGGTAGACGGCCGGAAGAGACTTGCTGCTGGACGGACGTGAAAATGCCGAGACAGGCAGAAAGGAAAAGTGGGCAGGTGAAGAAGGGTGAATCGACGCTCAAGCAGACGGTGCCAAGGAAGTGGACAACACGCCCAGAGGAGTTTTCTTGCAGAAGAAGAAAACCGGACGAAGAAGGTAACCTACTTCTCCTCGAATAAGCGGAGTAATGCATCCCTTCTCACGAAAGGAACAGAAGACCAAGACGTGGTGGCAGGCGAGTTCGTGCTGCTCCATCAACTCCAGCGAACCGGCAGCAGTACATCCGCTCACTGCGCCGACGCAGGCCACCCGCAGCGCTCGCACCTGCACCCAAGCCCACCAGCAGCACCAGTCCCAAACAACAGCAGCAGCCGCAACGCCAGACACCAGCAGCAGGATCACAGACACACAGCAGCAGAGCGCCAAGCAACAGCAGCAGCATCACATAGGAGCGGTAGCACGCCAAACAGCAGCCGCAGCAGCACCAAACAACAGCAGCGGCACCACACAGCAGCATCATTACATAGGAGCAGCGCAGTAGCGCGAAACAAGCGCAGTAGCCTCAAATCAGCAGCGGCATTATACAACAGCAGCAGCACAGCAGGCCTCGAGCAGCAACATCCAGCGCCAACGGGTCGCAGACGCAGTACCGACGGATCGACAAGCAGCAGCAGCAACAGCAGTCAATATCCAACAACACGAGTCGAGCACTATGCAACGGAACAGCAGCAGCACTCCCACGTGCACGTGTGTGCGCAGCGCAGGCGTGGTGTACACAGGCTTTCGCCTCAATATGTGAAGTAATCCTTCCTCTCTCATTACGAGAGTAAATGCTGCGCTTGACACGCGTGAGGCAGTGTCGCTTCGACCACCAACATAGATGCCTGTGCGTGTGCACCTACTTCTCCTATTCTCTCTCCCTGTCTGTCTCAATCCACGTTTCCACTATAAAGCAAATGTAGGTAGAAGTGAGGGAGAAAGTGAAGTCTGCAAGTGCCTTGAAGACTGCGTATGTGCCAGCCTTCCCCGCCGCCTGCAGATGCATGCAGTCTCTACACATGACCCCTTAAGAAGACACGTATGTTTACCTACGTATCCATATACGAATATTTACGCGCACAGACCTGTCACGGCTGCAGCTACTGGCCGTTTGCTCCTCCCTCTATCATTTCCTTCTCGATTCGTGTATGTGGATAGTCTCGTTTTCTTCCCTTCTTCTCCCATCTCCCCTTCTTCCCCTCCGTGTTCCTTTCCTTCGGTTCTTTCTGCCCTTCGCTATTCTGCGCTTTCGGTCCCCTGTGGCCTCCTTCTATTTGTTCTCCGTTCTCGCCTTTCCTCTGCGCCCGTCTTTTCCCTTTCCTGCTCTCTTGCTTCTTGCTGCTGCCCACTTTGTTTCTAGTCTCTCGTCGGTCCCTCCTGCGCGCACTCTCTGCGTTTTCCTGGTTTCCTATCGCTTCGTCTCTCGCTTTCTTTTCCTCTGGTCTTCTCCTTCACTTCTCTGCCTGTGTTGTCGCTCTGCATGCGCTCTCTTCTTCCCGTTTTCCTCTGTCCTCCCCCCTGGCCCGCCGCCCACCCCCGGCGCCGCTGCTTTTCTGCTGCTTTTGCGCCGCACGTCTCGTGCCTCTATCCTGGACGCCTGCTGCTCACCCGGGCAAGTTTTTCCGCGCCGATCCCGATAAGTTTGTTCGTGCTGATCACCGTCCGACAGAGAGGACAGCTGACAGTCTGCTGCTGCCGTAGCCGATTGTTTATGTGGCTGTTGATACAGGCGAAACAGAAAAAGTGGGAACAAGACGTCTGGCAAGAGACGGCACTATCGAAGCAGATCGGACATTTCAAATCTTCCGGTACATCTTCTAAGTACGGTCGTCGCACCGGCACTGGTGCTCCCCCTCCGACTGCTGCTGCTCCGACCGCGACGACGTTCTTGCTGCTGCTACTCCTCCCGCCACCAGTACTGCTGCTGGTCCCTCCGCTGCCACTGCTGCTGCCCCCGCTACTACTGCTGCATCCGCTACTGCTGCTGCTGCTGGATCCGCTGCTGCTGCTGCTGCTGTCACTACTGCTGCTGTTGCCACTGGCGCTGCTGCTGATGCGCGACGCCCTGTCCCTACTACTACTGCTGCTGCTAGACGACGAAGAGGAAGAAGAAGAGGAACAGGTGCAACTCGCAGAGCTACTGTTGAAAGTTGTCGGCGCACAGCTGCTGCTGCTGCGGCCGCTCGAGGCGTAGGAAGAAGAAGACGAGGAACAGGAGGTAGGGGCTGCTGCGGAGTGGCTGCTGCTGCTGTTTGCGGAAGCATTGCTGCAGCTGCTGCTTTCCATACCAGTACTCCTGGCACTACTGCGGCTGCCGTTGTTGCGGGCACGTGCTGTGGCAGCAGCCGCCGGACCGCAGCCGCTTCTATCGCGCGAAACGGCAGAGGAAGAAGAAGAAGCAGCAGCGTTCCCAGGGCCAGCTGCTGCTCTGCTGGTTGCCGTGGGACGTGCTGTGACCGCCGCTGCAGGATCGGGAGAGGGGAGAGCAGAGGCAGCAGCCATGCAGGCGCGGGGATTTTCGCTAGCCTCCGGCGACGGCAATACACTGCCTCCGCAGCTGCTGCTGTTGCTGCTGCTCGAAGAAAGAGCAATGACAGCACTAGCGGCTGCGGGCCCTCTGGCGCCAGACGGGGCCGCCGCAGAAAAAGAGAAGGTAGCGTTGTGAGAGGCCTGTCCGCGCCCTCCCCGGCCGGCTGCTGCAGGAGCAGCGGAAGCCGAGGCTGCAGCACGTGCCGCTGCTACTGTCATAGTGGAAGAAGCGCTCGTGCACCAGCCCGTCGCAAGACGAAGGAAAAGAAGCAGGAAGACTGCCTGGACGCAGCCCCTCTCCCTAAAAGACGCGTTTCTTGTCGCTCTTTTGACGAGCGCAACAAAGCGTCAGTCGCAAGACGGAAAAGCGCTGCTGCCTCTAAATGCTGCTGCTCTCTTCCTGCTGGTGCAGCTGCTCTCCTCCTTTTGCTACAGCCTTCTGCTGCAGTTGGCATTACAGAACTGCAACAGCAGAAGAAAAAGCCTTGCTGCTTGTAGATGCTGCCGCTCTCTTCGTGCTGCTGTAGCCGCTCTCTTCCTGCTGCAGCAGCTGCTCTCTTCCTGCTGCAGCTGCTCTCTTCTTGCTGCTGGAGCTGATCTCTTTCTGCTGCTGCAGCTGCTCGCTTCTTGCTGCTGGAGCTGATCTCTTTCTGCTGCTGCAGCTGCTCTCTGTTTGCTGTTGCAGCCTTCTGCTGCCGTTGGCCTTTCAGGACTGCAGCAGCCTCTTCTCCGTTGCTGCACCGCTCCTGCGACTGGTGCTGCTGCTCTGGGTCCACCGCTGCTGCAGGCGTTTTGCTGCCATTGGGATGACGTTGTGTTACTGATCTTGCTGCTCTTTGCTGCTGATGCTTTCCTGATACTCTGCAGTTTCCCTCTTTCTGCCGCTGCTCTTCTGTCACTGCTGCTGGTGTCCCTGCGGCTGTCCGCCTGCTGTTGCTTCCTTTGTGGGGCTGCTGGTGCTTCTTCTTCCTCTGCTGCTGCTGCTGAGTGTGCATAGCAGTCTTCGACATGAACTTGTTGCTGCAAAGCTACAAGCCTCAGAATTGCTGCCAGTCGTTGCTCCGAGGTCTGCTGCTGCTGCTAATGCAGACAGTGCGGCATTAGAGGCAACAGACACTCGAGCAAAGGCGCCTTCCGATCTTTCAGCGGAGACCCGCGCGGCATGGAGAGGCAGCAGCAACAGCAGCAGGAGCAGCTAAAGGCAGCGAAAAACGAAAAGCAGCAAGCGTTAGCAGCAGCGCAAAAGCGGGAACCGACGTCTGATGTGCCTGATGCGACCGACGGCGTAAACGAATGAAAGAGGTCTAGGCAACAACAAAGTAGTAAGAAGTGTGCCTGTCTTGCACCCGAAGCAGCAACAGCAGCAGCAGCACGAAGGAGGACCGCAGATATCGCTGTTGCGGGCTCCACATGTTGGGGCAACGTTGTCACAGCAGCAGCTGCTGCTGTCTGTTCTTACCGCCACCTTTGCTCTGTTGTAAAGGCGGGGTCGGGCGAGCTCCTCCTGCGGCTGGATGCGTCTGCTACTGCTGCTGCAGCTGACAACGTGTGGGCTGCTGCTGCTGCTGATGCCGTCGATAGCGTTCTGCGGCTGCTGCTGCTGCTGAGGGCGAGCTGCCGTTGTTACCGATGCAGGCGATCGGCTGCTGTTTTAGCGGAATACGCTTTGCCGGTGGTGCTCCTGCACGAGCTACTCTACGTAGAAGCTGATCCGCTGTTCTGTTGATCGTTTGCTGCTGTGCTAGCAGCTGTTGCTGCGTTACGAAAGACTGCTGAAGGTGTGCGGTGACTCTGTTACTGGTGTGTCTGCAGGACAGCTAATGTCGCTGTCCTCGTGCAGATACCGGCGTTGCTTCTTCTGAAGCGGTCGCTGCTGCCGCTGCTGCCGTCCTGAGGGATGCACTGTTGCTGTCCATGTATTTGCTGAGACTGGTGCTTGCTGATGTGAGCGTCGTTGCTGCGCTGCCCTGCTGCTGTTGTCTGCTGCTAGTGCTGCTGGTGCGGCCTGCGTGACTGCTGCTGGTGCTCCTTCCCCTCCTGCTGCTGGTGTTGTCGGTGTTCTTTTTGGCTTGCTGCTGTGACTGCGGCTGTTGGTGCTTCCCGCGGATGCTGCTAGCGCCGCACCAGCAGCTGACGCAGAGGCGCAGCAGTGGAGTTTCACTTCTGGAACTGCAGGAGAAGCGGTTCGCGCCACACACATGTCTTTTCCTACGGTGCGCTGCCCTTTGTTGCGGCTGGTTCTCGTGCTGCTGTTCCCGACGCTGCTGCAGCTGTGTGCTCCTTCTCCTGCTCTTCCTCTTCTTGCTGCTGTTGCTGCTGCATACATATGCAGTGCACACAGTGGGGCCGCGGAAGGGCGTAGTCGTGGTAGCAGTAGCGGGCGGAAGGAAAGAGGCGAGAGAGACGAAGAGGAGAAGTGTTGTTGGGCGAGGAAGGCGCTGCTGGCCGACCTGCTGCTAACGTCAAAAAAGATAAGTCTACAAGGAGGAGAACAGGCTGCACTTCATCTTTTTGAAAAGCAATGTGCTGCGGTGCGTGTATAAGCGCTGTCTTCTGTGCAAGACTGGGGGGAGGGAGGCGGGTCCGCTGCTGCTGCTGCTGCTGCCGGCCCTCCTGCCGGTCCTGCGCTCATTGGCGGCGCGGTGTACGTACACCGGAAAGGGGAGGAAAGCGAGTACGGTTTCAGCTCCGGTCGTCGCGTAAGGTGCGCTGACAGAGACAGTCCCCGTAAACACAGGAAATTGCAATTTTCGAAGTAGTGTGTAGTCCCAGCCGTAGCAGCAGTACATCTAACGGGACGAAGAACAACAAGCAGCACACGACGAGCTACGTGGCAACGGCAGCAATGGACGCCGTAGCAGCGTATCAGCAGCAGCGGTGTGGCACGAGTGCGCCGGCACCGCCTTCATCCCACGTGCTGTAGGGACGGCTGATTAGAACCTCCTCACTCGTAACACTACTGCAGCAACACCCGTAAGGTACCAGCGACAGCAGCAGCTGTAGCAACAGCAGCTGCAGCAACAGCAGCTGCAGCAACTGCAGCAGTACAAGCAACAGCAGCGACAGCGCGGGAAGACGCACCGAAGTACGGGAAACAGCAGCAGCACGAAGAAAAAGAGCGCATACGCGTAGCAGCAGCGCAGCAGCAGCAACAGCGGCCGTTGCACCGGCAACTGCGGCTTCGACAGTAGCGAGGGGGCGCTGGCGGAAGCCGCGGCGACAGCGGCGGAGGAGCTGCGGGCTCCGCAGCAGCACGGCAGCAGCAGAGCAGCAGCAGAGCAGCACAACCCAGCAGCAGCAGTACGGGCAGCAGACCTGTAACATGAGCAGCTGCAGCTGAAAAAGCAGGTGGCACTTCGAAGCCGTCGGCAGGTGGAAAGCTCTTTCTTCACACACAAGAACGTCCTCTCCACAGGAATGCTGTAGGTGGCGCAAAGGTGCCCCCAATCTCTTCTCCCATTGTTACGTGCACACGCCAACAACTGGGCCCGCCGCTAGTACGTAACGGAAAACTGTATCCGTACGCACGTGTACACCTACGTATACACGCATGTTTACACCTGCACATTTATGTATACGCATATTTACTTATATATATGTAAGTACACATACGGATGTATACGCATGCCTCCACATACATACATATGTGTACGCATGTTTCCACGTAGGTACGTATACGCATGTTCACACATACAAACGTGTGTACCCGCATGTTTGCACATTTCAGTTCCCGAGGACTCTCACGTGCTGCTTTTGCTGCGTCTGAGCGCCGTTAATCAGGACTGTGAGTGGTGTTACTGGATATCACTCCTGTTGCCGTCCCCTGCTGCTATTAATCCGCTTAAAAGCTGGTAGTGCTAGTGATGTTCATAGTAGTAACTTCGGTTGCTGCTGTTGCCGACCGCCACTGTTGTTGCCGCCGGTGGTGGACATTTTCGCTGGCTCTCGTAGAATTACGCCAGCAACGCCTGTCTGGTCGAGGACTACACTGATGGCATTCACTGTTCACATACACAGGAGATGCAGTGGCAGTCCCCTCCTAGTCAGATTCGACAAGGCAGCCAGGTTTCTGGTGCCACGAACCCGTGCAGCAACAGCAAAGATGCCGGTGCGTCCTTGGCAGTGGACAGCATTAGCAGCAGGAGTGCCGCTTTTTGCAGCATCGCGTTTCCTTGAAGTTACCAGGGAAGAAGTCCTACGCAGAAGCGTAACAGCGGAGACAGATAACAAAAAAATTCCTTACTCCGCCGCGATTACGGTAGTCTATCCGCTTCTGGTAATTAAGACAGCAGATGCTTCTTTTTGACCCTGGTGTAGGACAGTAGGGCCTCGATGCGGTGGTAGTGGCGCGGCCCGGTTCTCCGCTGCGCAGAAGGTAGCAATCGCAGATGCTTCTTGTCCTTCTGAGCAGTCAGCAGCACATCACCGATTCTGGTGTCAGCAGCAGTTTGGGGAAGACTATCAACTGTTGCAGTTGGCTGAAGCAGATGCAGCACTAAATAATGCTCCATCTGCTTAGCAAAACGGCAGTCGCTCCTCCGCGAGCAGCATCAGAGCGAGTGAACTCCTATACGTGGGGCTGTGAAAAAGTGTCGCTCCCAGTCGCCGCGGCAGCAGGAAGAAGAGACACAACCGTCACCACCGTTCTGTAGTGTATCTCAACAATAAAAGAGTGGCTGCACAAAGAGGGAAAGTGTTGCTACTCTAGAGGACGTCCTCAACAGCAGCAGAATCCTCTTCTGCTCAAGCACAACGTGGTGGCGTACTTGCCGGCAGACGCTGATTACTCGGAGAGAATCGTCACTGCGATACGCTGCTGCATCTCTTACCCTAAGCGAAAACAGACTATTCCGTCCTCGTCTACAGAAGTGTTGCATGTGCTGACAACGATGTGAGTAGTCGCATCCTGCGTAGTAACAGCAGCTTCAACCTAGTCTACTATTCGTCGCTCAGAGCAGCGAGAGGAAAGAATCTCTACAACAAGGTACGGTTGCATGATACCGGCAGGAGCTGCATAAACATTTTTTTTCTACTGCAGCAACAGCAGGGAGCAGCTACAGGGCGCGTGCAGCACCCTTCCTATTGGATGTGTGTGTGCAACAGTTGCGCCTTTGCGTACACGGCAGGAGCACAACACATCAAGAGCAGACGATGTTTTCACTTCCGCAGGAGGCGCAGCAGTACTTCATACGCAGAGGATGCCGTTGATGCATTGTGTATGTCCCGCAGTACCCAAAGGAGCCTACCACCCCAGCAGACGTACGTCGTGCAGTAGAACAGGTACGGAAGAAGCTGCAGCAGCAGCACGCGCTGGTAGTTTCGAGTGCTCTCACGTGCAGCATTTCCGTGCTATCAGCAACACCTGGTCCGCCACTTGCAGCAGATTCATTCTGTTTCTGGTGCAGCAGAGCAACTCAAACTCGCATACCTTACGGCGTAGGCGAGGGGCTTTTTCAAACGGGTATCTCTTGATGTCCGCAGGACCGGCACAACCATACTTTTCTATCATGCGGAGGCTGGCAGCAAGAATTCAAGTCGTCCGAGGCACTGTTCTAGTTTGGGCAAGGTGCGCGACCATGTGGTTAATAGCCAAGATGTCCTGTACACATGCTCTGCCACCTAACAGCTCGCCTCTAACAGCACACGAGGATACCGTGAACTGCTGCTTAAAAGCAGTTCACGATGCAGTTTCTGCGCAGCCTGGACTCCCCAAGATATAATCTGAGTACCAGATTCAAGGTAACCTTCATTTGTGTCCTCCTGCAAGCCATTTTTCTATCTCGTGGGATCCATCTTACCCACTAATGGAGACACCTACGTACCCTGTTAGCCCAGCTCGTACAATCCTATACGTCGTACTGTCGATGATCGCGTGTCGTGGGTTCACCACATCGATACTGAAAAAGCGAATCCTCTCCGGTTATGCTGCACCCAAGCCGCTCTCCACTTTCAGCGCACTGCCCTGTTCTTCCCCAATGGCGTAACCCGATAGGACGGATCTCTCCAGTTCAACCATGCAGCTGTTGTGTTTTCTAAAGAGCAGCACGACTACATTGAAGTGGCAAGCAAGAGCGCATGTCGTGGTGCCTCTGTCACAGCGTAATGCTCCATTCTGCTCGAGGCATACGTGCTCCTTCGAGGGACAAGTGAGATGACGACCTGGAAATCTTCCATCTCCGTTGTCATGTACGTTTGTCTGCAGTAGGATGTCGTTTTGATGACCGGAGATTAGTTTCTGCAAGTCTTCTGCACCACTCAATCATCTCCTCCCAAGCATACATAGTCTGCATTCCGGTTAGTCTTCTTTCCCAAACGGGTACCTTTGCCGCCGCGTATACGCTGATTCCTAATTACCGTTGCACAAGGGACCTTCACCCTACATCTTCTGCAGCAACATTATCTCCTTATTCAAACAGTATTTCTCCGCCCTAGCAAATGGCACGTAACATACTGCTCAGCAAGAAATTCTATGTATCCACAAACACACTTACGCAAACGAGGTGTGTACTTCTTTGTAATCGTTGTATACAAAAGCGGCGGGTAAGTTCCGGTCAACTCTTGACTACCCTACGCAATTACAAATGGAAGATCCAGTACTTGCAGTAGCAAGGACCACCGCGTAGGAAGTCTATTGCTGTCCGCTTTCTGCTGGTGCTTTTGAGAGAGCAATCCTCTACGCTTCTGGTGCTCTTATATTCCTGGCGCCTGTATCGACACGACGACGAAACGAGAACTTCTGTGCCTTCTAGTAAAAGTGAAAAACGTCCTGTGCCTCCAGGTGGTCACAGTTGGTTCCCTCGTGCATGCGTACATCCAATTCCGTATACTTGTATTTTGGTTGCAAATATTTATACGCATGAACGTGTAAGTCACTATATACATATACGTACGTATATGCATACAAACACATACGAATACACATTCGCGTGTTTATGGATAGGGGTAAATGTATGTACTTTTGTGGATGTGTATTATGTAGACCTGCGTGTTTCATCTAAGTGGTACCATCCCGGTACTTATATATATATATATATACACATATATATGGTTTCTGCAAGCAGCACGAAGAAAGAGCAGATGTGCAGCCGTTTCGATTGCTGTGGCCCTACACACTGTTGTAGTCTACCCTTCAACGTAAATTCACACCGCCCCTGATTCTTGTGCAAAAAATTACGTTTTTTTAGAACGTGGACACACCGTAGATTGTCCACTCGCGATGCAGGCCTTCGATAACTCCCACCGAAGTGGTCCGCACTGCAGTTACAAAAAGTACCGCTGCTCAATGCTCTGGTTTTCTCTTGTTACATATATAGATACATAATTGTTCAACGCACGTATATATCCCTGTGTCTGCCCTTATACGGACATAAATGTTTTACGTGGTGCAGAAAAGCCTGGCACATCTCCTGTCTCACATTTCTAGAAAAACAATGCAGTAACAAGCAGGCCACCGTGAGCACTTTGGCACCGGAGTCAGTGGCCTGACAACAAAATCCTGAAACTGGAAGTCGACGCGCCTTTCACCCTACATCCTCCCACTGCTGTCAGGTTCCCGTTATCTTCTAGACGCCACACCCAATATAACCAGCCGGGGCCGACGCAATTTTCCCTCGGCGCTCATTTAACAGCCGTAGTGTATATTCCTATGTCGCTGCGTCCCTCCAAGGGACTGCCAGGGACATTTGCAGCCCCACGAAAAATGAGAGAGGTGTGCAGAATGCAGCGCGAAGAAAAAGACATACTGGGGGCAACACACGCAGGACGGTCGTACAAATACGCGTACAACTATACACACACACATATATATGTATATATAAGAAAACAGATACGTATCTGCACAATTGTACACATGTTTCGCATAATCGTGCAAGAAACGACGCAGACGCAGAACCCAGAAGCAGGAAGTCGGACACGTCGATCGTAAACGGACACTCACACACGACTACACTGACGTCTATATTTATGTTCAACTCACAAGTGTGAGTAGTTTGACACTCACAAACATATACGTACGCAAAAAAACGTAGAGAGGTAGAGCTGTCACCTGTTAGCACGAGGTGAAGAAGTATATGCAGTGCATATTACACTTGGTGCAGAATTCCTCCGAGACTTCCGGGCTTCTTCGCGCAGGACCGTCCGGCCCAGCAGCAGAGTCGGATGCATCCATAGATATACATCTTATATGTGTATGTGTATGTATGTGTAGAGATACGTAGGAATGAACCCGTAAGTAAATATGAACTGGACGGTAGACATATAAGAGAGTAAAACCATGTGTGCGCATTAAAGCAAGGGCGGCAAATGGCTGTGAACCATGCTCCGCGTATATGTACACGTGTCGCATCATCCGGTCCAGTTTTGTTCTCCTTCTTTCTTCCCGAGTCCTATCTTCCCCATTACTCCTACTTCTTGTTCTGTAGGCTGGTTAGTTTCTCCTGCTCTTCTTCTCTCCCTGCTGCGGCGTTTTCTCCCGTTGATTCTCCTTCTCTCTCCCAGCCTTCTCATTACTGGTGTCCCTCTCCTGTTCCTTGCCTTGTCCTCCAACCTTCTCTTCCTGCTTCCTCCTCTGTCTGCTGTTGTTTCCCTCTGCCTTCTCTTCGTCTTTCCTCCTGCACGTATGCTTCTCCCGGCCTTGCATCTCCTATATCCCCTCTCCTCTTTCCTTCCTTCCCTGCGCAAGCTACTACGCGTGTGACGTGCCTCGTACTACTACACATTTACATACATATGCACATACTAATGTATCAACAGAAAAAACATGTGCACGTCTCTCTGTATGTGTACGGGCACACGTTCATATGTGTATGTACGCGCGTGGACACGTACTGACACGTAGTCGTTGTCGTAGAAGTAATAGGACAGATCATTTTTCACTGATCTACTGCAGTGGAGAAATAGATATACTGTCCAGTGCAGAACTCGCGCCAACGAAGGACGTTGGCTACAGCGCCGTGGGAAGTATCTGATCGATAGGTGGCAACTCTCTTTCCACGCCGACCTGCTGGAAGAGCATCTCTACACGACTTACACATTGCTAACAGTCGACAGTTTCTATTTTTCGTCCTTCTTCTTCCTTTCGTTGCCTTCTGATGTTGGCGCCTTGACTCCGTTCCTGCTGTTGCACCCGCTCGTGCTGCTACCGCTCGTACTTTTTTTAGGGTCCTCCAACACTTCTTCCGCCGCCTTTCCCCCTGTTTCTTCCGCTGCTGCCCGCCATATTACTGCTGGGTCTTCTGCTTCTGCTATTGCTGAAGATGGAGCAGCAGTTGCTCCTTCCGCTGCCTCTCATCCCAGTCCTCGTGCTGTCTTTTTTTTCTGTCCCTCTCCTCGTTCACTTGCTTCTTCCCTTCGGTGCTTGTATTGATTCTTTCGCTGTTGCCTCTTCTCTTCTGTCGTGGCCTTCGAATGCTGCTCTCCTGCGGTTGCTGCCCCTACTCCGCTGTCTCCATCGTTTCGGCACTCCGCCTCTGCCGCTTTTCTACCTTGATGCGGCCCTCTTGCCATGTCTTTCTTTTTCTGCTTCCTCTTCCTCCTCCTCGTCTTTCCTCTTCCATTTTCCTCTTTCCTTCCCCCCCCTTTCCTTCTCTTCTAGACACTTCCTCTTCTGTCTTCTTGTTTCTCTTCTCTGCATGTGCTACACGTTTGCGTCCTTCTACTCTGACTGACTGCCTGGTCTATCCTCCTCCTCTGCGATGGTAAAGGCATTGTAGTGAATAGGAGAAATATACGTGAGGAATATGTGTCTCACCGCCTTGACAGGCTGCAGGAGCGCAATAGCAGCGTATTGCCCCGCACGCACTGCGTCCTCTTCCTTCTTCTCTTCGTCCTGTGAAGTCGGTCTCGCTGTCTGCGGATCGTAGCGCAAATACCAGTTGCTGTCGGTGGAAGTGATAATATGTATGGTACATTCGAATGAATCAGCAATGGCTCTCACGCACAGCTCATCTCCCCACGTCCCGAGCCGCTGCATGTTCTTCAGGTATGTATCAAACTGGCTTGCACATTCGAAGAAAATAGAGTAATCCTTCTGATGTGCGGCAGAACGCATGTGCTGCGTTGCGTGCAGACGTACGTAGCGGTGGTACTCCTCACTACCATACAAATTATAAGAACAAGAACGAAAAAGACAATTGCCGTCTCCTTTTATACACACACTTCGAAGTCCTAGAAATGCCAGGCGCTGCTCAAGTAAACTCTGATGCGCCTGCATGCGTCCCACCTCCCCCACTCCCTTGAGGCCCAGTAAGCGATTTTGATTCTGTCGACGGGGAACCCCAGAAGTCCCAGCAGCAGAAGAAGCCTCAGCAGCAAGAGAAATAGAAGAAACGGAGACATCGCGCGTCTCCCCTAACACTCCACAGCCTATAACAGAGCCTCCGCCGGCAGACGCCGCTACGCGTACTGCTGCCGCCAGTTCCTGCTGCCTTTCCTTTTGCCTGCTACCTTCATCTGCATCTCTGCTTCCCCTGGTAGTTCCCACCACCCCGTTGGTGTTCCCATCGTTGCGGCTACCTCTTTCCGACTGGCTGTCACTCCTGCTACTTCTGCTGTCATCCCCTCTAATAGCAGCCGCTGCTTCCACCGTAGAGGCTGCTGCTGCTGTTGCTGCTGCTTCTGCTGCAGCAGGAGGGCTGCCCCCCCCGGCCCCGCCTCCTCCTGCTTCTGCGGCTCGCATACGGAGTGCCACGCGGTTGTTCTGTCTGTTTAGCAGCAGCCGCAGCGCCGCGGCAGGCCTCCCTTTCGTCTGACTCTGCGTATACTCTTTGTTCGCTCTCTGCGCAGCAAGGCGTGTCTTTATGATGAGATACGCCTTCAACACGGTAGCGAAATTGCTAGAATTGATCTTCCTCGACAAACGATCGACAACCACCCAGTCATTCTGACTCATCGGCAACACAACAGGCATGCTGTCCTCTGGTAACGCGCTGCGCCTCGATCGTAGGAAAGCAGACGACCACCGCTGGGTCAGCCTTCCGGTGCGCCTTCGCCCCGACAACAGAGAGTGACGTGAATAGCGAGAAGCGCCAACAGACGGAAAACGAGACTCCCTTCCTTCTTCATGACTCTCACTTTCTGCTCCTCCTCCTGCTGCCTTCGCCCGTCCTCCTGTCGCTTCACCAACTCCCCCGTACGTCTTTCCTGCTGCTGCCCCAGCAGCTGCTTTGGCTGGCCACGCTTCCGCTGCTCCGCGTGTTGCCGCCTCTTCGGACGTTGCATCACTTGCTTCGCACGGCGGCGACCCCAGTCGTCCCCGCGCAGCCGAGGATCGAGACACGGACGTGCGTCTCGACGGAGACACGTTCTCTGCCCCCATTTTACATTCTCTTCTCTCACCCGGAAACTTACGAGACGCCTCACGCGGCAGGCTGTCGGACTGAGGGTGCCGCATGTTACTGTCCAGCTGTTCTACTGCTCGTAGTCGGGTCCGGCTCTTGCGTCCTGCCGCTTCATCCCCAGCGGCTGTCCCCCGGGTTGCCGCTTCTTCGTCACCTGCCGTTGCTGGTGCTGCTGCTTGAGCAGTGGCGGTTGCTGCTGAGTTACGTGTTGCTCGTGCAGGAGCTCTTGCTGGTGCATTTGAAGAGAGAGGGAAGATCGCTGCGGCACTACTGCCGCCAAGCGCGGTAGTATTGTCACTTTGCTTTTCCCCTCCTGCCGCAGCGCGACGCGTAGTCGGCCCCCCTTGGGTGCTACCACTGCCAGCATCCGCAGCAATGCGATTGCTCCTCCTGCTCTGGGTGGCGCTACACTCTGAATTCCCACTGCTCCTGCTCTTGTTGCTGCTGGCGTTTCTTGCCGCGGCATGCTCCTGCGCCTCGTCTGAAAAGCTTGCAGGCAGCAGTGGCCCCAGCGTCGACGCTGAGAGACGGCAGGCAGAAGAGGCGTCGCCCGCGTGTTTCCCGTCGCATGCGCGAGAGTCCGATGCGCGCTCGAAACCGTATTCACCGTTTACTGCTGCCGTCGACTCTCCCTCCTCCACTCCTCGAGTAAAGAAAAACTTTCTTGGGGCTCGCCGCTGCTGCCGGTACGGCGCTCGGCCGCCTTCTTGCTGTCCCCCTGCAGCAGCAGCAGCAGAACTGGGGAGAGACTGGAGCAGCTGGTAACGCTGCCGGGTCTGCGCTTCGGCGTCCCACGCGTCTGCAGCGTTATCCTCTGCTGGTGCTGCATGCGGCAGTCCTGTTCCTTGTCCAGCTGCTGTCGCATCGCGGCCACCCCGAGACCCCCGCGATAGCCACGGCGCGCAAGACATCGCCTGCTGCAAGCTCAAACGTGCACCTGTTTAGAAAAGGCGCAAGCACGAGGAGAAAAAAAGCCGAGTGTGTGGACGGGGGGGGACGAAGGTGAGAACAGTCCAGAAGGGAAACTACGACGTATACAGAGGAGAAGCAGCACAAGGGCAATGAAGCAGTGCGCGCGTGAGGGGAGTCACGCACGACACCGGCAACTTCAGAAAGGAGAGGTGTAAAGAAACACTTTGGGCCGCAGGGACGAGGGAAGCCCACAGCTCCCTACACGTCGACTGCGCGTGCGCGCGCGAGCGAAGGAGTGACGCAAAGAAAACTGACGTCCAGCTGAAGAATACTCCGCACAGGTACAAAAGAAGGCGTGGCAAAAAATCTCCGGTTTCCTCTCTAAGAAAAGACAACATTGCCGCTGGGTGAATGGCTTACAAACGGAAAAGGGAGGCACAATTGGCGGGCAGCATTCCTCACTGGCGTAATGCCTGCTAAGTGCCCATTTTCGAAAGACTCTACCGAAGAGGGGACCGACGGAGTGGAGAAAACGTGTTCTTTCTCACCAGGACCATGTGTGCGACTCATCATGTATAGACAACGCTGGAGCTGCGGGGAGGCTTGAAAGAAACAGAGGCTGCTCCGCAGATATACCCAGCGCCAGTGTGTACCGAGGAAGCGCACACGCGCAACGCACAGCCACCAGTCTTGAGAAGAAACGGGAGAGAGACACAGAAAGACGAACGGAGGGACTATTCGTCAGGAATTGCCCACATGGATTACCGACTGAGACATTTCACAACTGCGAAAAACCAGAAGCTCCAGCGCAGGAGAAACTTTGCGAAAAGTAAGAAGTATAGTTACTACAAAGTGCTGCCGTCAGCTAACGTGTTGCGAGTGGCCGTGAAGGCAGGGCGGAAGAAACCCACTTTAAAGAAGGTAGGATAGGGCACTGGGAGAACTGTCCACTCCAGAAGTCAGGGTGCAGGGGAACGCGGCAAGGCGATGACGGAAAATCTCTGTTAGACGGCCGCCGCAGATGTCTACGACTCTGTATGGACAACAGAATCTCCTGTATGTTGTACGCAATAGCACATCCGACTGCAGACTTTAATGCGAAACTCGACGCGATCCACTGACACGGCGGCTGAACACAAATGCGCTCCACGTAAGGCATATGTGTACACATCAAAAGTTTTGAGAAGATGCAAACACTATCCACGTCTTAGTGTCAAGCGCAGAGTACGAGTTACAACCGAGTCATTGAGAGTAGAAACAGAGAGGCAAGTAAGGTAGCAGAAGAACACAATCGTCAGAGGAACGAATGAGCAACGTGACACAGCATGTAGTGTCGTCGAAAGAGAGTAGTAAACGAGCAGAGGACGGCGATCGTCAGAGGAAGGAACGGGAGCAGTGTAACACAGCGCGCAGGATTGTCAACGAAGAACAGTATTGGTAGTATCACGGAGACGGTAGACTACAGAGTTAGCGGCTAGATTCGAAGCAGACGATGGCAAGAGACGGTAAGGTTACTATGAGGTGGCGGAGGATAGAAATACATGCGGGAAGTGTGTATACCGCAGGTATGCTAGCGACACTTGGACCATATGCCGGCGTTTTGTGTGCAAGAGCAGTTAAGTCGACTAATAATAGCAGCTTAGGGAACAAACAAGTCTTCCTGTCGCGTGTTGCGGACTGCAAGGAAGTGATTACGTATGGGACGACTAGAACGGAACATATCAAAAACACTGCTTCCGTGGGTTTTGGTTGCAAAGAGAGGAGAGGCTACAATAGAGGACATAAAACGAATACAAAAGCGTCGCAGCGATGGAATACGAAGCAACCCTCAAGAACGTGTCGTACGAGAGAAGGAAGAAGATGACACCCTCTCTGCGCTCCGACGACGAAGGGGAAAGCGCGGGCACGAGTCCACAGCACTGAGGGAGACGCGAACAACTTAGTGGACCGCAACAACATGAACACAACCTTCTACTTCATCTACGGTTGTGGACATCGAAACATCGATATTGTCGAGTGAGCAAATACCTGCTAAGTAAAATCTGAAAATTGACGCACTCGTCTTGAAAGCGAGGCGGAAAACGGTCCTTTCACGTAACAAAAAACGTCCAAGGAAGCCTATTCAGCAAGCATGAGAGGTCCAGGCAACTCACATACGGTCCATGTGACAGGATGGGTTGTCGTGAACTTTACGAACCTTGGAACGAACCTTCGCCGAAGACTGTCGATTCCAACGATTCCACGCAACCACTCCACTAAGATGGAGGAAAACAGGAGTACTCACGCCAAAGGCTGCGCAAACATGGAGACATGCACCTGAAAAGTACGTAAAGAAGACAAATAAGGTGCAGAACATACGGGAGGACAAAAAAAGATGTGTGAAAAAAAGCTAAGGCTAGCGGCCCGTCAGGAACGGCTAGCTCGCGGCCACCGGGGGTTTTGCTCGTAGAAAAAAGAGCAAATAGATTGACATCGGGTTAGTATGGGAGTGGTGGAGTTGACCTACTCGACTACTGCTGCCCCTTGATACAAAATACGGATTTGTTGCCATCCTCGGAGAATGGTACAAGAAAGTTGCACCACGCGGCGTAACAAAGATGGGCAACAAGAGCACACGGAGATAACGTGAATTTCCCAGTGGATACAGATATGAACGAAGAAACGGAAGCGAGCCGTACTGCGTAAATGTAGTCGGACGTTGTAAGAGGGAGAACGCAGAGCATATTTCCGTGTTACCGGTTCACGTGCGTAGGCTCCGGGATCGGGCGCCGCTGTGGCCCCGGAGTATCGACCCCAGCGCATGCTGGCGAAGTGTGCCGACGGGTGAAAGCAGGCAAGTGCTTCACCGGATTCTGGCATTAAGCGCTTTTGGGAAGCTGGCGACAGGCAACCGCTACATTGGCAACCTCCACAAATTGGATTTGAAGCCACACGCCGGCACAAACTATTCCTCCGTGCATACACGTGCAGATCCACGGGAAAGGACCTCCGCAGTCGTATGCGCATACGAAACAGCGTTACTGCTGCAGAACACATGCCGACAGAATCAACACAACACGGTGCTTGAAGTCGTACAAGACACACAGCCACGTGTGTGTATGGAAAAGAGGTACGGCGATCGTCTTCACTTTCCCAATGTACGCGTATGCGCCGCAGTTGTAAGATGTGCTACTCTGCGGCGACATACGGTTAGACGAGCTGAGTCAGAAAAATTTCAGCCCCCCTGCAGGAAATACATGATGAGGCCAGCCGAATAGGCGTCCGTGCACCTGGAAGTGGTACAACTGCACGATTTCCCATACCAAGCACGTGCAGCTTTACGCGTGCAGGACTCTACGGTGAAGGTGAAATCTGCATCAGCATGGAATGAAGCGCACAAATCATCTTCCTGTTTACTACGCAGGCTCAATATCTCGAACGCTGTGCTCCCTCCCGCATACGCACAAGCGTAAAACATCGTGCCCTAGTCGCAGCAAACTTTGAATGAGACAGCAGTGAGCTACGCGGTAAGCCCCCTCACCAGAAAACCTGGGTATGCGTGAGTAGCTGGAAATACATAGCTTTGGAAGCATACGTATATCGAGAGGCGAGATAGTTGTTAAGGTGTAGGGTACGACCATGGAGAGGCTGACGTGTAGAATCGACTATGTACCTGTAAATGTACGATTTGATTTGCACTTAAGTGGATACGTATAAGTCTCTGTGTATGCCTGCGTATGCAGGATATCTAAAGATTTCAACCTTTTGTGAAAAAGAACCCCCTCTGAATCTCGTTACTCCGCAAGTGCCTGCTGCGACCTTTCAATTGGCGCAGGGTAACTGAATTTTGTCCCCAGCGAACACCCTTAGAATGACTGTAGCAGTAGCAGAAGCTGCTGGTCTACACTTCATTTCTTTGTCCTTCACCCTTTTGTATCTCCGCGACTTCTGCGTATCTACTGCCACGAATTTTTGTTTCAGAGCCTAACAGGATAGTGGACCGCAGTTGGCACCAATCTCTGTCAGCGGTCCAGAATTTCCACCCCAGTTTGTCGGCTGTTCGAGTGAGCGTGCCATTAGGGAGAGAAACATTCTTTGCGCGTTGCATCGAAACATGTACTCGTCAGCTCGACGAGGCGGGACTATCTGTCAGGGCACCATGTATTCGCTATCCACAGAGTGTAGAAATATTTGACCTGCATTCGCCATATGTGCTTACTCTGCAGCCCTCGTACCTCAGAGTAAGGAGAGATAACAGTACGTAGGAAGACTGGCCTTTGTGCGTGCCACTTGTATCATATAGACGGCTACGTCCTGATGAGAACACGTTTCTTCGCTTCATATTATCCCATATCCCTGCGCCGGTCTACCTTGCCTCGAGGGACTACAAGGAGAAACGCACGATTGACGTGGGGAGTTCATCACCTGCATACACACAGACGTGCCACAACGCAAGCACTGCTTCACAGAAAGATCCACAAGTACACATCAACTTGAGAACAGTCTTGAAAGCGTTTGACGTGGAACTTTCCAAACGCGCACAGATTATATCTCCCCGTGAGCAGGAGCAACCAAGCTGCGGCATACGGGTTGTTCATCAGTGTGAGCACAGATATATCTTGATAGGCGCAGTGTTACGGCATTTGAAGGAGAACGAGAGACAAGCCAGAGTGCGAAAGCTACGACTTCTAAGTGCTCTACACGCGTGCACGCACATATATCAAATATATGTATGTATATATGTATATTCATCTCGCGCTAAAAACACGCGTGCGAAAGAGTCATGTGGCAAGTGAGAAGTGTGGCACGGCAGCCGTCCACCTGATACACTTTGTAATGCTCGATAAATCCTGTCAAACCGCGTTTCCTCGGGTACGTCTATACTCACCTCCCTGGCTGCTAATTGCATGTGTCTTTCGAGAACTGTCAGAGGAGGAGAATGGCGTAAAGGTTTGGATAATGACTTCGAATTTAGCTGAACATATTTTCGGAAATGGTCCTCTTCATTGCCTCTGTTACTCTTAGTATCTAAACTGTATGTGCTTTTTATGTTTAGTGCAGGAATATCATTTAGTGTCAGTAGTGGTGAAGAAGAGTTATTACCCGAAGAAGCGTTTTCGAATGTAGGTAGCTCTCTGGGGGTGGGGCGGTGTGTCTTCTACAGAAGCCTGCACAATTATTTCTTTGAAAAAGCATGTACGTCTCTCATCGTGTATATTCAACTCGACAAACTGTATATGCACATACGTACCTAGTCCGACTACTTAGTGGGCCACTTCGTATGAGGTGTGGGGTATATCAAGCCAGTATCAATACTTCCAACTGAAAAAATTTTGTAACCATACATTTACTTCACGGTGCAGACTCGATTTGACGAAAGTTCCGAGAACTCTAGAGCTACGTAGGTGCCTGGGTACCACTCCGTACGTGACGTCCGATAAGCCAGGTCGTTCGAGGCATCTCACCGTCAAAAAGCACTCTTTCAGATCAACTGCAGCCTCTCTTTGATGCCGCACTGTTTTCTTGCGTGTACGGGCCGGTACACTCAGCTACATACGTGTATGTATATATGTATATGTATGGATGCAGAGTGTACTCATTCAAACACAAAAACACCCACACACACGGGTGTTATGTGTAAAACTACAGAGAGTACTTGCGTTGAGTGGCTAAAGACGAGAGTCGAGGTCTCGACATGCGTTTATACACGCAGGAGAGAGCTTGCCACATTTCCTCCATGCTTGCTATAAACAACAGTTACGTAGCTAAGTATTATTTTGCTATACGAGACAAGGGAGCAAAAATTCTCGTATACTTCACCTACAGTACGTGCCTGTAGAATACGCACTCGTCCCGCTTATCTCTAATAAACGGTTCCCCGTTGATGCGTCCTTATCTTTATGTTGCAGCAACGCAGCGCAGTTGTGCCTGTGGACCTTGGCGTCAACGCGTTGTAGGAAGCAAAACGTCGCCGCACAAGTAAGCATATCTTTTCACGACGCTTGCTGGATAACAAGGCGATGGATCATCCCTACGATTTGAGAAATAAACTGTGCAAATCCCGCGAACAGCTGCTTTGAGTGTAGACTCGTACTCGAAGACACGCGTGTGCACTAGAGATTTTATGACAGATGAGCACGTATGCTTTATATACGATTGTATTTTACGAAGTGGATTCACGTGAAGCCTTAACGCTTCCGCCTACAGTCGTGTGGAAACATGAATTCTGCATAGATGCACCTACATATACATATATATGTATATATTCATATGTATGTGTGCATGGTGATACACGTGCATATTTATATATATATATGTATAGTGGGGTCAGATGCATAGCCACAAAAACGGTTAGCACAAATTCGGAAAACTGTGTACAGTTAGTCTATGTTTCATCGAGGTCTTGACAGATGCACCAGCCTTATTGTTCTTCTTGGATTCTCCCACCGTAGACGTAAACACTCGAACGTAACTCTGTAGGCGTACATGCGCATGAATTCCTGTGGACCGTGCAAATGGATACAGACATAAATGTGTGCAGGAACCACTCAATTTGGAAAAAAAGAAATCGATGTTCCTGGGTTTTCCCCGCAACACCTGTAGTACACTAGCCTGTTGCTGTGCTAATGTTCCTGGATATAAAAATCTCTCCCTCCTGCTTTTTAGATGGGCAAGCAAATCCAACATTGTTGTAAGTGTGTCCGTCTGACACAGTGAAGGGCGTGCTGCACAACGGAAACCTCGGTCGAAATCAGGTTATCCTACCCACATACATGTTGTGTACCCCTGCGTGTGGTAAATACAGATGCACGAGTAATACGAACCACACGACAGGAAAATGCCAGATAATTGGCACTACCACATGCAGAGATCCACATGGAGGTATACACAAGTATTTCAGTATATATAGTTGTGAACGTGTGTACCTATATCTCTACCTACTTCACTATCTAAACCTCTTACATGTACATCTATATATCAAGCTACAAACATATATGTGCATATTCACATGCGAAGGAAGCCCATGTCAGAGTACGCACACACGCATACCAACTGTACATTTCTTAGGAGCATATATATATATATATATACGTGTAAGCACGTGTGCACATATCATACTCCGCTTCTTGCGCACGACCTTGGGAACAGCCGGAAAATGCCTTTCTCTCGGTCGGTTCCAAAATTTTCTTTGTATGAATGCCTTTGCGAAGGACTATCGGCAGACTGTATGGCCTCATCTCTACTTTCGTTCGCGACTTTGGGAGATTCGGCGGCGAGACTATCTCGTTTCACTCAATTCGTCCTCACTCTTCAAGTACTTGCCTCTGCATATTCCTGCTCACAAATTGACTCTCCTTCTATTATCATCTGTCTACCTAATTGGCTGCGCACCGTCGTCGACTGCCGCATTGTCTTGCACGGTACCGTCCACACACATGTGCACGACTTCGAGGTCGCCACGGAAATAGCTCGCCTCCGTGCACACGGATGTGTCAATTGAAACGAAAGGGATTTCCTTTCGTTATGTCAGTGGACTCACTCGCGTGAATCTACATATTTGAAGAAGGAAAGCGACCCTCGCAGCATAAAGGTAGACTATACGAAAGCCTTAGTGGAGACACGGGAACCAGCCGGGGTAAAACAACATCTGCACGTTGGAGGCACCTTCGAGCTGCATGCCTGCAATCGGGGACAACTTCCAGAACGCAGACGTGTCGATGTTAAAGAAGGGGAGAGACGACTGCTTCCTTACTAGTCAAATAGTTAAGTGAGAAATTTCCCTGTTGTTGTTTTCTGCACAACTTTCCTTTCTGATTCGTTCCTTTTTTGTTGCATGTGTGCTGGACGAAGACAGCGTAGGTAATCGTTGACACTTCCCACGTTTTTCTGCATCGCGCTATGCTTTTGGGCTACACACACTGTCTTCACGTCATGACAATCTTGTACAGCGCAGTTCCGTTTGTGGGTCGGTCGCCGTGGTCGTGTTCAAACTGTGAACAGTGCACCGCCCTTGACCTCCACAACGCTGTTGTCGCGTGTCAGTGAGTGTAATTTGTTCACTGCTTGTGAAGAAACGAGATAAAAAAGGATCCTTTGTATTGTTACGCACGCGTTCTTTATGGCTGCCACATCAAGGAACTCCGTATACTGCTTACGCTCTCAGCGCACTGCATCTCTCTGCGTGTACACACAGACATACACGTGTATCTACATATGATACGGACCTTATTTTTTTCCTCTCCGTCTCTCTCTTTCTTCCTTTCTACATTCATATATGGGCACTTGTGCACAAATGTGTATGTCGTGCGGAAGGCCGGTATAAGAAAGTCAATACGTCAGGGTCCCTTGTGTAGCACACATGTGTAAGTTTGTAGATGGCGTCTCCGATGAGATGTCGAGCTTTGTTGTGTGTTGGCAAGTGCCTGTCATGCAGATTCTGTTTTTCCCATTGCTTGCCTACGATGTTTTTCACTCGGTAATGAGTGGACAATCACAGGCTTCTGCGTGTTCTCCTACCACAGCCATGCATGTGGGCCACACATTCTGTGTAGATATGTGTGTACAGAGACTCGCGTGTATCTGCCGGTGCACGGTGTCCAATGTGCCGACTGCGCGGTGTATCTGCATTATTTCAGCGGATGTTGCAAACTACAAGGACCAAGGTACTTCCTCGTCCTTTTTCTCTCAAAAAAAGCCGAAGACGTGGGTTTTCCTATCCACGCTCTTGTACTTCCTGTGAAGGGTGGCAGAACCAGGCACTGACGTGTATGCAGTGGAATTATTGCAGTCAGTGAGCAGGGTGCACCCACGACCTCGGCACACACACGTGAGCACGCACGCAGTTCTTGACTTATAAATAGGCGTAGACACGTAGGAGGGCACTGATTAACCACGTCGGGGCCCTCCCTTACCTACGTAATAGATATACGTATATAAGTACGTACATATGCTTGCAAGAAGGACTGTTATAAGAGGCTTGTCGAGACTGAAAATTATAGCGGCTCCGAATTCTGCTGAGAGGACCTCTGCGCTCCTCAGCGGAAATATGTTAGTGTATACGTGTTGTGTGTATGTGTATAATAGTCCGTCACAGAGGGTATCGAGATAGCGACCAACTTGGTTCTGCCTGTGCTCTCGGTATATGTACACCAGGTGATGTATGAGGTACGTACACCGCAGTGTGTGCGGGACACCGCGTCCTCCGCTCAGTGGGCGTGGGTGTATACGAAGGTGCTCGAATCTCGTATTCCCGATCTGCAGTGTACGTACACCGTGTTCAGGAGTGTTCTGTCCTTCACTGATACTTGCAGGGTAGTCGCGATGTACGAGCCCCGTGTTGTCTGTCAGTGTTGTTCAGACGTAGGTGGCGTAGTAGTTCGTGTTGAGGCTCAAGAGTAGCACCTGCAGTACACGCACACTTCACTGAGTTTCCAGTGTACGTACACCTGCGCCTGCGGGGACACATACACTGCACTGTCTGTGGTGTGTACACTTGTTGTTTGGGGTGTACGTACACTACACTGCGTGCGATGACTTGTGCGTGCACTGCCGTCTGTACGGGGTGTCCTGACACCGCAGTGCTTTTGAGGTGAATGTGATAATCACCAGGGTAATTGACTGCGCCGGCGCTGTGTGTGAAAGGTGGGGTCCACTGCAGGCTGTACCGGGTGTACGTACACTGCAGTCGTAGGTGATCGCCTCCGTGCTCGAGGACTTCAGCCGCACATGTCGTAGCGTAGCGGCGGGTACTGCTGCTGTCGTGTGCAGCACCTAATCCTGGCACCATTTTTTTCTCGAAAGCAGGAGTACTCCTGTCGAGCTTCTTTTGTTTTCCACGGACGCGCACTCTGCGAAAAATGTTCTTCCGCTGTCGCAGCGCTCTGTTGGTTTTCTCTCCTATATGATGGAGGAGCGGGTGCCCCTGGCCTCTTCGGCCACAGCCCCCTCGTCTCCTTCGAAGTCGGAAAAAGGGCTTCCTTGTCTTCCTGCCTCGGCACAGAACAGTCGTTCTCTCTCCCTTTCGCCTCGCTCTTCTTCCTCCTCGTCCTCTGTTTCTTCTCCTTCTGGTCCTTCCTCTTCTTTATCGACTTCGACGTCCCGCTATGCAGCAGCACCGCGTCCTTCCGAGGCGGTGGGCCGTCTCTCACGTCTGCAGTGTCTCTTGACAGGTGCGCCCTCCCTGTTTCCGCCTTCGGCTTTCAAGAAAACGCTGGGCTCTGAAAGTCTTACCACTTCTCCTTCTTCCTCTTCTTCCTCCTCGTCCTCATCGTCTTCGTTTGCTGTTTGCCTGACGACGGCCGCCGCGCGGTCCACTTGCGCAGCGCCGAGGGAGAACAGCGAAGACGAAGACGAGGAGCAGGAGGACGACGAAGAAGAGGGAAGGCAGGGGCACGGAGGGGCGACGCTGCTTGCCGCAACAGCAGCAGCAGAGAAGTCTTCGGGTCAGAGGAGAAGGAAGAAGAAGAAGAAGCAAGAAGGCAGGCGGTGGATGGGTTCCCTGCTGCACCATGCGCTGCTCTGCGCAGTATTGCTTGCCATCAGTCTTGCTCTTTTCCACGTCCTGCTGTACTCCTCACTCTTGCCGACGCTGCTTCCGCTCGCATTCAGCGCGGAGCCCGCTGCCCGGCAGCTTCTGCCTTCTGACTACGCAGCTGCTGCCTCTCTCCACCAACTTCTTGTAGGTCTTCCTCTCCCAAAAGTTGCCGGCGTCACTACCATCGAGGCATCTGCTGTGGTGGTCGGGCCCACGGGTAAGAAAGTAGATCACATGAACACGTCGCCAGCCACGTACGTCAACGTGCGCCGTGTGTCTATCGCATTCTCGAATGTCTGTGTGTCCATAGAGATACACAGAGAGAGAGAGGAAAACATAGAGAGCGAGGAAGAAAGAAGAGAGAAAGACATATGGTGGCATTACTATGTAGACAGGTGGCTAGGAATGTTTGAATATTCCTGGAGTTAACAGTTCATATATATGAATGTTCATAAATGCGTACCTGCAGGACAAAAGGCAAGTGAACATAAGATGTATGGACACTCATGCGTACAGGGTTAAGGAGAGGCAGAAAGTACATGGTGGAAGTTGGCGGGCCCCTCTGATGGTACTACTCTTTTCCGACTACTAGAGCGACGCTTCATAAACGACAAGGCTGCTCACGTGCGTATTTCTCCCCCCGCGTGATACTCAAAAACATGTATATGTGTAGACGTATATATATGTGTTTCTGCCTGTACACGCATATATATATCTACGTCCGTTAGGAATACTGCAGTGTGTGAACGCCTAACTGCATGCTCACCCTTCTTGTGCAGTTTTATTCTGTTCACAAAGAGAGGGCAGAGATGAAGGCGGAATTTTCGGTCCGTCGTTGGAAACGGATGACTGTGCCCCTGCACGACGCGTGCGTATGGGTCAATACGTACACGTAAATTACATATACATATACAGAGAGAGAGAGATAGAAAGACAGGGAGGTAGCTGACGTGTATTTGTGTGTGTCTTTCTTGGTACATTTAGACAGAGTAAACACGTGCATGCACACGTATATACCGTTGAAGTATAGATATGTATGTGCAGGTGCGTGTGACTTCCTTTCTGTGTATCCCGTCGAAACGACGTGCAGACACCCGTTATCAGTATCCCGTCTCAGTAGATGTAAGCACGTGCACATACATCTATCCTGCGTATGTATGGATATATGTTCTTGTCTGTGTCTACTTATTTAGGTAACACGTGCATATCCTGCGATATATTTGTGTATATACTTGCATGCGGCCACCTTTCTCTCTACTTTGTAGACGTGTAAACTTGTAGGGCGAAGATGTTTGCCCAGCCCCACGAACGCGAACAAACACATGTAACCAAAATTCATCAGCGTGACTGTCTCTACGCGCAGATGCGCTTGCCATTGCAGGAGGACATAAGCTCGACAAGATCAAGTTTATATATATATGTATATTCATAGAGAGAGAGACAGATGGATATCTGAAATGTGTTATATACGTACGGACAGAATTGGTGGATAGTCGTCGTTGCTTGCTGCTTCCCCAATAAAACAGCCACAGACTCAAAAGTCCTCAGTGGCGCCTCCTCTTGTCGCCGTCTTGTGTGTAAACCGGTTTCTCTCTTTATTGCCGTCCTCTCTTCCTCTCTCTCGATGAATGCGTGCATCTGTTTGTCTCTTTGCTTCTGTCTCTCCATACGTACGTACCCTGGTACCTGTTTTACGTACCACATCTTGCTGCATCGCTGCCGACTACAGACAAGCTGTGCGCCTGTCCCACTCTCTTGACGTCGTATGGGCGTGTACGTACTTGCTGCCTCTCTGCTTCTTCGTCTGTCTACATCTCGGCGACGGTTCAAAAATGCTTGCACCGGCCCCTCTATATACATGTACGCTGCTCTCATGTACACACACACAGTTATGTGCGAATACGGGTGTATTCGTGTACACATGTATATGTTTGCGTGAATTCCTCTACCTCTCTTTCCATATGTGTACGCATGTATGTGTGTCTACTCCCATGTACTTGCGTGTCTTTCTATCCAGAAATCTACATCGATGTATGTACAGCTCTAGGGGAAACCACGGGTGCACCCACACATCTATTGGTATGTGTTAGTCTTCCCTCCTATACACCCGAACTTTCCCCCATGGTTCGATTGACTGCCGACGACCGTTTGAATTGTTCCTTTACAACCTGGCATCGTTCTCTCTGTCTCTCTCGCTTTCTGTGCACATATATTTTCTATAGCATCAACGACTCTGTATGAACTCCGTCTCCACCGCTGCTGCCACTGCTTGTGTCGCATGCCCGTGCCACGGCACTCCCTGGCGCTGCTGTGAACCGGAGGGGCATGGCTGCCATAGTGCAACTCCATTGGCTTGCGGCTGTTGGCTTTGCTGAGCAAGCTTCTCCGGTCACCTGCTGCTGCTATTGAAACCGGTGTCCTGCTGCTGCTGTTGCTGGTAAGCGGCCACTTTGACTCATTTCTGCTGCTGTTGGTCGTGCTACGCCCTGCTGCTGCATTTCCTGGTGACTGGGTTGCCTCGCGTCTCCTGCTGCTCCTGTGAAGTGATGCTGTTGCTGTTTGGCTGCTTCTGCTGCTCGTCCACGCCTGCGGCTGTTGCTGCTGTCGCTCGTGCCAGGAATGCTGCTGCTGTGAGTCGTGACCTGCCACTGGTCTGCCGCCCCCGCGGTGTGGTCAGGGGGTTCCCGTTTGCTGCTGCTGCTGCACTTGCTACTGTGGCGTTGCTGCTGTCGCACTGCTGCTGTTGCATTGCTGCTGCTGCATTGCTCGTGTTGCACTGCTGCTCTTGCATTGCTGGTGCTGCTGCTGCGTTGCTGCTGCTGCTGCGCTGATGCTACTGCTGCACTGGTCCTGCTGCTGCTACACTGCTGCTGCTACAGTACTGCTGCTACGTTGCTGCTCCTACACTGCTGCTGTTACATTGCTGCTGCATTGCTGTTGCTACATTGCCGCTGCAGTGCTGCTGCTGCACCGCTGCTGTTGCATTGCTGGTGTTGCTGCTGCTGCTTGGTAAAGGTACCGTTCGCGCTCCCTACAGCAGAGTTGTCGATCACCTGCTGAAACTCGTGACGCTTCCCCTTCTGACGGGAGAACCCCGTTACGTCACCGGAGATGATTTTTCCGTAATTATTCCTGTTCGAAATGAAGAAGTAGGTTCTTCCATCCCTTTTTCGCACTCAAAAATCAAATTTACCGGTTTTCGTATATACACGTTCATATATCTGTACGCAGGTACACACATATATATATATATACATACGTATACATATGTATGTGTGTACTCCAAGTGCACACACATATGCATGTATGTGTATGTGTGTCGTTCAACTGTGGCTTTGGCGGTCTCAAGAATGAAGTTGATAAATATATATATGTGTATGAATGGATATATATGTGCGCGAAGGCACACATACGTATGTACAGGTGTGTGGTACGAGCAAGGCCTTACTAACCTCGCAGAGACTAACGAGTATCTTTAGGCGTACGTATTAATGTACATGAGTATATAAGGGTGAGTGCACATAGCTACTTTTGTACATATATATATAGAGAGAGACACACACACAGACGGACACAGAGACAGAGATTTAGAATGCTCTTCCTATGTATATACATATATTTATATATATATATGAGTGGATGCTCTCGGTATCTATGTACATATGTACATATGAGAGAATGCTCTCTGTACATACATATATATATAGAGAGAGAGGGAAGACAATGCTCTTTCCGTATAAACGTATATATGTATATATGTGTGAGCGCTTTGGGCAGCTCCACTTGGACGTTCTAACCGCTCGTATGTGAAAGGAAAGGCGAGGAAGATTCTGCGTATACCTCTTGACGACCTTCCTGTATGTATATGTATATATGTATATATGTGTATATACATATATATGCATGTATGCGTTTGTGTACACAAATGGTGGCGCGAAGACGCACGCCCTACTGCGTGTTTTACGCTGAAACTTATGCGTCTATATGTCTCAAAAGAGTCGCGCGACGACCCTGTCTGTTACCTCACATGTATACGGGCAGGTACTTACATATATACATGTATGACGTATCTTTAGACATACGCACATATAAGTCTACATGTATATACGCGGGATACATCTATATGTATATACATATATCTGTATACAGACACCTACGTAAATACATGCATGCTGTATGTTTGGAGGTGCCCATACATATACACGTATATTGTGTACATGCATATATATATATATATGCAGATACTTTCGTAGAAATAAGTATAGACATGTGTGTATGCTACATGTGATAGTGTGGAGAACAGAAACCGTGATTCGTACTTTTCGGAAGTGACTTCTCTGTTGTTGTCCTCACGTTGATAATGAAGTGAACGTTTGTGCCTACTTTGCTGTATGTTAGAACAAGTGTCTCAAGCGACAGAAAAAGACAGACAGACAGACACAGAGACAGAGAGAAAGGCGCAAACAGCTATAGCGGGGATGTAGAGCGTCGCAGCGCAAGCCCGTGCCGGCAGCAAAGAAGCAGCACCGGCACACACCACAGATGCAGTGACAGCAGTAACAGGAGCAGCAATCGCAGCAGCTTTGACAGTAGCCGCAGCAAAAAGGCGAAGCCTAGCACTAGCGGCGAAGAAGAAGAAGGCAGCAGCAGCGGCAGTGGCCCTGGGAAGCGCACCACCCTGCAGCACTCGCCAGGGAAGACGGCCAGGCTTGTTGTGTGACCGACAGCGCCAGCAGTGTGAGCAGCAGCAGCGTCAGCAGGAGGCCCAGCAGGGCAGCAGCAGGCAGAGGGGGCCGCCGCGGCAGCAGCGGTAGTTGCAGTCAGGTGGAGCAGCAGGACCACAGAGCCGCAGCAGCAGACGCGTCCGAGGAAAAAGCAGCAGCAGCAGCAGATGTGTGGAGGGGGGTGTTGACTGACGTGAAGGCAGCAGCGGTCGGTGGTGGCGACATTACAGGGTGAGCAGCAGTTGCCTCCCGTGGTAGACGTCGTCATTTCCGTAAGAAAGAGATTTATTTCTTTTAGAGAGAGAGAATGAGAGGAGAAGTGTTGCTGTCTGTCGGCGCGTTTGGCCAAATTTGTCGGAAGAGAGTCTCGTTTCTCATCCGCAGCAGCCCAGCCAGCTACAGGGCAGCTGTCTGCGCGTACCGCCCCAGATAACGAAGAGCTGTTGCTGCTGCTTCTGCTGCTGGAGCCTGCAGCGAAAGACAAGCAGCAGCGCTTCTGTCACGGCGCATACATCTGGAGAATATGCGTCATTAGCTGGTGCGCATGCCGTTCATACGTGGACGTTGCGTGGGTGTTTCTGTTGGCTCTGCATGCATAGGACGTCCACCACGATCACTTACATATGTATGTATATATGTACGTACACATATATACACGTGTCGACGCGTCTAGTGTAATAGGTTTGCTATAGATTTAATGTGGGCTGGTACTCCTCCGCACGTTCGCCCCTATGTATCTGTACGTGTGTCATAGTCGGCTGAGACGAAACGCCGGAAGGGGCTCACTCTGCAGCAGTCAAACAGTAAAAATTACCCCCAGCGCTCTTCACATATATATATATCTATACCTACATCTATGTATATATATAAAGAGACATAGGGACAGACACGTGTGGGGTCTGGCCCGTGTCCTGAGACCAAGAACTTTCTGCTGCAGCTTTCCCAGCCTCACACGCATAAAGGAAAACTAACACGCGCAGTGCTCTGCGTATATGCGCCTGTTTTAACGCTACTAACTCGGCTGGTTGCTGCTGGTGGATCTGCAGGGGGAAGTCTATTTCTGCAGCTGCTGCCGCTGAGGCTCGACGCGCCTTCTGCTGCCGCTGTCGCTGCTACGTGTGCTGCGCCGCTGGAACGCCTGCTGCAGCTGTTGCTCGACTGCTCTGAGGGTGCTGCTGCTGCTGCTGAAGTGCTGCTGCTTTCTTAGTGCTACCACTGGTACTGCTGCTGCTTGGTTGCTGCTGCTACCGCCAGTGCTGCTGCTTTCTTCTTCTAGCTACCGCTGCTGCTATCTCCTTCCTGCTGCCGCTGGTCCCAGGCTGTGCTGCTGCTGCTGCTATGTTTCTTCTGGTGCGGTGACTGTCGACGCCTGGCGTTTCTGCTGCTCGAGCTGCTGGTGTCGTATCAGGAGTACCTGCCGACGACGTTGAAATTTCTCTTCGAAGCAACGCCTTCGCAGACAATTCGAGAAGTTATTGTCGTGGACGACAACAGCGACATACCTATCGAAGCAGTCATCAGAGCCGCTGGTCTGCCCGAAGAAACTCTGCGGAAAATCATTTTCCTTCGATTTCGTAAGAACCATCTGTGTGCAAATTTGTCATGTATATGTACGTCTATACACATACGAATATATCTTCACACATCTGTATATGTATATATTTACATGCGTGTATATATGCATTCAATCAGTATACATATATATATATATATACATATATATACATATGTATTCAATCAGTGTACACATATATATATATATATATATGTAAGTGCGTATATGTATGTGTGTATCCAGCATATGCATGTATTCGCACATCTATATACATGTATATATATATATATGTATATATATTCAATCAGTATACATATTTGTGTGTATATATATACATATATATATATATATATGTATTCAATCAGTGTACATATGTATGTGTGTACGTATTCAATCAGTACATGTATATAAATATATATATATGTATGTATCCAACATATATATGTATTCACACATCTATATACATCTGCCTATCTGTGTATCTCTACATATATATATATATATGTACAAACAGCATATATATGTATATATGTATATATATATATGTGTATATGTGTATATATACATGTATTCAATCAGTGCATATATATATATATATATATGTATATGTGTTCAGCCCGTGTACGTATGTATATATGAATGTATTTAATATTTAAATGTATGTATTCAATAAGTATGTGTGGAGATTATTGCCTACATATTCGCGTCTATGGATGTGTATACAGTAAAATATCTGTTGTCGTGTGTACACACATATATATACAGAGAGAGAGAGAAACGTGCGCAAAGGTAAAGCGAGAGGGAGATAGCCAGTTGCACATATGTATACATGTATATATATTTATATGTGTACACACCTACGTTGTGTACGTATGCGTGTATACGCATGCATGTGCATTAAAATATCTATCATTGTGTGAATATATATATATATATATAGCGAGAGAAACGCACGCGCACACACACATACACATACGTACACATACACATACATACACATACCCATACATATAAATACACGTACACACACATACACATATACACATGTGCACAGACATATATATACATACATACACGTACACATATACACATATACACATACACACATACACATATACACATACACATATACACATACACATATACACATACACATATACACATACACATATACATATACACACATATGTATATACATACATATATACACACACACATATATATGTACACATATACAGATAGACATACACATCCAGGTGCACGCACACACATAGGGATGAAGCGAGTGAAACGAAGAGAGTCTTCCAGGTGGATGCGTAAATATGGGTGTAGGGCATCGACTATTTATTTGTCTTCCGCGCTCCTCCCCGTATCTGCATGCATGCCCTTCTGTCCGCGCTTTCCTTGCCTCTCTCCCTGTTTCTCGTCGTGTTTTTTCCGGCTCTCTTCTTCTCCTTCTTCTGCCATTCATTCCCAGTGTGTGCAGCTTTGTCTTTTCCCAGCCGATCAGCCTCGACTTCGTCGCTTTGCTTCTGTTTCCCTGCCTGCGTCTACGTGCTCTCCTCTCTACTTCGCTTTTGTAGCCCGCGTCGCGCGCTCTTCTGTTTTTGTCCGCTGGCGTGCGCGCCGTCCACGTCCGTATTTCGTTCTCCACCGCTGGGGAGATGTGTGTGTCTCTGCATGAGTCTTCGGTCAGTCTTTCGGACTGTATATCTTTCTGCTTTTCTCCCTCGGCCTCTTGCTGTCTGTATATATCTCTCCGCTTGTCGCTCGCTTGTGTCTTGCTGTATATCTATAGATGCATGTGTATATATAATATGTCCATCTCCACTTCTCTCTCTCTCTATATCTTCACCTCTCTCTCTGTATACATATATATATATGTATATATTCTCACCTCTCTCTCTACCTGTATATATATATATATATCTTTGCCCGGCTCTCTGCATGCCTTGCTATACGCGTATCTGTCCGCTTCTCTCTCTCGGTTCCTTTCACACTTTCTTCCTCTCCCTCTCTCTCTCTCTGTCTTGCTGCACGTATGTATGCCTGGTGCTCTCTCTTCCTCTATTTCTTTCTCCCTGTCTTGCTATATATATATATATATTTGTGCGCGTCTGTCTCTCTCTACATCTTGCTACATAAACATACATATATATGTAAATGTATCCGTCTGCTTATCTCTCTCTCTCAGCATCTTGCTGGATACGTGTACATATATATATATCTATATGTATTTGTCTGCTTATCTCTCGCTCTCTACGTCTTACTGAACATATATATATATATATATATCTGCTTATCTCTCTCTTTCTGTGTCTTGCTATATATATATATATCTGCTTTTCTCTATGTCTCTGCGTCTTGCTGGATACATGTACATATATATACATATATATATATATATCTGCTTATCTCTCTCTCTTTCTGTGTCTTGCTATATGTATATATATATATATATAGCTGCTTTTCTCTCTGTCTCTGCGTCTTGCTGGATACATGTATATATATATCTGCTTATCTCTCTCTCTTTCTGTGTCTTGCTATATGTATGTATATATAGCTGCTTTTCTCTCTGTCTCTGCGTCGTCCTATATACATATATACATGTATGTGTCTGCTTCTCTCTCTCTCTGTCTTGCTGTATATATTTATATATTTATCGGCTTCTCCTTGTATCTGTTTTGCTGCGTCAGTAGTCTCTCTGCGCCTGTTCCTCTCTACATGTGGCTCTTCCCGGCTGGCGTTTTGCTTTCGCTGAGTCTCGGGTTTCTCTCTTTCTCTGTGCATCTCCTCTTCTCTGAAGCTCCGCGCTGTTTTGGCGTCTCTTTCCGTCTTCTACGATTCTCTTAAACCTTGCACATTCACCCGTCCACCTCTCTCTTTCCGTACTTCTTTTCTCGTGTTCGTGGTTATTCTCCGCTTCCTCCCCGTCTCTTTTTGTCAGCGCATCTTCCCCTTTTTGTCCGTCTATCTCTCTTAAGCTCTTGCCAGCTCCTCCACATATATATATATATATGTATGTGTAGGCGCAGCTGTGTGTGTATTCGTCTCGAAGGAAGAGCACCAAGAGCTGCACTGCTGCTGATATATCTTAACATGCACGTTTCTATATATCGATTTACATATATATATATATATATATATGTATGTGCACATACACATATATATGCATGTGCATACAAGTGCAGGCGCCTATATACGTGTGCGTGGACATACAACTGCATGCACATCCATATGCATGCACACGTGTATGTATATATGTGTGTTTATATGCATGTGTGTAATACATATATGCATGCACATAAGTATGCAGATGCACTCACAGGTATATACATGCATGTATGAATGCATGCATCACTCTATACGCATGTACGTACGTATGCAGGCACGTATCTGTGCACGTACATCTATGCATGCGCATATATATATGCATGTGTATACACATATGCGCGGGGTCTCTGGCATACACACAGGACTACATTTACGTATGTTGTCTGCCTGCCCGTCGCTTTCTCTTCACTTTTCTCTGTGGCTGTTGTTGATATCTATACATATATGTACCTATATGTATAAACATATGTGTATATTTATACATATATACGTATGTATGTACATACTCACGCGCACACGCGCATACATTGGCACCTACGTCTATAGAGACATATATACACAGCTCTATTTGATATACACATATATGTGTATATATGTATCTATGTTTTGCACATTGATATATGTGTATGTAGAGGAATACGCGCTCCCCATGTGTGTGGTTCTACGTCTATTTGCGCAGGCACACGCATGCAAGAAAGTGTTGTGGGGTGTTGCATGCGCAGATACGAACGAAGGGCTGATACGTGCTCGCGTTGCCGGCGCTGCTGTTGCTCAAAGTGATAATCTTTTTTTTCTCGACGGCCACTGCAGACCCAAACCTGGGTGGGCAGCGCCGCTGCTGCAGCACCTCAAGACGAACTATCGAAGAATTGCCTGCCCCAAAATAAGTGTAAGTCTCAGCAAGTTCTTCTCCCCACCTACTTATAAATATATGCAGAAATTCTTGTCTTTTAGCATATATCTCTATGTGTGCAAAGAGCACGAGAAAGTGCGAGAGAAAGAGAGCGAAAAAGAGAAAGAGAGGGAGACAAGGAGAAAGCGAAGGAGAGAGTCATCTGCAGGAGATTGCACTGTAAAGAACGAGTGTCATTTTCTCTGCATGGTCCTGCATATACGCGTATATATATATATATCTTCCCATGCATCATCCACGTATAGAGAGAGAGAGGATGCGGAGTGTCGAGGCGCATGTAACGAAGTCTATGTTTCTCAGCAGGATCTTTCCTATATATATATACATATATATATAGATAGCCTCCCACACATCAAATACATATATATATATATACGTGTATGTATACATAGAGAGAAAGACAGCAATAGAGAGCCATCTGCAGGGTATCGAACTGCGTGAAACGATGTGTGTCCTTCTGACTCTCTTCGTCTCATGTAGACACAATGGAGAGAACAAATAAATTGCAGACGAATGCTGTCCTGCTGCATCTTTTGCTTTCCTCTCTATTTCTCTCTGTCTCTCACCACCCCCTATACGTACGTTCCTGTGCCAGGACGGAGATCTGCGGAAGCCGGAGCGGCTGTGTACCTGTGCAGTTGCCACGTGCTTGCTCACTATATTTATGTACCACGCATATATGGCGATATATATATATATGCCAAAGAGATGTAGGTGTCTTGGCGTATGTACTTTACAGCGTCCTCGTGGATAGCTACCTGTATCTATATTTGCCTTCTATGTATATCTACCTGTCTCTCTCTCTCTGTACACGTATATATGTTTAGATATGTATATATGTGTAGATATGCAGTGTTGAGTACATTTCGTAGCGCCTTAGTGAATACTTGCCTGTACAAATATGAGCGTGTATATTAGTGCGTCCCTACGTATATACATCTACGTGAGATGATGGAGTATAGTCGGAGGATGTGCGTACCGTACGTGTGTGCCTGCTTGCACGCATGCATCTCGGTACGTACACGCCGTGCTTCATTTTCATAGCAGGAAGATAGAGGAATTTTTGAGAGAGTTCTTCTGGGGGACAGCAGCGTCTTTTTTATATTTTGCTACTTTCTTCGAGAGAAACAGTTCTTCTCCGGCTGGTGTCTGTTTGCTGCTGACAAGCGACTGGTGCTCCGCTGAAGGTGTGACAGGGCCTGCTGCTTTTTAGCGCAGCTGCGGCAGACGAGCAGCAGGAGGCCAGCGCCACACGGACGCTTCGCCCTACAGCCCAAAAAGAGCGACATTTTCTTCTCCTTCCCCCGTTTCCTGTCTCTCTTTCTCTGCGACACATCATTGCAAAGTGATGTTGTGACTCTCCACGTGCCTCTAAATAGATGCGTGCTGAATATGCAAGTATATATATATGTGTGTTTGTATTTATGTATATATATATGTATATAGACATGTATATATATGTATGAACGCATATGTATATATATGTATGTATTCATACATATATGTATACACATATATATTCATACATATATGTATATATATATGTTTGCATATGTGTGTGTACGTGTAGTCACCTGTGAGTGTACCTGGTGACATCCACCTTTGTGAACAATTATGTCTCCATATAAATCTTTGGACGTTCGTATATGCAAATGTGGAATACCTGTGTGAGTATACATATATATGTGGATAAATATACACATGTATGTATGCGTCTGTACGTGTGTATCTATACGTGCATACGAGTAGCATGTATCATCTTTATGTGGGCGTTCATATCCACATATACACGTGCATATCCACAATATATTTATATATATTATCTTACATAAATATATAAGCATACATATGTATGTGCATATAAGTGTATGTGTGCATAACATATATGCATAGGCGCAGGTAGAGAGCGTGCAGATGCGTGTCGGTTGGTCGACTCCAAGAGTGCAGACGTGTGCGTGTGTGTTCGTTTGTTTACGTTTGTAGAGAAGTGCGAGAGAAAGACGGAGAGAGGAAGAGAGGAAGAGGAAGAAGAGAGGGGAAGAGAGGGGAAGTGAGAGCGAGAGAGAAGAAGAAGGAGACTAAAAGGAAGAGAGGCAGAGAGAGTGAGAGAGGAAGAGAGGAAAAGATTTCAGAAGAAAGAGAGAGGAAGTGGAAGAGACAGAGAGGGAGAAGAAAGAGAGGGGAAGGGAGAGAGCGACAGGAGGAGAGGAAGAGGGAGAGGAAGAGAGAGACACATACAGAGAGAGGAAGAGAGAGTGAGTGAGAGGAAGACAGGGAGAGAGAGAGGAAGAGACAGAGAGAGAGGGAGGAGGAGGAAGAGAGGGGGAGGAAGAGGAAGAGGAAGAGAGACAGAGAGAGGGGGAGGGAGAGAAACAGAGAGAGACAGAGAGAGGGAGGAAGAGAGGAAGGGAGAGAGAGAGAGGAGAAGAGAGGAAGATATTAGAGGAAAGGGAGAGAGGAAGGGGGAGGAACAGGAAGAGGAAGAGAGGGGAAGTGAGACAGAGAGAGTGAGAGAGGGAGGAAGAGAGGGAAACTTCCGAAGAGACAGAGAGAGAGGGAGGAAGAGAGACAGAGAGGGGGAGGAAGACAGAAAGAGAGAGGAGAGGAGAAGAAAGAGGCTAAGAGGCAGAGAGATAGAGAATGAGAGAGAGAGAGGAGGGAGGAAGAGAGAGAGGAGGGGAGGAGAGAGAGGAGGGAGAGAGAGAGGAGGGAGGAGAGACA